>CM038682.1:604769709-605104886 GCA_021605205.1 Aegilops longissima
TTCTTTATAGCTCTTTCACCTCTTTTAGACTCTTTGCAATGTTTAGTGCGGGAACTCTACACTATTGTACTCAGATGCTATTCCTTCAAGAAAGTATCGAAAGCAAAAGGGACTCGCTCACCGTATCGCGTCCAATACAGCTATGCCACAAGTTGACCTAACCAACTGGTAAACAAAACCCAAGTTAACGGATCAACCTAGGAATAGGATGAATAGAACCATTGAATCGTCACCCAATGGAGCAGAGAGCCTTCCTTTAAGAAAGAAATAACTCCCTACAACAACCGTGTTTCGAAACTCGATTCATTATCATACGAGAAATTGCATGAAAAGAACCTTCATTCCTACAGAGAGGTTGAAGCTAAGTTTCAAGACCTAGTACGGGCAAAGCGCAGTTCAAAACCGAAAGGATCAAAGAAAAGGGAATATCACGAAGGTAAGCACATTCTATTTTTCTTAATTGACAAAGCAAAGGGAGTTATCAACCCTTTTTTCCGAAACCCTATAATAGGCTAGTTCCCAATGCTCGGCTTCCTACACGGATATAGCCGTAAACGGTATCTAGTAGGCAACCTGGGAACTACATTAGCTTAGGGGGATCGGGTAGCGAGCGCTCTCCTCGGCAAAGCAGACAAGAAGCAATTCCACCATTGGGAACGGCACGCCCTTCCCTAGGGCTAGAGGTATTTACACGCTGCATTGAACCTAACGCTAGAGCGAGTACTACGATGAAAATCACTTTTACGAGCGATACCTTTGTCTTTGGTGCTTGAGTTGTCCTCCCAAATGTGTGGTCCTCGGTTTGGAAATGACATATTGAACCGGTATCTTTAGCATATAAAAATCCTTTGTTTGACGGCATCCTCCTCTAAAGCTGCTTCCTTCCTTTCCGGTTCGTAGTGGTTACGAGCGAAGTGCAATTCAAAGCGCATTCAATAGTTGTATTAGATAGTTTAGATATAGTGACCCACTAGTTCGAGATGCACCGACCTTGGCCATTGCCTCGCTAACTACGGTCATTATATGTCAATTCGGATCGCACACCGAAGCAAAGATCGGGATTGCCAACTTGAATGAATGTAATCCGTTACGGTGTAGGGAGATTTATTATTGAGTTGATAACGCACTCCGCTTACTAACATTGAGAACTATGCCATGGAATGGAATATTCCCATTTCCGATTGTTGAAAACAAATGCGACTTTCAAAAGGCACATCAAATGTATGGACACAACGATTTGCCCACCGATTCATTGATTCATTAGCTGCGCTTGCTTTTGTGAGTTCCATCGGCGTGAAACTCCAAGGAGAGCCCGGAGGAGCTTATTCATTCCTTTCGTGGCTTGCCATGGTTATTTCTTGCCCAGGCACGGTCCGTTATCTGCTTTGTGCCTCATCGGGCACCCAAGGGTTTCTCTTATGAATGGTGCGATCCGCATCCTTGAAGCTCGAACTCCTCTCTGAATTTTGACCATGAAAATGCCATTTACCCTTAGCAATGCAGAAATCTATTGAACAATCTGTTTCATTGCAATACCTCGCCTAACAACTCCTATTCCCACGGCATTACCACAAGGATTTCCTGTTTCCCGATCCACCAGCCACGTCGCACACTTCCAAATAGTAAATGCTCCCGCGTTGGAGTTGAGACTTTCTTATCCCTCTTGTTACGACGGATCGAGCATATGATTCTTTTCTTGATTGAAATCATTCACTTTTCCTTGAAATCGCCACAAAGTAATTGGAAGAAGAAGTGCTTGAGAAGCTCATGGATATATTCTATGGTGGCTTCTCCAATAGTTCGAGCCATAGCTTCATTTCATTGTTTCTATAATTTTCTTCACTTTATCATTGCCCTCAAGTACAAGTAATTTCGACAAACTTTCTTTCCCATGGTTCGGTGGGCACGGATATGGATGGCGTGACAGGAGTGAAGATCCTCACTAAGGGCTAGACCGGACGTTTCACCGTCTGATGACGAGTGGCACACAAATCAACCTCGAGAAGGATTCGCTATGTCAAAAGTGTTTATATAAACGAATTGTTTAACGCCAAGATGCCAATAGCAATGATGGATAAAGCAACTCCCACGAGTAGGGCTCAAAGCCGGGACTCTCCTAGCAAAGAATCAACGATCTGAGTTCTTTTCTCGAGAAAGAAGAAGATGCAAGGCATGGATCCAAGCCTCAAGGCGACGTGGAGTGTTATTATTATCGTTACTCCGGAGAATGGGAGGCACTCTCTCTTGCAAAATGCAGTTATGAAATCTGTAATCTAGATGATTCTCGTTGAAGGGGACGATGCAGCCTAGCGGTTACTGAACTTTTGTTCGATTCAAAGGATTTCCACTTGAGTAAAGCTATGGTGGGAAATAAACTACCAATTAGGCAATGCACATCTCTATTTCTTGAATTCTCTGGTCTAGGCAACCCGAAAGCGTTGTTTAACAAAGACAAGTCTGAATTTGAAACGCAATCCGCAGAGAAAATAAACTTAAGTAACCACCGCTTGAAACTGAGCGAGGATGCCTCTCCTAATGGAAGTTACGGGCTCAAACAATACCTAATGGTAGGCAACTTTGCTACCCGAGCATCTCTTTCTTATTAAGAACGACATAAATGTTGATTTTCTACTCTCGGGAGTAGGTAAGGGGGACTATGACCAATAAAATAGGGACTACGGTAGGCATGAAATGAAACTTCTTATCTTAGGTACGGAATTCCTCCACATTAAGACACCAACCTGCCCTTGACAAGTCAATAATCAATCACTAGATTTAGGATCACAAGTCGATGCGATGCTTCACGTCGAAATGGGTTAGTCTCAGATCCGAGAGACCCCGCCTAGCTCTAAAATGGTTTCAACCTTTCCTCGACCTCATGGAATGAACTAACTCATATGCAGTGAGCATATTATCATAGACATCCTCACGATAGCGAACTTGAAGAAGAAGCTGTTTCGACATCTACTTTATCCCAAGTGCAATAATGCTCCAAGTACGGGTTTTCAAATTCATTCCTCGCGACCGCGCGTCATCTTGAGTTCACGATTGAGGCTCGATGGAGACCGATGAGATACAGAGCTCGCTAAGGTTGACATCCGTGCTCGGACAAGCGATAAGAGATACTTTCAAGGATCCAGCTAAGAAAATGAAATGGGTTAGTGGGAACAAGCAGCTAAAGCGCAAAGGTAAGGATGAGCTCGAAAAGTGCAAACTTGAATGATAGCTAGTGGTGGATTGAGACTTTGAGCTTCTCCATCGATCACTTTTGCGGAAGCTGAGTCCTTTCTTTTAAGCAAGTTCAAATCCAGCAAAAACGAGTATCAATCTGTCCCAAGTGCGGACAGAGAAGCCAGGTCGGATTACGACATTGAATTGAATTGAGTGGCCCTTCCTTCGCATCACAAAGATCAACCCCGATCACCTCACTTTACGCCAATATTGGTGAGCATGCCACAAGATGTACGATTTGATTGGTTACTCAAGTGTCTAAGTGTAAGTTTCAAGTATTCTTCTTATGATAGATCAAGGCTTATCGGCGCGAAGGTTCTCTGGATTGGTTGTGGTGAGCGCTGGCGAAGGATTGTCGTGTAAAGCTACCGCTCAACTCCATGTTGTTCAGAAATGGTGGAATTATCCGAGTACTGCTGCAGGCTATTCTATGTTACAGACCATGATGACTCGCTTCGGATCTAAGGGTCCTCTCCGCTGAAGCTAATCGAAATCTCCCCTGCACTCCGTTCCATTCAGCTTAGCTTGCTCAAGAGTCCATAATTTTGATGTTACCCTCTTTTCTTGGTCGACTCGGCAGCACTCATTCCTTTTGAATGCATCATTGGCATCTCATATTGAAGCTAAAATTGTCATCTCCTGAATCTGTGCGTGCAGCAGCATCAATTTATCACCTAATGGTATCTTTGTTCTACCGCACATACATTTCGATTTCCTTGGTCAACGGAAGTCACCTTTTCTTTTTCCTTGTTTTCGTCATGCGATTCAACATTCGTTGGACTTTGTAGCTTCAAGGACGAGTCATCCTCTCAAGATTCTAGTCATGATATTGCTTAAAAAGAAGCCCGACTTACCTATATTATCAAAGGACCCAATGAGCCCTAACTAGAAAAGTGCATGGGTGACCAAATTTAGGACAAAGTAGGCGCGGAAGATCCACATGCAACGAAACATCCTCACGAGTTCCAAACCTGACCTTCTTTAAGCTGCTTCGACTACGGGAACCACAAGGAAAACGGAACACGAAAGGGAATGTGGGGCTGGGTCCTTCCATATAGTTGGCTTGATGGCCCTTGTGGATGAGTCTGCTCTCATTAGAGAATTGACCTTAGAACTTTGTGATCAAGACCCGTGGTTAGTCCAAGAGAAACTTGATCTCCGGAAAGGAGGTCCGCTTATTTACTTATCTGAAAAAGCAAAAGGTAGGTAGGCTGTTTCAGAAGAGTACGTGGTTTTCACATAGCCGGATATGAAAAGAGACCCTAATGAGCAGCTTTTTTTATTCAGAAACCCTTCTTTACGTGCTTATGGAATCAGCCAAAGGCAGGTCTTGGCGATTGAATTCATCCTGCTTTTACTTTGTTGAGTGCGATCTGGTATTGACTTGCCCTTATTTTCCATCGATCGGGTAGTTAGTTAGGTCCCGCGGACAAGAAGTCCTATATACTGAAATAAGAGGGACTCCTTCCGTGCATCGCCGTTAAGGTGCTCTTTTGATAGATTTCTATACCTTCCCTCCCTTTCCTCTCGTTGTATCCGGACCTCGCGAACAGCTGCTTGCTTATCGAAGAAGTCTGCTCACATGATTGGAATATGGCTCCAGATGCATGCTATTCGGGACCGAGGAATGCCTTTCTATGGTGGACCACGAGGTCGGACTCTTGCTGCTTGATTCAAAACCGATTCAATAGCAAAGAACATATTGATGATGGTGCCTGAACTACCTATTCTATTACCTTTTGGGAAGCCCCAAAGCCACATCAAGCCCTATGCTATGGGTCAAGGTACTCTCGAGACCGTCTGGATTGAAGACTATCAAGCACCGTAGGTGGTACCAAAGATTCCCCGTCGATAGGGCATTCCAATCTCTGGTAGCTGCCCGCCCTACTTCATTCCTATCTCCTTCAAGTCACCCCATGTACCCCTTAAACTAACCACTTGAATTGATCAGATTTGTTAGGTTGGGTGCATTTTCTTCAAAATCCAAATAATTTCAAGAAAAGTATCGAAAATCCCGGGTTAGGCACCTTTTTCAGTGAAATCTTGTTTTTTCCCGCATTAATTAGTTATGGAGAATCCTTGCTTCCTCAATGCTCTTGCCTTCATGGTCCTATTAAAAGAGACACAAGAGGTTTTAGCACCGCATCTTTGGATCAAAAGATCATTCCATCCGAGAACCAACACGACGACTTCTCCTTGCCCGATTTGAAATGGTGATGAATATGAAATTAGGAATATATATGGACAGATGAATTATGCCCCGGAGACGACGAACAAAAATGCGTTCATTTGCCGTGGAATCCGGATCATTAAAGAGGTAGTGTAGACAGTTGTCTAAGTGTGATCTTCTTATATCCCCACGAACTGTTCATCTTGATAGACCCAAGGGGAAATAGAATCTCGAACGGACCTTTCTTGTCCGTAGCCCCGTTGGAATCGAGGGCTTGATATCTCATTGGCATGACTAATTGATGAGGCCGATCGCCTAAGTAGTACTCACGAGGTCCTTGATTTCTTGTTAGTTTGTATCTTTCTTTAATAGTATGGTATCCAGGTTCACCTATTTTTTTCCGTTGTTGCTCTTCGTAAAACGCGTATAGTAAGTAGTCTTCGTCGATGGGACCTCCAAAGTATGCGTTCTGAGGCAACTAGCATTTTGTCATGGAAGTTCGTGAAAGAATGTTCTTGTTTTTCGTTGGAAAACCAACACCGACGCCAAGATCAGTCTCCTTTCCTTTCTTTTTGGGGAGCAGAGCTGAAAAATGGGAAATTCCAATGATACTTCATTCATTAGAATGTTGATTCCTCACAATTGCACTTTGTGATGATGCGGTACCATGGCAATAAGGATCTCAAGAAGCCCCAACACCTATGATGCAAGGATCATTGACTTACACCATGATATCTTTTTCTTCACTATGTTGGTTCGCGCTTTATGGCATTTCAACGGAGCAAACTAATCCAATCCCACAAAGGATTGTTCATGGAACTACTATCGAAATTATTCGGACCATATTTCCAAGTGTCATTCTTTTGTTCATTGCTATACCATCGCTTGCTCTGTTATACTCAATGGACGGGTATTAGTAGATCCAGCCATTACTATCAAAGCTATTGGACATCAATGGTATCGAGTGCGCCTCTTAACGAGGGTGATTTAAGTGCAACGAAATGTACCGTGGTTCGCGAAGCATCCGGCTTACCGGTCATCTCCCATTCCCGTCGCCGAGAGACTAAAAGAACTATAGCATGCCGTAAACGGGAGTTAAGGTGGTTAGACCTATACCCCAAATGCTCCCAAAGATAGGAGCCTATGGTTCCATTCTTGTTATTGCTGGAGGTACACATACCTCTTCTCGTGTGGTGGAGCGATATACGAAAAATAGATGCTAAGCCTGCAATGTCCGATAACGGGCTTCAGAGTGAATCTATCGGCACCACAAAGAAGGCATACAACTTTGGACCTAAGGGCTGGTCCGTTACCTTTCGAATGGGGATCCTCGCTGGCAACAACCACGGTAGTAGTTGCGAACCATCGGGCCAAGAGAGGACAACCTGTTGTTCTGCTCCTCCTTCTTCGCTTCGGGACGGAGGTCCTACGGTAGGTAAGAGCACGCACAAGCACTTGACCGAAGGGGACCAGCGCTTCTACTCCTCCACCGAGGAGCCGTTCTTCGAGAAGCAAGGGATGTCGTGAACGGTGGGAGGTCAAAGAAAGAGAATTGACCTCTGAATACAAAGTGATCCTATGATCTAGATAGACTCCGTCCTTTTTTTAGATAAGGGTGACTCAAGAAATTGGGGTGGGACCTGCTGGCATAATGCAGGCTAGAACGTGGGAATTCGAGGTCTCATGAACGAGTTTTTTTCGTGGACAAACATACTTTCCGGTCTTTTTATGGATCCTTTAGATCTACGGGCCGGCTGCTCACATGAGCATAGGGAATCTATACTCGAGCCTTCGACTTGGCCCCGGCAGATAGGTGAGGAATCACTCTTGAGATCTGATCTATTGGGGCCTACAACTTCGCCAAAGCCGACTAGCATCCCTTTCCGTGGTGAACTGGCCGTCCCATACCTTCATTTTGTCTCATGTGTGTTGAACATTGTCTTCCTCGGTTCCAGCTTCACCGATGTAGGTAGGGCTGGGCGAGAAAGGGTCCCTCTTGCCTATTAGTAAGCGGGCCTTCGATTCCACCGGGTCTTACGGTCTCATAGAGGGGGAGAACTACCTAACTAAAGAAGAATAGTGCTCTTTATAAATAAGAGTAGGCGTGGAGAGCTTTTTATGGGAAACTTGCAAGTCAAGTTTGGGGGAGGCGGCGTCGACCCAACCTTATGAGTATTCGGACTATAACAGTTCGATGAACAGTCACTCACTTTTGACAGCTTATACGATTCCGTAAGATGATCCGAATTGGGTCAATCACGCTTATTAGAAGTTGACAATAGAGTGGTTGTACCAGCCAAAACTCATCTACGTATGATTGTAACACCCACCGATGTACCTCATAGTTGGGTTGTACCTTCCTCGTGTCAAATGTGATGTTGTACCGGTCGTTCAAATCTTACCTCCATCTCGGTACAACGAGAAGGAGTTTACTATGGTCGCAAAGGAGATTCGTGGAACTAATCATGCCTTTACGCCTATCGTCAGAGAAGCAAAGACTTTGAAAGATTATGCGGATTGGGTATCCAATCAATTAATCCTCCAAACCAACTAAACCGGGAAGTGAAGCGGAAATGCAATTCTCGGGTGAGGGAAGGGGAAGCTCCAGAAGGCTTCGCCGCTCGCTCAAAAAGCTCTAACGCTGCTTACGAGTGGAGTGCATAAGCCCTTATTGAAGTAGGGTGAGGCCTTACTACACGAGCTCGTAAGTCAAGCACGGAACGAGCCTTGTCTACTTAAGCTTCGCTTCATCATCTTGCTTGCTTCTGGCGAAGCTTAACGCACTATAACATAGGCATGCATGATGGTATGGTAGGAAGACTCCTTTTAAGGCCGACCACTACATAGGAGCGATAGGAAGCCAAGCCGTCAAAAGGAAAGGCGAGCAGCCCTTATTGCAATAGCAAACGGCCTACTTATAGCCCTATTTATACCCTTTCTCGGGGACTTCAACGGGCCTTACAAGCTCAATAAATTGCAATTCTTCACCTTTTCCTCGCACATTGGGAATGCATTTTCTTACTTGATTGACATTGACAGATATGTGTACCACACCGAACAAGCAATATGTCATATGCTTGATGTACCAGCCAAGCCAGCTCTTTTTTTCTCAGTTCCCTTATCCTTAGTGCAAAAGTAAAAAGAAAATGAAAGAGAGTTTGTATTTGCAAATGAAAATGGATATGGATCTAAATCAATTAGATAATCAATAAATAAGAATTGGAATAATAGAAAAATATCCTTCGCCTTTATCTCTTCATCATCGCCGGTTCCGTCACTTGTGGTATTCGTTTAGAATCTTGTTGACCCTACTCGCTTACTCCTATTTTCCTTATTTCTTTTTCTACATAATTAATTAGAACTTTCTTGAAAGAATGGGGTTCTCTCTGGGGGGGCGCACCCTCTCTTCCTTTTTGAGAAAGATGGGCTTGTTTTTTTTTTCAATAAGTTCTATTGCTTTGACACATTTAGTATATAACATAATATATATAAGAAAAGTACTAAAGGCGAAGGGCATTCTGTTGTACAACTACTTTGGTATAGTTACAAAGGTAACCGGTAGGTGACTGTTGAATCGACAGTAGTTACGAAAGGGGAAATAGCTCATTGGTTAGAGTGCTGGTCTCACACGCCAAGTCGCGGGTTCGAACCCGCTTTCCCTTGATCTTTCTTTCTTCCCGAGGTCATACCTCTGCCACTTTACCCTGAGTTTCACTAAGGCATATAACCCCATTCGGTAAGAGGAGCAAGCAGGGGGAACATCTATTTATATGTGTGTTAGCATCAACAACATCTTTTGAAAGTCAATTACATCGATCCTCGGTGCTAGGTACTCGTAAGTAAATCCCGAGGATAGAACTAGAGCAAGTAAGCTCATCGCACTATCAAGTCAGTTAGGAACTAGTCTGCCAAGCTTAAGAAGAAGTGAAAAGTAAGCAAGTTGTCATATAGTGAGGGCTAAAAGACACGGAGAACTTCCCCCCTCTATTTGCCAATAGCTTCCGCCTTACTCTCTTTCATTTCATGTCGGTTCAGCCGAGCCAATAGATTCCGTAGGCGGGCCAGTTATAGCTGTAGTAACCTTTGATTAGGTCCTTTCAATAGACTTTCCATAGCTATAATTTGATAGACTTTCCGTAGCTCAAGATCGCTGATCGTTGACGCCAACCAATCGCATTTACGGCTGTACTTGTGAAAAGAGATAGAGCCGCCTCGCTATGACTCAAAGATGGTCAAAAAGCTAATAGATGGGCCACAAAAGGTAGAGGAGAGGGGGTAAGAAGAGTAGACTTAGTACTGGATACAAGATAGGGTATACAGCTAAAAGGATGAGATAGAGGAATGAAATGAGCCAATGAAACGGTCCATGACCACAAGTATTGAGCTATAACCATAAAACTTGGGGAGTACCTCAAGAAAATCCATTGAAATAGAATACCTAGGTTGTAATGGAACAAACAAAGGTTCAAGAAGACCAGTAGGAAGGGTGTGCTCACTCTTGTTGAGTTGACACACATTACAGTGAAGAACAAACTTGGAGGGAGAAAAATAAACCAGAAGGGACCCATTGTTTCGTGCAAGTCGAACAATGATGGAAAAGCATCCAAGATGTAGCCGACATATGCCAACAACCCAAATGCACATATGCTAGTTAAGTTGAAACTCCTAAATTAAAGCGCAAGCAACAAAACTACTTTTTGAAGGCGCGAGCGTTGAAGAAGAGCATAGCTCGATTAACACAACTAGGGGCAATATGGTTCATTTTCCTAGAACACCACAACAAATGTCCCTACCAGCTGTTGCCGTGAAGCTGAAACCATGGCTACCCCTCAACAAGCCTCTAGCTCTTATCCTAGGCCCGAACCGCTTTGAACCTCCAATTACTGCACCATTGGTACTGAATACGACCACCACTCACACCTATTCCAGACCTTTAAACCCCTGACCACCTAGACCTCTAGTAGCAAAGCAACTAAAAGACCCAATCACAAAATAACCCTCTCTATCCCCTCAAAACCTTGGCACGAACACTTGTTTCCAGCCACCTATGGCCTTCCTCACAGCTCAAAACATGATAATATTAGACCTAATCCTGCACCTCCACCACCACAACCAAGACCCAATTCAATACCAAATATCCAATTTTCCCAACCAATACTTTTGCCCTATGCTGGAAATTCCATGAAACCAGAAGTTCCAATATATACTTACCTTAACCAACCGCTTCCAACTCAACAAAGATGACCTGCACTAATACCGCAAGAACAAAGGCCGCAAAATCAATATCAATATGGGCAGCAGATACATCAACCTCCTAGAGTTTATTTTCCAATATTTGAAGGGCCAGGTCTTGGATACAAAAGTGTGAACATTACTTTTCGTGTACCAAGTTACGGATTGGTACAAGGTAGAACTTTCGCTATGCACCTTAGGGGAGAGCTGAAAGCTGGTACAACAGCTTCTTAGTGAATAGGGGACAAGTATCCTGGCAAGAGTGAATTCAAGAGATTGTAGAGAGGTTTGAGGTAAGAAATGTGGTTGGTGTAGTTGATGAGTTTAATCACTTGAGGCAAAGAGGAAGCCTAGAAGAGTACAAGTCACACACAATTGGCAGAATTGAGGGCTGCCATGTTGAGGTGCAATCGCTATTACGATGACAACCTTTTTCGACAAAGTTATCTTGGGGGTAAGGGTATTGTAAATAGAGATAGATGTTTCGTCCGCTCGAGAAACAATTCGCAACCCCGCTCTTCCCTTTGCCTCTTCCACATCTATTTTGGAAACTTGATTCGTTGAGTTTGAAGCAAGGATCTAATCAGATAACGCTTTGTTCTCCAATGAATGGAGGTGGAATAATTTATTGAGATAGAGAAAGCTACATCTCGACTTTATTTAAACGAAAGAAAAAGGTTAGTCCTGCTCCTAGACTTCCAATTCCAAGTAGTAGTAACGGAAAGGAACAGGTTTAGGAGAACTTTTTTTATGTCTTTCTTATAGCGATCGCTGAAAGTCAGTCAATGCCCCGCTTCAATGAATGAAGACCAATGGGCTACGAAGTGGAGATGATGTCGTCGTGTCATTGCTCGTGATGTCTTCACCAGGATTTGACTTACCAATGTGAAAGGTACCGTGCCAGTGGTTCTATCATTTAGATAGAGAGTGATCTTTCCTTCTTGTCGAAGAAAGATATGAAGTTGGAAAGGGAAAGGGAGTAGAAATGTTTTCGTAGCCTTGGGGCGAAGGGCTGAGAGTTCCGTGATCCAGTTCTTTGAGCATACATAGATTGAGGACGGAACTCCTATAGCAATCGATGTGGAAAAAGGCAACAACCGAGAATACAAAGCAGAAAAAGCGAGTGAGATCTTGACTTTCTATTATCATACAACATAGAAGTATTTAATCAAATCAAAAAGAGCCCTGGGATTTGACCAAAACAGCATAATTGAAAGCTCTCATCTCAGTCGCTCGCCTAAGAAAAGGTACCGGGTTGCTCCGTGATGACGAATAAGCAACCCAGCCCAATCCTTGCTTTCATAGAAAAAGGTGAATTTACTCAATATTCGTTCAATGACTCAATATTTAGTAATCAAATCATGCGTTTGTTAGATCATTTAGTGAGAAATAAAACGAGAATAAAGAGAGAGTCCTCACCTCAATATCGACAACAGTAAAAGCAAAGTAGAGCCCGGTTGATGTCAAACGTTTTCAAATCTTACCCACCATATCCATTCATGCACGTTACTAGATGAAAAGTACAAAATAAAGCAATGATGGTTTTTATCAGAGCCACTTTACAACCGGTTTAGCAACTTCTTCATGCCCCTACGAACGAAATATTTGGAGTTTGACAACTGGTTGACGCCGGTGATACTCGAATGAATATATCGCGGTAGATACTTGCTTTTCTAATGAGGTAGACACTTTTGCATGTTAAGGTTTCCACTTCAAACCATCCAGATTTACACTTCAATTTCTCGTTGTTGACACGGTTTACACTTGACTTCATTCAAACCGACACTTATGTATCTATCTAGGCGGGCGGGCACTTAACCAAACTCAGGTTGACACAAACTATACAAAAGTCTTAATTAGGGTGTTTTTTCCGATCAACCCAAACTCCAACAGAACCGACCCGACTAGACCTTTTCCCAAGCAACTCCGAATCTTCGGAAAATCTGAATGAAATTCGATAAGAGAAATCAGAGCATGTTTCTAAATTTGTGATAACTACTTATTTATGAGTGAGAAATGCTTAATGCGAGCACCCTTGGCGGCCTGCTTTTGAGACAGGAGGCCATGCTCAGATCTATGCTTTTCATCATTGGTCCGGTCTACTGCACCCCACCCCACAAGGTACATCTTCGACTACCGTGCTTCTTATCTTGACGCTTATACATTGAGTTCAATCATCCCAGAGACTTATCCTTCGTAAAAGGTAATCCACCCATATTGGACTTTTCTTCACCGCCTCATGGATTCAATACCGAATTCTCTTCAGATACCGCCTGCTAATTCGGGATTAGCTGTTCTCAATGACTGGTGGATGCCTCTTTTCTACCTTAGAAATCCTTTTTTATGTACCTTCTCCTCTCTACACCTTTTTCCGCCTCGCCCGCCCGGAAAGACCTATAGAAGAAGGAAGAATTCAATCCAGATACTCCAAGCGCCAGAACTATCGCACTTTCCAAGCAACCCTCCAATGAAGAAAGTGCAATTGAAACAATCAAGAACGGAAAAATAATTAGACTCCTCACAATTGTTTGGATTGGAATTAGGCTCCTCTACTCTAGTCGCCCTCTTCTATTTCGGCAGAGCTCAGCCTGCCCGGGCCTTCCTTTATCAATCTATTAGTAGTTGCACTTTTCGACATATGCCTTTATTTAGGCATTGGTTGTAGGCATCCCTTCTCTTCAAGGAATTTCTGCGCCGGTTCCCGATCAAGTGTTGGAAAACCGAATATGATGCTTTCTACTTCAGCAGTAGGGTTGGCCCGAAGCCAGCCCATAGAATAGATACGGGCGTGTTCTACACAGAGTTCTTGTAGAACATGTTCCAATCAAACCTCTTTCCCTTCGTCTCCGGTTTTCAATACGAACAAGTGTCATCCTCTTCTCCCATCGCTTGGATGGAATACCCACGTGGAGCTGACCTTCACTTTTCGTAGACAAAGGGCAAGCCGATAATTTGTAGCCTCCCGGTTGTTTTCTCGAAATTTCAGAGAAGTGAAGCCCTCAGAGGAGCTCCCCAAGGACTCTAGCTAAGACCTTTTGAGACCCCGGGTGACTCGCGTGGACTTATCCCTCTCGTAAGTCAAGACCATATCGTCTGCGTGGCGCATGTAATAGAAGACTACGGCCCCATCCTCTCGGACCATTACCCTTTCAAGCTTGGCATCCAATATATGGAGATAGCAGTGAATGAGGACTGGTTCAATCGGGCTTCCGAGCGGTATTCCTCGCTTCTGGCACGTGTAACTCTTACCTTTTCTATCTACGTGTGGTTTTCATGAAAACCTATTTTATCAACCTATGGACTCCTTTCAATGACAGAGTCTTCGGAGCAAATTGGTTCAGGATTCTAAGGTTAAAAAGAGTTACCACTCAAGGGAGGAACGGGATATGTGGAAGGTTATCCTGGTGGCTCAAGACTGACCGGTATACCTGGACCAGTCTATATTGAGCCATATTCATCAATTCGCCACGCAATTTGGCCTCACACAATGTATCCCTGTTCCACCGACGCTTAATCAACCCCGAACACAAGAGAACCCTTCTTATCGAAGAGAATTGCGTATTAAAAAGATGAGAGAAATAGCCCTAAATATGTGCATCGAGTAAGTCATTACCTTCTATTCGATCTCCAAGATCGCTCATCAAGTACTTGATCAGATTCTCTTTTTCTTGCAATTGCAAAGTGGTGGAAAAATTTGTATTTCGTCACCATGTCGTAGCTAATTGGCTCTGCTCACCGAGCCATGCTACTTCTTCTTGTTCAAACAGGTTCTCGAGCAGCAGTCAAATTGACTTCCCGCTTGAGCGTAATGCCCGCCCGGTGTGGTGGAAAAGCCTCGCTTTCTATTCCTTTTAAAGCTGCTGATGCGAGCTACCGAACAAACAAGATTAGTACAAAAAGCCACAACTAGCACTAGCTTTGTGATTGCTTCTTTCTACCTTTCTCACTCCGACAATTGCTCCTTCTCCAAAATATCACTACGGACAAGATGAGCTAATAGAAAAGTTAGGGCAACAGATGATAGCGACTCGCCAGACTCGAATCGGCATAGGCGGATCGGATCAAACGAAATTAGCCTTTCTTCCATCAACAGAATCGCTTTGATTTCGCAGTTCAAGAGGATGGTGGGGCAACCTCTACATCTCAAGGGCCGGTAGGCCAGCCAACTAACTCTTCAAATGAAGAACTGATTACTCCACATCTATGAACCTATCATTCCCGCCTTGCCCATTATTTCTTTTTGTATCACGCTAGGACTTTGCCTCTTTTTGGAGGAAAAATATGGAAGTAGAATCTCCTCTTTTTTAGGCGCCTTCCAAATCCAATTTAAGATCAATGAGGTCTTTCAGAGCCGCTGCTCTTTCCATTAAATTCTAGGATCTCTTCGATCCTATGCAAAAAGCAAGGTGTGAGCCCACACCCTCGATCGCTCTCGAGTCAATCGCCCAAACCGGTTATGAGCTCAACGAAAAAAAGTATTTTTAGAAATTGCTCGCAAAACCGCCTTTATGCGTTAAGCGTCGGCCAATAGCGCCATCTCCCGATGGATATATTTTATGATCTCCAATAGCGCCTTGGCCCTATTTTCTTCTTCGCCTATTGGGGAAGAAGAAGAGGTGGAGTAGCAAAGCGGATCTCATCCTCCCGCGGACTTCCCTGCACTCAAAGTGACTCGAGAGATTGCGCTTCTCTACTAATCGCATTCTGCTCAAGAATCACTGTTTTCATGATCGAATGACGAAATAGATATACTGAACTGTATAGGATCATTCGCTGGGATGGGATAAGTGATTCTTTATAGGATTCCCATGGGATCGTAGAATCAACTAAGGATGGAATAGGTATTTGTGATCGATCAACTTCCAAAGATGACCAAGACTTTCTATCTGCATTCGAATAACCACACAATCAGGTTGTTGGTTCAACCCAAAATTGATCTTCTTCTTTCTTGAACGGAATTTTTTTATTTGCAAAAGAATTGGTCAAAACGCCCGATCTTCCATTGAGAATCATCAAACAATGAGAATTCACATTTCTTAAATAGCTTCTAAATAGCTCGCCATTTCTTCCGTTATCTCATAAATAAATAAATGATTGGTCTTTAAAAAGAAGGAATGGCCTTTTGACGATCGGGAGATCCTATAAATGAAGAGCGTTTCAGAACAAATCAGTGTCTTGTCTGAATCGAGAATAGCAATTCCATTTCTTGAACCACGATATAGACTTTGAAATGGTGATCAGCTACCCGACGGCCGAGATGTGCATTCGTACAAAGTAATTTAGTACAGACTATCGAAAGCATTGTCATTTTGCGATTTGAGTTCCGGAGATACATGTGGTAAGTTATGGGTAATGCGGGGGAACTTTAAGACGAGATAGAATACCTAATATGGGAGTGGTTTAAGTGAGAGAATAGCTCCCTTACCAAACCAACTGAGCTATTTGCCATGTTTTTGACAAATGACCTAACTTTGATGTGATGTGCCCGCTATCCCGGATCATTCTTAGAGCAATGAGGTTACCGGAATTACGACCTTCCGTACAAGAACTGGCACTATTGTAACTCGCTATGGGCCTCCTGCCTTCTCGAAAGAAACTGGCTTTTGAAGAAATTACTCTATTTTACGATTTAGTTGAAGCGATTCAAAGAGCTCTATCGAGCAAGGAAGGAGTATACTATACTGTAGCTGGATAAGCTAGATACCAAAACTTTGATAAAGATTGAGGCAACCCATTTGAGGAAGAACCGACGGACCCCGTGGAGATGGCATAAACAATCCTTTGACGAACTTTCTGGTTAACATAGAATCTATGAGTTTTTTCTTCTAATTACTACTACTAACATTATTCAATCTGGTATCCAAGAATTTATTAAGCTCATCCCGCAAGCACATGTACACATCTTGGATTTTACCGCCTTAAGATGGAAGAAGATTCGCTCTCCTACCCATTTCTAAGTTAAGCAAGAGATAACTCATAATTTGATATGCACTCGCACTCGCATCTTGGGTCATCGAACCTGATGATAATTACTCACCCTTCATCCCGAGAAAGGATCTTGGCTATGAAAAAATGGATCACTAGCTTGCGCAGCAAATTGAATGAAACTTTCGTCCAAGTAAACATTTCAGTCCGGTGTTCGTTATACCATTTAAGGGCATCATCTAAGTTCGAGAACTTTGGATACTTAAAGGCTGCAGCACATGCTAAGTGTTGACTGAGATTCTTTTTTCCGACAGGTGGTTTTGTGCTTGAGGTTGAGGATGATCGGCAGAAAAGAGTAATAAACTTTTGACAAATCACGCCATGAAAATGCAATACACCTGAACGGTAGATTCTACCACGGAAGTCCATGAATGCTGGCAAATAGAATTGATAACCTTCAGATGCTGACGCAAGTCTTATTACAAAATCTTCATAACTAGCCTGCTGCACCTGTTTTCATAATTTATTTCACAAGATGTTATAGCTACAAGCATTCTTAATACCTTTGACGTTATTGAAGTAGCACTCCTCAATATGTCCGAGGCTTCGTCGGATTCACGCGAGCGAGCATTTGGTAAAAGAAGCCCACACTCAACTAAACATTGATGATTCTTTCCAGAAATCTCAAGAGCCTTTTGTTTATTTCAAACGCTTGAGACTGAAGCCCATTCAAAATATCACACATCTGCTTGTATTCTTTTTATGTAACTTTATATAGAAGTGGTTTAAGTCATGGGAAGTTAGTAGCGAAAGTGATTCTAGATATCCCCGTGGGTTTGCATAAGTAACCTCCTATCAGATCCGATAATGTATCAGATCAGACCCCCTCTCTGCTGGTTGCCAATCCAAGGGTTTGCAAAGCATCGGAAGATTGAGTTTGATAGGGAGCAGATTTATGTTCAAATTGCACATAACATAACAAGAATTCTCTATATACCCTTGACCTTTCTTAAGAACCAGCACTGGATCTTCTTTTGTTACTCCCCTATCTGTTGATATATGTAGAACATTTCTTTCAATCATGAATTGGAGCAAGTATTTCCCGATATCATAATGACACTGAATATTTTTCTTTTTCTCTTTTTTGCTAGCACCTTTGGGCTGAACAACATCCTTAACTGATTCTACCTTACTAGTGAGTACTGCTTCCACCTTACCACTACCTGATGCTTTGTATTGTAGAAACCTTGCTTGTTCTCGTACAGTTGAATTAAGTTGATCTATAAATCTAGCTGCCTTAATTGCGGATGATTCCTGAAGAGTGTTGAATACCAAGCCTAGTACATGAATCATGATAGCCTCAAGCGTATAGATACCAAACATCTTAAGCATAGGTAAGCTACTTGGTAGGCAACCCTTTAGATATTGCTTAGCGTTAGGCTGATCTTTATTAATCAAGAACTTTACTATGTTAGGAGTTACTTTAAATAGATTATCCTCATCGAACTTCATTGTGCAATTTGCAATTTGATTCTGTAAATCTATTAATTCAGTATCGGAAAGCACACCATTTTGATTCTTATTTTCATTAATCAACAACTTTCTAACATCATCCTGATACATATCAACATTAGAAGTCTTTTTCGCTTTTGTCAATATCCAACAGCTTAGCGTAGTAATCGCTCCAGAACTCCTTAATAATACATGCATTTTGCAAAGATTTCTCATTCTCAATGCTATCATCATATGTCTCGAACAATAAAATAGAACCTGCATACTTTTATTTGTTACCCTTACTAAACCGCAGTAAGGATACTAATACGACTGAAATAAACTACTAGAATCTAAATATAAGGAAAGGATCAGAATAAGTACTAATGCTCTGTATAATACTTTTCCCGAGCGATGGTTTAGCGGATTCGAATTGTAACCAAGCATCCTGGGTTCTATACCCGATTCAACACTAGAGCATGCAGCCGATCCTGGATACATAACTATATAAAGTGTGCCGCTTTGGATCTTTATTGGTAGCCAGTCTTTCACTTCTGCCTCTCCACTCCCATGCCTTTCTTGGTCGGACCAACCCAACCGGCGATTTCCGACAAGTCTTTCTGCTTAGAGCAAGAAGCGGAACCAAAATAAAGCTTTTTTATTTTCATTTATGGATAACCAATCCATTTTCCAATATAGTTGGGAGATTTTACCCAAGAAATGGGTACATAAATGAAAAGATCGGAACATGGGAATAGATCTTATACCAATACTGACTACCCATTTCCATTGTTGTGCTTTCTAAAATGGCATACCTATACAAGGGTTCAAGTTTCGATCGATATTTGCGGAGTGGATCATCCTCTCGAAACGAAGATTTGAAGTTGTCCATAATTTACTGAGTACTCGGTATAACTCACGATTCGTACAAACAAGTGCAGACGGTAACACGAATATCTCCGTAGTCAGTCTATTTCCATCAGCCGCCGGTGGGAGCGAGAAGTATGGGATATGTCTGGTGTTTCTTCCATCAATCATCCGGATTTACGCCAGATATCAACAGATTATGGTTTCGAGGGTCATCCATTACGAAAAGACTTTCCTCTGAGTGGATATGTGGAAGTACGCTATGATGATCCAGAGAAACGTGTGGTTTCTGAACCCATTGAGATGACCCAAGAATTTCTCTATTTCGATTTTGCTAGTCCTTGGGAACAGCGTAGCGACGGATAATTCCGAATCTACATAGGTCTAGTCTAGGGGACAAATCAATAGGAAATGCTATTTGCTTCTTAAGAAGAAGAACTTTTTTGAAATGAAAGAGTTTCCACGGGCGTCGGATATCATTTCTTCAAATATGGAAGAAACCTAGATGACGGCGTGCTTGGCGAGCGAACTGGGGAGGACGAGGCGGCAGCCATGGCCGGGGTTGGAAGAAACCTAGATGGCGAAGGACAGGCGGAGAGGCGAGGCGAGGGAGGACTTACAGCCGGGGTATGGCGGAGGAGATACGCCGACGTTGAGGCGGCGGACGATGGCTTCTTGAGGAGTCGGGCGGCGGCGGCGGCGCGTTGAGCGGGCGACGACAGCGTGTTGAGCGGGCAGCGGCGGCGGCGGCCCCTGCGAATCCCTGAGTCCCCCTCGAGGGCTGAAAGAACGCTGCTATACACACGACAAGAATGGACGATTTACACACGATGCTACCCATCAAGACGTCCATTTACACAAGATGTACTGTATCAAGCCGTTCAATCAGCCATCGTGCATAGTTCGGCCGGGCACTGTCGTCCGCCCAGTAGTTTCGAGGCTGAAAACCGCGTGGAAACAGGGTATCGGAGGGGGCTAGGAGGGGCTTGAGCCGTGGAATCCTCGCGTATCAAACGGGCCTTCGGGGTTTTGCGCGGTTTCTGGGCCACGCGAGGAAAATCCGCTGAAAACCCCTCCAACCCGCTTCTACCAAACGAGGTCTCTGCGGGTTCAGTTAAGATAAATTTTGATGGTGCCCTTGCGAGGAACAGTCGAGGCGGCGCTGTGGCTGCTCTATGCCGTGATCACAATGGAGTATTTTTTGGATCCTTCGCTGTGTTCTATCAAGGAATCAGAGACCCGATGATTTTGGAGACATATGCCTGTAGAGAAGCTCTAGCATTGGCTGAGGATTTAGCAGCCCAAAACATTGTGGTGGCCTCTGTTGTCAAGGAGTTGTCAATAACATCAACAATGGGACAGGCGGTCTGAACGGGGCTATCATACGTGAAATCATAGCCCGTAGTTCTATTTTTACCTCTTGTAAGTTCTTGCACGAACGTAGGAACTTTAATTTTGAGGCGCACAATCTCGCCAAATTTGCTTGTAATTTACCTATAGGTAGACATGTCTGGTTGGGTAATCCTCATGACCCGAACCTTGTACCTATGAACATTGTTTTGAGTCAATAAAATTGGCGAGATTACTAAAAAAACCAAACGAGTTCTCTGTCTCGAAAAAAACGAAACAAGGTCTTAGGAGGTCAGTTCCTGTTTGGCTTAGGATCTTCAGTGGACAATGGATAATTCTCCCTCTGTTTTTTTTTCGAGTGAAAAAGAGTTTTATTCCATTACAATAGGGTTACAATCGAGAGGCAGAAGATCCTCAATACATGATGGTCCTCTATGTAGCCACACAGCAGTGGTACTCTCTGTACGACTATACGACGCCAACCGATCTGCCACCCTATTTTGCTCACGTTTAATTTTCAAGGGAATAAACTCTCTACCTTCCATAAGAAACTTGATCTCCGCTACTAAATGCCCATATGCCGATTTTGACAAGCCATTCCCCATCAAAGCCGACAAAGCCTCCGAGGAGTCTGATTGTACAATAATCGGGCCATCACTATGCTGCAGCGCCAATGCCATCCCCTGCATCAAAGCATGTAACTCCACCTCCAGTGCGTCATTACAGTTAAACAAATAGCGATAAGCTGCGAAGATCACCCTGCCATCAGGTCTTCTCATGATCATGCCGGCCGTCGCCGTGCCGTCCGCCACAAGAAAAGATCCATCGACAGAGAGTGCAACATGGTTGGCCGGCGGTGCAGACCATGGCAGGGAATCTGTCATTACTTTGCTCTCCTTAGCCGGGGCCAAATCCATTATTGGCATCTTGCCTTTAATAATTTCCTCTATACTGTACCTTCTTGATAAATCAATTGATTGCATATAACTCTGCAGGTAATCAGCTGATACTTGAGTACGTGGGATCTTCTTCCCATGCGTCTGGTCCGTCCGCAAGGACCAAACTCTCCATACTAGCATGATAATATGATCACGCATATGATCATGGCAATTTGCTAGAAGGTGCAACAACCATTCTTTTCCAAAATTAACAATCATCTCATTAGCAGGTAACGGCCAGATTCCTCTCATATGATCCCACAATCTCCGACCGTGCTCACAACTGACCAGTGCATGAAAACTGGACTCCTCCTCTCTGCAACACAGTGGGCACAGATCCCGCGTCAAGATATGCCTATATTTCTTGCATGCGTTCGTGGCTAGCGCACCAGTAGCCGCCTTCCACGCTAGGATCTTCATCTTCTGCGGGACCCGCGCTCCCCATATACACTGCCAAATAGGACGTTCACCAGATGAATAATTGCTCGACGCTCCACCTGCAACCGAGCTTATGACACTGCTAGTGGCAAGTCGGTAAGCACTCCTGACAGTAAAACATCCACTTTTCTCTGGGAACCATGCTAGAAAATCCTGCCTGCTTCTTGGTGAAGTTTTAATTTTGACAATCTCTCGCACATCCAACTCCCAAAAATGCTCTCGCAATCTCTGTAAGTTCCATGCTCCATGAACATCCAAAAAATCCGCAACCCATTTGTACCTGCAATTGCGCTTCGGTGTGACGGGCTTGTGGTCATGACCTCTCGGTACCCAAGGGTCCCTCCAGGTTTTATTTAGTGACCCATCTGAAAGGATCGATATGGTTGACTAGAAGGGGGGTGAATAGGCAACTAACAACTTTTAAGCTTTTCTTTACCAATTTAAACTTTGCAATAATATAGGTTGTCTAGATGTGCAACTATGTGAGCAACCTATATGATGCAATGACAACTAACACATAAGCAAGCAAGGATATAACACAAGAAGCTTGCAAAAGTAAAGGCACGAAATAACCAAGAGTGGAGCCGGTGGAGACGAGGATGTGTTACCGAAGTTCCTTCCTTTTAAGGGAAGTACGCTCCGTTAGAGCGGTGTGGAGGCACAATGCTCCCCAAGAAGCCACTAGGGCCACCAGATTCTCCTCACGCCTCACACAATGCGAGATGCCGTGATTCCACTATTGGTGCCCTTGAAGGCGGCGACCAGACCTTTACAAACAAGGTTGGGGCAATCTCCACAACAATTGAAGGCTCCCAACAACACCACGGAGCTTCATCACAATGGAGTATGGCTTCGGGGTGACCTCAACCGTCTAGGGTGCTCAAGCACCCAAGAGTAACAAGATCCGTAGGGATAAGAGAGGAATCAAATTTCTCTTGGTGGAAGTGTAGATCGGGGCCTTCTCAACCAATCCCGAGCAAATCAACAAGTTTGATTGGCTAGGGAGAGATCGGCGAAAGTGGAGCTTGGAGCAACAATGGAGCTTTGGGGAAAGAGGTAGGTCAACTTTGGGGAAGAAGACACCTATATATAGTAAGGAACCAATCCAACCGTTACCCCATCGAACAGCCACGCCAGAAGCGGTACTACCGCTTGGGCAGGCGCGGTATTACCGCTTAAGAGCGGTACTACCGCTCCCACCCAGCCGGTCTTGCCGTCCGACGAGGAGGTCGTGGTCCTGGCCCCAGAGCGGTACTACTGCTGGAGTAGGAGCGGTACT
This sequence comes from Aegilops longissima, assembly GCA_021605205.1. Taxonomy (NCBI): domain Eukaryota; kingdom Viridiplantae; phylum Streptophyta; class Magnoliopsida; order Poales; family Poaceae; genus Aegilops; species Aegilops longissima. Next base: position 604,792,631 of record CM038682.1, read on the forward strand.
ACCGCTTGAGCGGTACTACCGCCACTCATCGCCGCACTTAGTACCGTAAAACCCGACACAAAAACACCGGTCTCGAGTCGAGGCGGTAGTAGCCCGAACCATCATGCGGTATTACGGCCGAAGCCCTGGCAAGCGGTACTACCGCTCGGAGAGCGGTACTACTGCTCGGGAGCGATACTACCGCTTGAGTGCTTCGCGGTACTACTCACGAGGACCGCGTACTACACTGGGCAGGTCGAGGCGGCACAGGGGAAGGAAAGGCTGCTCCATCGAAGCGGAAGGAAAACATCGGGTGTGATACGGATGTGTACGTGTTGATTCCACCCTAGCCTTACCAAAGCGGATCCCCTCTTGATAGTACGGTGACTCCTACGAAACTAGTCCACCAACAAAGAAACGAAGGAGCTACATCGTCTTGAATAACACACCGAGGGGAGGTAATCGTCTCGTGCCAATGGATGAATCTCTGAAAGAACTTAACGCACACGATTAGTCCGCAAAAGCATTGTCATCAATCACCAAAACATCTTGGGGATAAATATGCCCTTACAATCTCCCCCTTTTTGGTGGATTGATGACAATACGGGATTTGCACAAACATGAGAGATATAGGACATGCGCAAAAACCCCACCGTCCTAAAATGTAGATGGGCTCCCCCTAGATGTGTGCTATCTAGATAAGTGCTTTGGACTGCACGGCACACATACTAGGATCAACGCTCCCCCTACATTTTAGAGACCGACCAATCACCTAAGCAGGGTATATGAGAGGAGCATAGATAACTTAACAGGATAAGCATGCAACTCATAAGCTAGATAGTGACATAGATAAAGATATTGGAAAGATAAGGTAGCATATGTCTCACACCATATGACGGGAACTTAGGTCTCACTGACACAAACCAAACAAAGCAAACTGCGAGGAAAGCACAAACACAGAAGACGGAAGACACAAACACAAGGCACAGATCCCTAAACTCTCTCCCCCTTTGGCATCGAGACACCAAAAAAAAGGAAGTGTTGCTACGGCTCCAGGTGATAGCAATAGAGGGACACACACATCAGATCTCAGCGGGATCATCTGCGCCACCGTCGTCTGTCGGGAAGTGCTCGGCATCAGAATCGGTCCACGGGCAGTGCTGCTGAATCCACTCCTCCTCCTCAGTAAGCTGGTCCTCAGACCCACTGTTAACTGTAGCACCCAACTACGTATGAGCTCCTTGTGGCGACCTCGGGCCTTCTTCTCAGCCTCATGAGTCATGTACTGACCGTGAGACTCCATGCAGAACAGCTTCTTCATCTTGAGCTTGAGCTTCTTTGCCCAAGAGGGCTCTGTCTCAGAAGGCACGTAGTCATCATCATCATCCTCACCTCGGTCTCCTCCTCGGTCTCCATGCCAAGCGTGCATTTAAGGAACTCCAGCCTTAGGGCCCGAGTGCCCCGCTTATCCTTCTTCCTCGGGCGCTTGATGTCGGAGAAACCAACTCTCCGGTCTCCAAAGATCACCTTGGGATAGACACGAGCCCAGCCTTCTCAATAAGCAGCATGATGAACGGACCATAAATCGGGCACTTGCGCCGGAGATAGCAGATAACAGATTCAGACCACATAACATGAGAGATATCCAGGGACTCTCCGGTGTTCTGCTCCTTCCGACGCAAGCGTAAGAGAAGCATGTCCACGAGATTGGAGTGAACCATATCCAGATTCCCGATACGAGGGAAAAGAGTCTCTCTGAAGACACGGTGAAGGATATCCAGAAAGGCAGGCAGCTCATAAGTTTCCTTCTTCGTCTCAGGGTTGATCCTCAAAGTGCAGTAGGGCCACAGAGCTTGCTTGTGAGTGGAGTTGGTGTTGCGGTGTGGGCGAAAGCCGGCAGGAGACTCAAGTCCTAGATCTTGCACCCCAATCAAATCCATGAAAGCTTTTCACTTGACTGAAAGCAACTTGCCATTGGTCAACCAAGTCAGTGTCCTGTCCTCATCAGTCCCGAGATGAACCGTGGCATAGAATTGGGCCACAATATCAGCATCATAATCTTTGTTGAAATGCATGACCCCAAGAATGTTCAGTTGAGTGCACATCTGAAGAGCTTCACCAAAGTATTCAGGATCCTTCTCCATATGGTCGGTGTCGATGGAGTGCATGTTGACAAAGAGGTTCTTCTTGGCCTTGAGAACATCAAAGAAGATTGCAAACTGAAACCTGTTCCAGAACGGACGGTTGACCAAAGAGGGATCTTGGTCTGCCTCATATGGGTTGCGGCGACGCCTTGCCCAGAACTCCTTGGGTTGCATTTCTGGCACGGTTTTGCCAGAGTGCTTCGGCTTGGCACCTAGGAGAATACGGTGGCCCTAGTGGCTTCTTGGGGAGCATTGTGTGTCACGCCCAAGATGCGACCCTATCCAAAAGGAACTCGAAGGTCCCACCAAGGATAGAAGCGCATCTTGAAGACGCTTTTGCAAGGTGGATATCATTACATCAACATTACATAATAGATGGGGATACATACATAAGGCACAAATGCCACAAGAATACATCAACATCATATACAAGATCAACATCCGACTACGGATGAAACATAAATAGAAGCTCAAACGACATCCACCTCGCTAGCCCAGCTGCCGACCGGAACCTATCCCCGATCAAGAAGAAGCGTAAGAAGAACTCCAATACAAGCAAACATCGCTCTCGCGTCAAGATCATCGCACAACCTGTACACGCAATCGGTGGTGTAGTAATCAGTGAGCCACGAGGACTCAAAGAATCCCATTACCATGGGTATCAAGACTAGCAAAGCTTAAAGGGAAAGGAAGGGGTAAAGTGGTGAGGTTGCAGCAGCGGCTAAGCATATATGGTGGCTAACATACGCAAATGAGAGCGAGAAGAGAAACAAAGGAACGGTCGTCAACTAGTAATGATCAAGAAGTGATCCTGAACTCCTACTTACGTCAGACATAACCCAAGAACCGTGTTCACTTCCCGGACTCCGCCGAGAAGAGACCATCACGGCTACACACGCGGTTGATGCGTTTTAGTTCGGATCTGGTGTCAAGTTATCTACAACCGGATATTAACAAATTCCCATCTGCCACATAACCGCGGGCACGGCTCTCGAAAGTTTATACCCTGCAGGGGTGTCCCAACTTAGCCCATGATAAGCTCTCGTGATCAACGAAGGATATTCCTTCTCCCTGGGAAGACCCGATCAGTCTCGGAATCGCGGCTACAAGACATTTCGACAGTAATAAAACAAGACCAGCAAAGCCGCCCGATGCGCCGACAATCCCGATAGGAGCTGCACATATCTCGTTCTCAGGGCAACACCGGATGAACACTACGTACGGCAACCGACGATACCCCAAGTTGCCGAGGGGCGGCACCGCAAGTGGCTCTGGTTTGGACCAACACTTAGACAAGCATTGGCCCGGGGGGCTGAATAAAGATGACCCTTGGGTTAATTACTCCCAAGGGAAAATAGGTGGTGGTGAGGCAAATGGTAAAACCAAGGTTGGGCCTTGTTGGAGGAGTCTTATTCAAAGCGAACTGTCAAGGGGGTCCCATAAATCACCCGACCGCGTTGGGGACGCAAAATCCGGGAACATAATACCGATATGACGGAAACTAGGGCGACAAGAGTGGAACAAAACACCAGGCATAAGGCCGAGCCTTCCACCCTTTACCAAGTATATAGATGCATTAATTAAATAATATATATTGTGATATCCCAACAAGTAAACATGTTCCAACAAGGAACAACATCTCCATGTTCCAATAAGGAACAAACTTCATCTTCACCTGCAACTAACAACGCTATAAGAGGGGCTGAGCAAAGCGGTAACATAGCCAAACAACGGTTTGCTAGGAAGGGTGACAATGGTTAGAGGTTCATGGCAATTTGGGAGGCTTGAGCAGCAAGTGATAGGTAGCGCAGCATAGCGATAGAACGAAACAACTAGCATAGCAATGATAGTAGTGAGATCCAGGGTAGCGGTCATCTTGCCTGAAATCCCGCAAGGAAGAAGAACGAGTCCATGAAGAAGACGAACGGATGAAGCCGAACCAAGCGTAGACGAACGAATCCTCACGATCGCAACGAAACAGGAACTATCGAGAAGAAGCACACAACATAGTAAACACACCACACATGAACAAGGCATGATGCACAACAAGCATGATGCATGACAAGACTGCATGAAGCTACTCATGGCAAGAGATGATGCAAACAAGAGCAACACATTAAAGCAAGTTTAAATGAGGCCGGAAACAACATATGACAATTCCGGTAAGTCCTCATATGCAAATTTCGAAATTGGTCCAGATCTGAATAAACCTTATGTTCAAGTTGTTAAACAGCAAGTTAAGATGCACCAAGACGATCTACACGAAATTCTAGTCAAGTTACATATAAAGTTCATTTAAATCAGAGCTACGGCCTAGAAGATATGAGCAAAACAAGTTAAACATGGCATTGATGCAAAATGCATACAAACATCAAGCAAACACCTCAAAACAAGGATGCAACAAGATAATATGAAACTACATGCAAAATCAAGCAAGTTTCATATAGAGCACACTCAAAACGGAGCAACGGTGCAACACATACACTCTATACAAGGCATAACAACAATCTGTCCAAAACAGCAACTAGGCATATTGCAAGCATCAAAACAACATGCTACAGCATCTCAACGTAAGAACAAAAGGCATGGGCATGATGTACAGGTAAAGTATTACAAAACATGAACACTGAGCTATCTCCAGAAATCACTATAACATGCTCAAAAAGACATGACAAGATTGCAAATAATAACAGGTTCACAGACTTAGCAGAATTTACAGGACATGGCAGAAATAACATCAGGTTGCAATTTTTAGAGCTATCAAACAACATGTTACAGGAACTTATCATGGAAAACAAAGGCATGGCATGATACTACTAAATGCATAGAACAAAATTCCCTTACTGACCATAAGCCAAAAAGGATCAGAAAATAAGATGGCACCCATGTAAACATGGCAAGTTATATTACAGATTCATACATGGCAGGAACAACAATAAGTAGGCATGTTGGTGAGCTTGAATCACTCACCACAGAGCAATAAATGGCATGTCAAGGAACCCAACAGTAAGAAGACATGTTTATGAAGCTAAGCATGGCAATAGAAAGCTCATAGATTGCATGGATCACTAACAACGACCTTGGCAAAATTGAATAACAAGTAAACAATCTGCCAGGAAACATTTTATAGCAAAAGTAGAGCTCGATTGACTCAAGCTATGGCACTCCATAATTGCAAACAAGGGCATGGATGGATAGAGAATAACCATATGTTCAAAACATCCTTACTGAAGTATCTCAAAATAAGCATGGATCTCTCTGTAGCATCAAGTTTACATGGCATAAAAATAACCGCAGAACAGGGGCTGAAATCAGCAACATCATGAAGCCTAGTTTGCATGCTTGTGCTAGTCACCACAGAGATCACAAAAATACATGGCATACACCCCTGTAAAGATGGCATGGCATATTACAAAACACATGTAGGACTCAAGTTCATAGGGTGCACACATCAATCATGGCAAAAATGATAAAAGTGCATGTTCTGATAAGAATCTGAAACTAACATCACATTGCCCTCTTCTAACAGCATTTCTGGCATCAAGATGAGCTCAAATGAAAATGATGCAATGAAATGAAATGATTTACTCGTCGAGACGAACAATTTGACATATTACACGCATGAAACGGAGCTACGGATGCAGAGATATAGCAGGTTGAAAATGGCATGAAAATAACGAAAATCTGGGACTTAGCCATCTCGGGGAAAGGGGAAAAGTCAACCTCTCGATCTGCACGGTTTACGAGGTCCGCCGGAGAACCTCGCCGGAGTTGGGGAAGAGCGGATCCGGGGCTCCCTCGGCCGGATCCGGCGCGGGGCGGCGAGGAGGCGGCGGGAGGCGCGGCGGAGGAAGCTCCGGGCGGCGAAGCTGCAGATGGCGGTGGGCGAGCTGGCGCTCGGCCGGCGAGGGAGCCGAGGCGGCTCGGGCAGGCGAGGCGAGGCTGGTGGGGCGGCGCCGCCTGCGGCGGCGAGCGCGCGGCGGTGAACACGGCGACAGGCGCGGCCGGGCGGAGGTCGCCGACGCCGGCGGTGAGGGCGCCGGCGGCGGCCGGCCGGGCGGACGGGACTGGCGGCGGCGCTGCTGGGCGCGGAGGGGCGCGGCCGGGCCGGCGGCGGCGGATCTGGCCCGCGGGGCCTGGATGGGCTCATGCCCGGGCGGCGCGGGACGGCGGCGGAGGACACGTGGCGCGAGGGGAGCTGCGGCGGTCGGCGTGGACGTGTCCGGCGCGGTGCGGACGCGTCCGGAGGCGGCGAAGGGCGATTTGATCTAGGGTTTGTGGATTCATCCACGAAAAATGGAGGGGAGGACTTATTTATAGGTAGAGGGAGCTAGGAGAGTCCAAATGAGGAGCGGTTTTCGGCCACGCGATCGTGATCGAACGACCGAGAGCATGGAGGGTAGTTAGGTGGGTTTTGGGCCAGTTTGGAGGGGGTGTTGGGCTGCAAAGAGAAGGGGCTTTGCGGTTACCCGGTTAACCGTTGGAGTACCAAACGACCTCCAAATGGCACGAAACTTGGCAGGCGGTCTACGGTGCTATACCAAGGCCGCTTGACAAACCTCGGGCCATTCCGAGAAAGTTTAACACCCGCACATGAAAAGAGGCAAAAGGGGGCGCCGGGAGACATAGGAGTGCCAGATTGCAGAACGGACAACGGGGAAAATGCTCGGATGCATGAGACAAACACGTATGCAAATGAAATGCACATGACGACATGATATGAAATGCAGATGATGACATGGCAAAATGCAACACGCAAGCACATGACATGGCAAAGATGACGAATAACTGGAAGACACCTGGCGCATCGAATCCGGGGCGTTACATTGTGCCTCCACACCGCTCTAACGGAGACGTACTTCCCCTTAAAAGGAAGGAACTTCGGTAACACATCCTCGTCTCCACCGACTCCACTCTTGGTTATTTTGTGCCTTTACTTTTGCAAGCTTCTTGTGTTATATCCTTGCTTGCTTATGTGTTAGTTGTCATTGCATCATATAGGTTGCTCACATAGTTGCACATCTAGACAACCTATATTATTGCAAAGTTTAAATTGGTAAAGAAAAGCTTAAAAATTGTTAGTTGCCTATTCACCCCCCCCCTCTAGTCAACCATATCGATCCTTTCAATTGGTATCAGAGCCTAGTCTCTTTATTAAGGACTTTGTCGTCCGAAGAGTATGGTTGACACCACAGACGGTGCGGAGGAGCACTCCGTGTGAATCCTATCTCGTCTACGGCCGATGGGGGTACCTCGGTATCTCGTGAGGATCCCAATGTGGCTCTAGACACATTGAGAGACTCCATGATGACCAAGGTTGAAAGCATGCTTACTAAATTTCTCGAAGGACTCAAACCAGCCACCTCGCCTATGAAAGTGGGTGATCCCACTAACAAGGTGATGGATGCTACCTCCGACAAGGGGGAAGCTAATAGTGAAAAGAGTCCTTCTACTAGTGGTAGAAATGGCACCGGCATCTTTGCCCATGTGGAACCTCCAATTTATGGAGGGCCGATTCCCTCTACTCATTTAAATCATGCCGGTCCTCCTCCTAAGTATGAGAAACATGAAGATTTTGATTCTTGGGTTTATCGCTTCAAGCGTCATTTAAAACATGTGAATACTAACCTTTGGAGAATCATTGAAGAAGGTTTCTACCCTCATGACCCAAGAAACTTCACCCCTCGAGAAGCCGTGGATAATCAATTCAATGAGAGTGCTCTCTTCATCATCCAAGATGCAATTCTTCCCGAAGATCTCCCTCATCTTCGACCTCATGCCATGGCTAAAGACACATGGAAATGTGTTGTGTCTCTCTATCGAGGAAGTGCTAGCATTCAACGCTCCAACTATGAAGTGGTGCAAGATGAAGCCGATGAGTTTGCAATGAAAGAAGATGAAGAACCTCGTGAGCTCTTTTGAAGAGTGACCAAACTCATGGGTCTCACTCGAGATCATGGAAGCAAGGACACGGATGACAATTGGATCAAGCGCAAGTTCCTCAAGGCCATGATGCCCTACAACAAGGCCATGTCCTCCGTCATCCGTCAAAGACCGGACTTCCACCCATGACCTCAAGTGAAGTTTTGATGAGTTCGTTGCAATGAGCATCTTGGACAAGACCGCCGACAATGCGGTGCTCCGTTCTCAAAGGGCAAAGAAGCCCAACCTTGCGTTGAAGGCCAAGGTTATTATGGAAGAAGAGGAAGAAGTGGAAGATGAGGAGAGCAACCCCGAAGACACCAAATATGATTATCATGAGCACATGGCTCTTGCTTCAAGACAATTTTGGAGCAAGAAGAATACAAGACCCAACTTCAACAAGAACAACTCAAGTGGCGTCAAGGGCAAGCAACGAGTTAGAACTTGCTTCAACTGTGGCAATGTGAGCCATTTCGTTGCGGATTGTCCTTACGAGAAACGGGAAGACAATGGTGGCAAGTTCATTCGAAAAGACAAAGCCAAGTCCTTCCCCAACAAGAACAACTTCACCAAGAAGACTCCCACTCGTGGGTTGGTGGTTCAAGAAGAATACCAAGAGGATGACGATGATGATGAAAGCGGAGAAGCAATGGCCATGGCATCCGTTGCCATTGCTACTACTCCCCGAGCGTCTCTCTTTGATTCACCCAACGAGAACATCATCGCCAAGTGCCTCATGGCTAAAGCTTCAAACAAGGTAACCCCAACATCACTACTACCATCATTACTAATCCTCCTCGGAGGATTGCATTGATGAACATGATGGGTCTAATGATGAAGTGAATGAATTGGAGTCTTTTATGAGTAAGCTCAAGGGCAAGTCCAAGAAGCATTTTGTTGCTATCTTGGAACAACTTGGTGAGGCCAATGACATGATCGAGGCTCACGAAGATACCATCTCTAAGATGGAAGGTCATAGTCGTGACTATGCCGATGAGATATCGGATCTCTCTAATGCTCTTGAGGAAGAGCGTGTGCATCGTTTGACTTTTGAGGAGCCACACAACGATGACCATGCTAAGTTAAAGAAAGATCTTGATCATGCTCTTGTTGTGTCTCATGTGTTAACTTCCGAGAAGGCTAAACTTGGGGTTGATCATGCTAGACTCAAAGAGTAGTTTGAGATACTTGACAAGGCCCACAAGGTCTTGAAGGGTTCTCACGCTAACCTCAAGGAGTCTCATGCTCAACTCCAAGTTAAGCTAACCAAGGAAAAGGCCACATTCCCACACATGATATTAATTGATAATGCTTGTGCTACTAACCCGTGTTGTGAGCATGTGCATCTTGTGGAGGAGAATGCCAAATTGAAAGGATCGATATGGTTGACTAGAGGGGGGTGAATAGGCAACTAACAATTTTTAAGCTTTTCTTTACCAATTTAAACTTTGCAATAGTATAGGTTGTCTAGATGTGCAACTATGTGAGCAACCTATATGATGCAATGACAACTAACACATAAGCAAGCAAGGATATAACGCAAGAAGCTTGCAAAAGTAAAGGCACGAAATAACCAAGAGTGGAGCCGGTGGAGACGAGGATGTGTTACCGAAGTTCCTTCCTTTTAAGGGAAGTACGCTCCGTTAGAGCGGTGTGGAGGCACAATGCTCCCCAAGAAGCCACTAGGGCCACCAGATTCTCCTCACGCCTCACACAATGCGAGATGCCGTGATTCCACTATTGGTGCCCTTGAAGGCGGTGACCGACCTTTACAAACAAGGTTGGGGCAATCTCCACAACAATTGAGGCTCCCAACAACACCACGAAGCTTCACCACAATGGAGTATGGCTTCGGGTGACTCAACTGCCTAGGGTGCTCAAGCACCCAAGAGTAACAAGATCCGCTAGGGATAAGAGAGGGAATCAAATTTCTTTTGGTGGAAGTGTAGATCGGGGCCTTCTCAAACCAATCCCAAGCAAATCAACAAGTTTGATTGGCTAGGGAGAGAGATCGGGCGAAAGTGGAGCTTGGAGCAACAATGGAGCTTTGGGGGAAAGAGGTAGGTCAAATTTGGGGAAGAAGACACCTATATATAGTGAGGGAACCAATCCAACCGTTACCCCACTGAACAGCCACGCACAGAGCGGTACTACCGCTTGGGCAGGGCGGTACTACCGCTTAAGAGTGGTACTACCGCTCCCACCCAGCGGTACTGCCGTGCTGACGAGGAGGTCAGGGTCCTGGCCCCAGAGCGGTACTACCGCGGGAGTAGGAGCGGTACTACCGGTTGGAGCGGTACTACCGCCACTACTGCCGCACTTAGTACCGTAAAACCCGACACGAAAAACACCGGTCTCGAGTCGAGGCGGTAGTAGCCTGGAACCACTGTGGTACTACGGTCGAAGCCCACAAGCGGTACTACCGCTCGGGGAGCGATACTACCGCTTGAGTGCTTTGGCGGTACTACCGCTGAGGACCGCGGTACTACCGCTGGGGCAGGTCAGGGCAGGCACAGGGGAAGGAAAGGCTGCTCCATCGAAGCGGAAGGAAAACACCGGGTGTGATACAGATGTGTACGTGTTGATTCCACCCTAGCCTTACCAAAGCGGATCCCCTCTTGATAGTACGGTGACTCCTACGAAACTAGTCCACCAACAAAGAAACGAAGGAGCTACACCGTCTTGAATAACACACTGAGGGGAGGTAATCGTCTCGTGCCAATGGATGAATCTCTGAAAGAACTTAACGCACACGATTAGTCCGCAAAAGCATTGTCATCAATCACCAAAACATCTTGGGGATAAGTATGCCCTTACACCATCTCCCACCCGCCATATAATACCTTTCTTTACCAGCTTAAGTCCATGCACTATACCCTTCCAAGCTGCCGATGTATTAATTGGAAATACCGTATCCAACATATTTCCATTAGGATAGTACTTCGCACGCAACAGCCGAGCACACAAACTTTCTGGGGAGTCTAATAGGCGCCATGCTTGTTTAGCCAACAAAGCCTGATTAAAAGCTCTCATGTCTCTGAAACCCAAGCCCCCCATCATTCTCGGGAGCATCATCCTCTCCCAACTAAGCCAAGCCATCTTCTTTTTTCCATTTTCCACTCCCTACCAGTATTGTCTCATCATCTGTGTCAGATCATCACACACTGATACCGGCAATTTGAAAACACTCATAATATAAGTTGGAATAGCTTGGGCAACTGACTTTAACAAGATTTCTTTATTCCTAGAAGATAGGTACCTCTCGCTCTAGTCCACTAGCTTCTTTCTCATTCTTGCCTGGAGAGTTTCAAATTGTCCTTTATGCATTCTCCCTTCAGGAACTGGCAATCCCAAATATTTTGGCTCAAACACTTGTTGCGAAATTTCCAAGGTGCCTTTCACCTCCTCAGCCACCGAAGTCAAGCAATTATCAGAGAAAAGGATGGAACACTTTGATGGGTTTATAAGTTGACCCGTCACCGACGAATACGTGTTCAACAAACCTTTGACAATACCTGCTTGTTGGCGAGAAGCTTCAAATAACACCATAGTATCATCCGCAAACAAAAGATGAGATATAACCGGTGCCCCACGGCAGATTGTAAGCCCGTGCAACTCTTCTTGTGCTACTGACTTGGTAACAAGGGTAGATAATGCATCAGCAACAAAGATAAATAAAAAAGGTGACAAAGGGTCACCTTGGCGAAGACCTCGCGAAGGGTTAAACGAATTCAACAATTTCCCATTGAACTTCACTGAATATTTAACAGATTTTACACAAGTCGTAATCCAAGAAATCCACGTCATAGAAAAACCCCACTTAGTTAATGCTTTCTCCAAGAAATCCCAGTCAACTCAATCATAGGCCTTCGACAGATCCAACTTATAAGCACATGCAGCCGGACCTTGCTTCAAAGACTGAATAAAGTGGATACACTCAAAGGCAATAATAGAATTATCAGAAATAAGCCGACCTGGAATGAACGCACTTTGGTTTTCGGATATGAGCTCCGCCAATAAAGGACGCAATCATTGACCAAACACTTAGAAACGATCTTATAAATCACATTGCAAAGACTTATAGGTCTGAAATCCTTTAACTCCTTAGGATGTGGAACTTTTGGAATTAGCACAATAGCAGTATCATTAATTCCATCTGGCATAATACCTGTCCGGAAGAATTCCAACACAGCCGCTATAATTTCAGATTTTAGGGCCGCCCAATTACGTTGATAAAACCTGGACGGAAAGCCGTCCGTGCCCGGCGCCTTTAGGGGGCCAATCTGAAAGAGTGCGTCAGACACCTCCTGTTCCGAAAAAACAGCACATAGGGATTCATTCATGCCATCTATTACTTTTTGATTGATGCACTCCAAGACTACCTCAGGGGTCAAGGTAGGATCTTTCGTATAGACTTCCTTGAAATACGAGGTGGCCATACGCTCCATATCCGAGGGAACGCTGCACCAAGTTCCATCCTCTCTCTGAAGCTTCTGAATATTGTTTCGCCTCGCCCTCCAAACTGCCCGACCATGTAATGCGAGAACGTTGCAACCACATCATTTCCTCCCGATAAAGGAGTTCATCCATCTGGTGCATCTTTTGTTTTATCACGACTCGGTCTGCATCATCTAGCTGTAGTTCTGCTAACTCCTTCCTTAGTCTTTCAATATCTTGCACAACATGACCAAAATTTTCTTTGCTCCAAGTCTGCAACCGAACCATCATGTCCTTCGGTGCATCTCGTACCGAACTCAAATAACCAGCCGGCCGCCTATTTGCCCACGTCCCAGCCACCATATCCGCCAATGTTGGATGTCGTTCGCACATTATCTCATACCGCGGAGACGGCCTACTCCGTTGTGTCTCCATGTTGTTTAACTGAACGAGCACCGGGCAATGGTCAGAACAAGGGGACGCTAAGTGCACCACTTGTGAATTAGGAAACAAATCCCTCCAAGCTTCATCAGCGCATGCTCTATCCAAACGTACTCTGACATTCCTCCCTCCATCCTGCCCATTATCGTATGTGTACGGAGTCCCTGAGAACCCAAGATCCAACAACTCACACGACACCAAACAATTACGAAATACTGCATTTGACTCTCTTCCCGCTGTGACCGCGAGAAGTGCTCATGTTGCCATAACGCCTCGTTGAAATCACCACAAACTATCCATGATTCTGACGAAACAGCCCGCAAATTTGTGAGATGATCCCACATACGCTGCCGATTCTCCACCCGTGGCTCACCATAAACAAACGTTGATCGCCAAGATTTATCATTTGCACCATCCACTATCGGCACGTCTATAAACCGTGCACACGAGTCCACACTGTAACTTGAAAACTCTCATCCCAAAAAAGAGCCAGTCCACCGCTGCGTCCGTCGCTACTGACACCTGCAAATCCCTTCATACCGATTCTCCACTTTAGCAGTTCCATATTAGTTGAGGCTTGACGAGTTTCACATAAGAAAACAAGCCCCAGGGAAGTGGCTTTTGCGAGGGCCACGACCTCACGAACTGTCCGGCAGTTCCCCACCCCCCGGCAATTCCAAAATAATGTACTCATTACATCCGGCGGTCCTCCTCGAAGGAGGCCGCCGATCTATCATCAGATACATCATTATTATCAAACTTTGCCCTCTTACTTTTAATACAGCTGCTAGTTGAAACACCCTCCTTGATGTTCTCCTCCTTCCCTTCAGTTAAAGCCAGGACTCCCACGGGTGCAGGCAAACCATCTGGAACTAGCTCCCCTCCACTACCCTCCAACAACAACCTCTTCCTGATTGCAGGGTCGATCTCCATGTGCACACTCCCAGGCTTGAAAAGGCTCGTTACTGTGTTAGCCACTGCAGGATCTTTATTACTCATAGAAACATTCATGGCCTGCAGAGCTACACCCGCAGGTCTGCCCCCTCCTTGCCTTGGTATTTGTTCATCTGAACGCTGTTGCCGATTAGGAACATCCGCATACAGCCACAACCCAAACTTTTTGCTCTTCTCATCATGAACGCCAGTACCGCATTCCTTGAACTCGTGACCCACAAGCCCACACACGCTACAGAATCTAGCAAGTTTTTCATAGCGAACCAAGAAGACTTGTCTTTCCTTAGCCCTAACAATGCTCACGAATTTCGTCAATGGTTTCGTCACGTCGTGGCGCACCCGAACTCGCACATAGTCTCCACGGGTATTCCCATTGAGCCTCATCTCAAGGATCTCACCTGCGTTCTTCAGGAGTTGTTCCACAATTCCGTTCCTGCAGAACGGATCGGGAAGTTTATGTATTTGCAACCATATCGGCATGAACATGACTGGAACCTCCTCGGCTTTGCGAAATCCATCATATGGACATATCAGTACCACCCAATTCCGAAACAGCCATGGACCTAGGTCCATTATCCTCTCCCAATCCCCCAAACACGAAGCCTGTACCACAAACAAGTTGGACCCAACCGGACGGAAACGTACAGCCTGCGCCGGATTCCACGCGGCACGCATGTCACGGTAGAATGCCGTCTGGCTAAACGATTTATCCGTGTGAACCCTAGCAAGGGCTAGCCATCTCACGTTATCCTGGATCTCTGGATCATCCTCCGCAATCTCCAGATCATCAAAAGTTTCATCACTAAGGTCCAGTTGCTCAAAGAAATCCCCTAGGGCAGCAGCACCACCGCTGGTCCTAGACTGTGTATCAGCCACGGGCTCCATCTTCTCCAAGAGGACGGGAAGGCTGAGAATCACTGCAGAACCCTACGACGGGGAAGGTTACTTGGTGGAAGGACTCGCTGACGGCTGATCGCCAGAGAGGACGGGTAAACCCTAGTCGCGACTTAGGGGAAAACGTATCAGCAAGCACTACAAGAAACAATCACTTAACTATAATTCTCCCTCTGTTAACTTGCTCGCTTAACTAAATCCTCTGCATCATGTGAAATACAGTTATCTACCTTTTTTTAAAGAATCAACTCAGCTGAAAGTTAAATCTTTTGCAGATATTGTACGTATTGAGCTCCCACAGATTTTACCACCATCATATAGGGGCATCAGTATTCGCTATATTTATTATGTTAGGAGTATATTGTTTGGGAGATTGATTGACTTGAGTAATGAGGATCAAACTAAAGGCAATGTAAATAGTGTGGTGCAGCTGGTGAGTTTTCTTCTTGTAGTTGGCATAAAATTGTACTCCTTAAGTTCACATAATCTGTGCTGAAATCAAATTGACCCTAGTCTTGTAAATATTATTCTTTTATTAATTTAATTTTTGTTTTCGCTCAAAAAATAAAAATCTTTGCTGAAATGTTGGAAGCCTTGATTTGTTAACCATGGAAGGGGAGCCTTGATTTGTTAACCATGGAAGGGGAGCCTTGGCGCAGTGGTAAAGCTGTTGCCTATCCTGGAAACAGCCTCTTAGAGAAATGTAGGGAAAGGCTGCGTACTATAGACCCAAAGTGGTCAGACCCTGCGCAAGCGGGAGCTACATGCACCGGGCTGCCCTTGATTTGTTAACCATCCATAATTTCATTGGTGATTGTGACTTGTGAAATGTATCTAGTGCATGCTTAGTGGATGTACTAATGCGATAATTTTGGATCTAAGATTCTAACTATCATGGAAAGAAAATATGTTAAAAAACTAAAGCCCATTGTTTACATATTAACTTTTAATATAAGATTAGAATACCAAGTAAATATTGTAGAATCAGGAGAGGTGTACCTTGTCATCCAGCTCGGGGAAGGGGCTGCTCTCTTTTTTCTCTCCTTTTTCCTGTGTGTCCTTGTGTGTGGCGGCTCTAGCTCAAAGACTTAGACGAGCTCCTCTCCTTTAGGTCAGTCGACCACTATGGGCCTGGGCCACTTGGGCCAGCAATACATGGGCCATGAGCCCCTCATTCAACACTCCGCCTCAAGAGGGTTGATAGATATCTATCATTCCCATCTTGTCACACGTTGGATTGCATTATTTAGTTCCCAATCCTGTAGTCAAACAGTCTGCAATCTGTTGCCTAGAACTCACATGCTCAATCTTAATGATCCCAGCATCAAGCTTTTCTTTGATGAAGAATCTGTCTATTTCCACATGCTTGGTTCTATCGTGCTGTACTGGATTGTGTGCTATGTCGATTGCTGATTTGTTATCACACCACACATTCATACAATTAGTCTTCAATATCTTCAATTCTTCTAATAAATTTCTGGTCCACAACATCTCACTCAGTCCCGTAGACATGGCTCTGTATTCAGACTCTGCAGTTGATTTGGAAACAATAGGTTGTTTCTTGCTTCTCCAAGATACTAGATTTCCTCCTACAAAGACACAGTAGTCTGAAGTTGATCTCATGTCATCCAGGCAGCTAGCCCAATCAGCATCACAATAACCATCTACAACAAGGTGTCCATAACTCTTGAACAACAGCCCTTTCCCAGGATGAAGCAGCACAAAGGTTGTGGAGGAGCAACTCCACCTTGCTGCTACAATGTGTACAACACAAGTGTTGAAGGAACAGCTTCAACGTGTTGTGCTAGATATCGCTCTAGAGGCGAATGTAGGCCGATAGGACAGCAAGAGTTCAATCCAGAACTCCTAGGGCACAAGATCTACTCCAAGATCTTAGATAAGAAAAACAAGTTCTATTATAGGTAGTGGGTACACTCTAGTTTACAAAGTAGAGGTGAGGACCTCTATTTATAGGGCTTTGGGAAGCCTTCACATACTTCTACTTATAGCTGGAATACTCTAGAACCATTATTTAAGTTTCACCATTCTACTCATAGCTACTCACAACTAGAAGACTCTAGAAAACGATAGGTTGGATAGAAAAGAGACGAAAAGAAATACTACACTAGAGTGGAAGTATCTAGAAGTAGCCAAACAGATTTGGCATGTGTTTTTCTTTCTTATCATCTAGTGTTCCTCATCACAGGAGTGCCTATCAAGTATCTCAAGTACCGCCTCAAGATGTCCACTTCTAGGCTCATGCATGCATCTGCTCACAACACTTACCGCAAATGCAATGTTTGGTCGTGTATGACACAAGTGTAACAACCTCCCAACTAATCTTTGATATCTCTCCTTATTCATTGGCTCTCCTGACTGAGCTGTCACTTTGTGGTTTTGATCAATTGGAGTTGATGCTGCCCGACATCCTAGCATCCCTACATCGCTTAGGAGATCTAAAGTATACTTCCTCTGAGATAGCGCATTCCCCTTGGCAGACCTGGCCACTTCTATGCCCAAGAAGTATCTGAGTCGGCCCAGATCTTTGACTTCAAAGGCCTTACCCAAACACTCTTTCAGTCTTGCTATTTCTTCTTTGTCATCTCATGTGATAATAATATCATCCACATATACGGCAAGTATAGTGATTTTCCCTTCTTTATGTCTGTATAACAGTGTATGATCACCATTACACTGCCCATACCCCATACTACATACAACAAGTTTGAACTTGTCGAACCATGCTCTCGGAGACTGTTTCAAACCATAAAGAGATTTCTTTAACCTGCATACCTTGCCAACCGTCTCAGATGTAGAGAACCCCGGTGGGATCTCCATGTAGACCTCCTCCTTCAAGTCCCCATGCAAGAAAGCATTCTTCACATCAAGTTGATGTAAGGACCATCCAAAATTCACCGCACAGGAGATCAGGATCCTCACAGCGTTCATCTTTGCTACTGGAGCAAAGGTCTCATCATAGTCAATGCCGTAGGTCTGGCTATACCCCCTTGCCACAAGCCTTGCTTTGTATCTTTCAATCTTCCCTTGTATCTTTCAATCTTCCTTCTGCATTCTGCTTCACAATGTATACCCACTTACAGCTGACTGCCTTCTTTTCTCTTGGAAGAGGTGTTAGTACCCATGTCTTGTGCTTACTTAATGCCTCCAGCTCCTCTATCATAGCTGCGCGCCACTTTGGATCCACTTTTGCTGCCTTCCAGTCAGTTGGAAGAGACACCAGCTGAAGAGAAGCAACAAATGCTTTGTGGACTGGAGATAATGCTTCATAGAAACATAATTTCCAATATCATTGGCATCGAACCCATACTTTGGCTCCGGTATCCCTGCTTTTACTCGAGTACCTTTTCTCAAAGCAATTGGCAAGTCCTCTGTGTCAGATGAGCTTGCATTGCTGCCTTGCTGCTCCCCTTGCACCTGTGCTGGCTGCCCCCCTTGAACATGATGTTGTCATCTTGAATATACTGGAAGATTACGCTCCTCATTCACCTTCCGCCACCTATGAGAAGCAACACCTTGCTTCCATGGATACACCTTTAGCTGCTGCTCTTGCTCTGCCGTCCACCTCGATACACAACCGATCTGGGTGGGAGCACCGCCTGCCCGACTCGACACCCCATCAGTCACAATTGATCCTTCACTCTATGGTGTTATCATTCCCTGGGGTTGTTGTTCTCTTCGCTGTACCAGAATATCACCCTCAATTGGTTGCTGTAGCACTGAATCGGCACCACCATCACTCTCCCCCTCTTGACCTTTCACAGTAGACTAGGTATGATCAAGACTTTCAAATAGTCCACTAAGATCATTTTTCTCACCATAAATGGTTTGGATTCCCTGAAGGTTACAACCATGCTCACAAAGGTCCTCCGTTCAGAAGGACTCCAACACTTGTAGCCGCGCTGCCCAGAAAAGTACCTAGTGAAGATACACTTGACGGCCCGTGGATCCAATTTGCCCACGGATGGCCTGTGATCTCTGACAAAGCAGACACAACCAAATAGCTTGGGAGGAACAACAAAATCATTCTTTCCCAGAAGTAACTCAGAAGGTGACTTCACACCCAGTACTCTCGATGATGTACGATTGATCAGGTGTGTCGCGGCCATCACAGCTTCACTCCACAAGAATTTCGGCACATTCATAGTAAATATCAGTGATCGAGCAACCTCCAGAATATGGCGATTCTTCCTTTCTGCCACCCCATTCTGAGGAGGAGTATCTGAAGGAAATATGCCCTAGAGGCAATAATAAAGTTGTTATTTATATTTCCTTATATCATGATAAATGTTTACTATTCATGCTAGTTGTATTAACCGGAAACTTAGTACATGTGTGAATACATAGACAAACAGAGTGTCCCTAGTATGCCTCTACTTGACTAGCTCGTTAATCAAAGATGGTTAAGTTTCCTAGCCATGAAAATGTGTTGTCATTTGATGAACGGGATCACATCATTAGAGAATGATGTGATGGACAATACCCATCCATTAGCTTAGCATAATGATCGTTTAGTTTATTGCTATTGCTTTCTTCATGATTTATACATGTTCCTATGACTATGAGATTATGCAACTCCCGAATACCGGAGGAACACTTAGTGTGTTATCAAACATCACAACGTAACTGGGTGATTATAAAGATGCTCTACACGTGTCTCCGATGGTGTTTGTTGGGTTGGCATAGATCGAGATTAGGATTTGTCACTCCGTGTATCGGAGAGGTATCTCTGGGCCCTCTCGGTAATGCTCATCACTATAAGCCTTGCAAGCAATGTGACTAATGAGTTAGTTGCGGAGTGAAGTATTACGGAACGAGTAAAGAGACTTGCCGGTAACGAGATTGAACTAGGTATGATGATACCGACGATCGAATCTCGGGCAAGTAACATACCGATGACAAAGGGAACAATGTATGTTCTTATGCGGTTTGGCCGATAAAGATCTTTGTAGAATATGTAGGAACCAATATGAGCATCCAGGTTCCGCTATTGGTTATTGACTGGAGATGAGTCTCGGTCCTGTCTACATAGTTCTCGAACCCGTAGGGTCCGCACGCTTAACGTTTGATGACGATTGGTATTATGAGTTATGTGATTTGATGTACCGAAGGTTGTTCAGGTCCCGTATGTGATCACGGGCATGACGAGGAGTCTCGAAATGGTCGAGACATAAAGATCGATATATTGGAAGCCTATGTTTGGACATCGGAATGGTTCCGGGTGAGTTCGGGCATTTACCGGAGTACCGGGGGGTACCGGAACCCCCCGGGGAGCATATGGGCCTTATTGGGCCTTAGTGGAATAGAGGAGAGGAAGGCCAAGGCGGAGGGCGCGCCCCCCTAGCTCAATCTGAATTGGGTGCCCCCCCCGTCCTTCCCTCTCTCTCCCCCTTCCTTCTCTCCTACTCCAACTAGGGAAAGGGGGAATCCTACTCCCGGTGGGCGTAGGACTCCCCCTAGGGCGCGCCATAGAGAGGGCCGGCCCTCCCATCCTCCACTCCTTTATATATGGGGGAAGGGGGCACCCCATAGATACACAAGTTGATCTCTTAGCCGTGTGCGGTGCCCCCCTCCACAGATTTCCACCTCGGTCATATCGTTGTAGTGCTTAGGCAAAGCCCTGCGTCGGTAACTTCATCATCCCCGTCATCACACCGTCGTGCCGACGAAGCACCCCTCGACACTCAGCTGGATCTAGAGTTCGTGGGACGTCATCGAGCTGAATGTGTGAAGATCGCGGAGGTGCCGTACCTTCGGTGCTAGGATCGGTCGGATCGTGAAGACGTACGACTGCATCAACCGCGTTGTCATAACGCTTCCGCTTACGGTGTACAAGGGTACGTGGACAACACTCTTCCCTCTCGTTGCTATGCATCACCTAGATAGATCTTGTGTGTGTGTAGGATTTTTTTTTGAAATTACTGCGTTCCCCAACAGTGGCATCCGAGCCAGGTTTATGCGTAGATGTTATATGCGCGAGTAGAACGCAAAGGAGTTGTGGGCGTGGGTATATGCATATTGCTTGCCGTCACTAGTTGATTCTTGATTCAGCGGTATTGTTGGATGAAACGGCTCAGACCGACATTACGCGTACGCTTATGCAAGACTGGTTCTGTCGACGCGCTTCGCACACAGGTGGCTAGTGGGTGTCAGTTTCTCCAACTTTAGTTGAATCAGTTTCAATGAACAGGGTTCTTTCTGAAGATCAAAAAGCAATCACTATACCGTGTTGTGGTTTTTGATGCGTAGGTAAGAACGGTTCTTGCTAAGCCCATAGCAGCCACGTAAAACTTGCAACAACAAAGTAGAGGCCGTCTAACTTGTTTTTGCAGGGCATGTTGTGATGTGATATGGTCAAGACGTGATTATATAAATTGTTGTATGAGATGATCATGTTTTGTTAAAGTTATTGGCAACTGGCAGGAGCCTTATGGTTGTCTCTTTATTGCATAAGATACAAGCGCCATATAATTACTTTACTTTATCGCTATGCGATAGCAATAGTTGCAAAAGAAATAGTTGGCGAGACGACCATGTGACGGCACCTTGATGAAGATCAAGATGATGGAGATCATGGTGTCATGTCGGTGACGATGGAGATCATGACGGTAATTTGGAGATGGAGATCAAAGGCACAATATGATGATGGCCATATCATATCACTTATATTTGATTGCATGTGATGTTTATCCTTTATGCATCTTATTTTGCTTAGTACGGCGGTAGCATTATAAGATGATCTCTCATTAAATTTCAAGGTATAAGTGTTCTCCGTGAGTATGCACCGGTGCTACAGTTCGTCGTGGCGAGACACCATGTGATGATCGGGTGTGATAAGCTCTACGTTCACATAAAACGGGTGCAAGCCAGCTTTTGCACACGCAGAATACTTGGGTTAAACTTGACGAGCCTAGCATATGCATATATGGCCTCGGAACACTGAGACCGAAAGGTCGAACGTGAATCATATAGTAGATATGATCAATATAGTGATGTTCACCATTGAAAACTACTCCATCTCACGTGGTGATCGGACATGGTTTAGTTGATATGGATCACGTGATCACTTAGATGATTAGAGGGATGTCCATCTAAGTGGGAGTTCTTAAGTAATATGATTAATTGAACTTTAATTTACCATGAACTTAGTCCTGATAGTATTTGCATATCTATGTTGTAGATCAATAGCTTGCGATGTAGCTTCCCGTTTATTTTTGGTATGTTCCTAGAGAAAACGAAGTTGAAAGATGATAGTAGCAATGATGCGGACTTGGTCCATGATCTGAGGATTATCCTCATTTCTGCACAGAAGAATTATGTCCTTGATGCACCGCTAGGTGACAGACCTATTGCAGGAGCAGATGCAGACGTTATGAATGTTTGGCAAGCTCGGTATGATAACTACTTGATAGTTTAGTGCGCCATACTTTACGGCTTAGAACCGGGACTTCAAAAACGTTTTGAATGCCACGAAGCATATAAGATATTCCAAGAGCTGAAATTGGTATTTCAGATTCATGCCCAAGTCGAGAGGTATGAGACCTCTGACAAGTACTTTGCCTACAAAATGAAGGAGAATAGCTCAACCAGTGAACATGTGCTCAGATTGTCTGAGTACTACAATTGATTGAATCAAGTGGGAGTTAATCTTCCAGATAAGATAGTAATTGATAAAGTTCTCTAGTCACCATCACCAAGTTACTAGAACTTAGTGATGAACTATAATATGCAAGGGATGATGAAAGTAATTCCCAAGCTCTTCATGATGCTGAAATCGGTGAAGGTAGAAATCAAGAAATAGCATCAAGTGTTGATGGTTTACAAGACCACTAGTTTCAAGTAAAAGGGAAAGGGAAAGAAAGGGAACTTCAGGAAGAATGACAAGCAAGTTGCCACTCCCATGAAGAAGCCCAAAGCTAGACCCAAACCTGAAACTGAGTGCTTGTACTGCAAAGGAAATGGTCATTGGAAGTGGAACTGCCCTAGATACTTGGCGGATAAGAAGGATGGAAAAGTGAACAAAGGTATATTTGATATACATGTTATTGAGGTGTACTTTACTAGTGTTTATAGCAACCCTCAGTATTTGATACTGGTTCAGTTGCTAAGAGTAGTAACTTGAAACGGGAGTTGCAAAATAAACAGAGACTAGTTAAGGGCGAGGTGATAATGTGAGTTGGAAGTGATTCCAAGGTTGATAAGATCACCATCGCACACTCCCTTTACCTTCAGGATTAGTTTTGAACCTAAAATAAATGTTATTTGGTGTTTGCGTTGAGCATGAATATGATTGGATCATGTTTATTGCAACATGGTTATTCATTTAAGTCAAAGAATAAATGTTGTTATATTTACATGAATAAAACCTTCTATGGTCATACACTCAATATAAATGGTTTATTGAATCTCGGTCGTAGTGATACACATATTCATAATATTGAAGCCAAAAGATGCAAAGTTAATAATGATAGTGTAACTTATATGTGGCACTGCCGTTTATGTCATATAGGTGTAAAGCGCATGAAGAAACTCCATGCTGATGGGATTTTGGAATCACTTGATTATGAATCACTTGATGCTTGCGAACCATCCCTCATGGGCAAGATGACTAAGACTCCGTTCTCCGGAACAATGAAGCGAGCAACTGACTTATTGGAAATAATACATGCTGATGTATGTGATCCAATGAGTATCGAGGCTCGCGGCGGGTATTGTTATTTTCTGACCTTCACAGATGATTTGAGAAGATATGGGTATATCTACTTAATGAAACATAAGTCTGGAACATTTGAAAAGTTCAAAGAATTTCAGAGTGAAGTAGAGAATCATCGTAACAATAAAATAAAGTTTCTACGATCTGATCGAGGAGGCAAATATCTGAGTTACGAGTTTGTCCTTCAATTAAAACAACGTGGAATAGTTTCACAAACTCATGTCACCTGGAACGCCATAGCATAATGGTGTATCTGAACATTATAACCGTACTTTATTAGATATGGTGTGATTTATGATGTCTCTTACTGATTTACCACTATCGTTGTGGGTTTATGCATTAGAGATAGTTGCATTCACATTAAATAGGGCACCATCTAAATCCATTGAGACGACACCATATGAACTGTGTTTTAGCAAGAAACCTAAGATGTCGTTTCTTAAAGTTTGGGGCTATGATTCTTATGTGAAAAAGTTTCAACCTGATAAAGCTCGAACCCAAATCGGATAAATGCGTCTTCATAGGATACCCAAAAGAAACTGTTGGGTACACCTTCTATCACAGATTCGAAGGCAAGATATTTTGTTGCTAAGAATGGATCCTTTCTAGAGAAGGAGTTTCTCTCGAAAGAAGTGAGTGGGAGGAAAGTAGAACTTGATGAGGTAATTGTACCTTCTCCCGAATTGGAAAGTAGTTCATCACAGAAATCAGTTCAAGTGATTCCTACACCAATTAGTGAGGAATCTAATGATTATGATCATGAAACTTAAGATCAAGTTACTACCGAACCTTGTAGGTCAACCAAAGTACGTTCCGCACCAGAGTGGTATGGTAATCCTGTTCTGGAAGTCATGTTACTAGACCATGACAAACCTATGATGTATGAGGAAGCGATGATGAGCCCAGATTCCGCAAAATGGCTTGAGGCCATGAAATCTGAGATGGGATCCATGTATGAGAACAAAGTATGGACTTTGATTGACTTGCCCGTTGATCGGTGAGCCATTGAGAATAAATGGATCTTCAAGAGGAAGACAGACGCTGATAGTAGTGTTACTATCTACAAAGCTCGAATTGTCGCAAAATGTTTTCGACAAGTTCAAGGAGTTGACTACGATAAGACCTTCTCACCCGCAACGATTCTTAAGTCCGTCTGAATCATGTTAGCAATTGCCGCATTTTATGATTATGAAATTTGGCAAATGGATGTCAAAACTGCATTCCTTAATGGATATCTTAAAGAAAGTTGTATATGATGCAACCAGAAGGTTTTGTCGATCCAGAAGGTGCTAACAAAGTGTGCAAGCTCCAGCGATCCATTTATGGACTGGTGCAAGCCTCTCGGAGTTGGAATATACGCTTTGATAGTGTGATCAAAGCATATGGTTTTATACGGACTTTTGGAGAAGCCTGTATTTACAAGAAAGTGAGTGGGAGCTCTGTAGCATTTATGATATTATATGTAGATGAGATATTGCTGATCGGAAATGATACTGAATTTCTGAATAGCATAAAAGGATACTTGAATAAGAATTTTTCAATGAAAGACCTCGGTGAAGCTGCTTATATATTGGGCATCAAGATCTATAGAGATAGATCAAGATGCTTAATTGGACTTTCACAAAACACATACCTTGATAAAGTTTTGAAGAATTTCAAATGGATCAAGCAAAGAAAGGGTTCTTGCCTGTGTTACAAGGTGTGAAGTTGAGTCAGACTCAATGCCTGACCACTGTAGAAGATAGAGAGAAAATGAAAGTCATTCCCTATGCTTCAGCCATAGGTTCTATCATGTATGCAATGCTGTGTACCAGACCTGATGTGTGCCTTGCTATTAGTTTAGCAAGAGGTACCAAAGTAATCTAGGAGTGGATCACTGGACAACGGTCAAAAATGTCCTTAGTGGAATAAGGAAATTTTCCTCGGTTATGGAGGTGACAAAGAGTTCATCGTAAAGAGTTACGTCGATGCAAGCTTTAACACCGATCTGGATGACTCTAAGTCTCGATCTAGATACATATTGAAAGTGGGAGCAATTAGCTAGAGTAGCTCCGTGCAAAGCATTGTAGACATAGAAAATTTGCAAAATACATACGACTCTGAATGTGGCAGACCTGTTGACTAAATTTCTCTCACAAGCAAAACATGATCACTCTTTGGGTGTTAATCACATAGCAATGTGAACTAGATTATTGACTCTACTAAACCCTTTGGGTATTAGTCACATGGAGATGTGAACTAATCACATAAAGATGTGAACTATTGGTGTTAAATCACATGACGATGTGAACTAGATTATTGAGTCTAGTGCAAGTGGGAGACTGAAGGAAATATGCCCTAGAGGCAATAATAAAGTTGTTATTTATATTTCCTTATATCATGATAAATATTTATTATTCATGCTAGAATTGTATTAACCGGAAACTTAGTACATGTATGAATACATGGACAAACAGAGTGTCCCTAGTATGCGTCTACTTGACTAGCTCGTTAATCAAAGATGGTTAAGTTTCCTTGCCATGGACATGTGTTGTCATTTGATGAACGGGATCACATCATTAGAGAATTATGTGATGGACAAGACCCATCCATTAGCTTAGCATAATGATCGTTTAGTTTATTGCTATTGCTTTCTTCATGATTTATACATGTTCCTATGACTATGAGATTATGCAACTCCTGAATACCGGAGGAACACTTAGTGTGTTATCAAATGTCACAATGTAATTGGGTGATTATAAAGATGCTCTACAGGTGTCTCCGATGGTGTTTGTTGGGTTGGCATAGATCGAGATTAGGATTTGTCACTCCGTGTATCGAAGAGGTATCTCTGGGCCCTCTCGGTAATGCTCATCACTATAAGCCTTCCAAGCAATGTGACTAATGAGTTAGTTGTGGAATGAAGCATTACGGAACGAGTAAAGAGACATGTCGGTAATGATATTGAACTAGATATGATGATACCGACGATCGAATCTCGGGCAAGTAACATACCAATGACAAAGGGAACAATGTATGTTGTTATGCGGTTTGACCGATAAAGATCTTCGTAGAATATGTAGGAACCAATATGACCATCCAGGTTCCGCTATTGGTTATTGACTGGAAATGAGTCTCGGTCATGTATACATAGTTCTCGAACCCGTAGGGTCCGCACGCTTAACGTTCGATGATGATTGGTATTATGAGTTATGTGATTTGATGTACCAAAGGTTGTTCGGAGTCCCGTATGTGATCACGGGCATGAAGAGGAGTCTCGAAATGGTCGAGACATAAAGATCGATATATTGGAAGCCTATGTTTGGACATCGGAATGGTTCCGGGTGAGTTCGGGCATTTACCTGAGTACTGGGGGGTTACCGGAACCCCGCGGGGAGCATATGGGCCTTATTGTGCCTTAGTGGAATAGAGGAGAGGAAGTCCAAGGTGGAGGGCGCGCCCCCTAGCCCAATTTGAATTGGGTGGGGGCCGGCCCCCCTTCCTTCCCTCTCTCTCCCCCTTCCTTCTCTCCTACTCCAACTAGGGAAAGGGGGAATCCTACTCCCGGTGGGAGTAGGACTCCCCCTAGGGCGCGCCATAGAGAGGGCCGGCCCTTCCCTCCTCCACTCCTTTATATACGGGAGAAGGGGGCACCCCATAGACACACAAGTTGATCTCTTAGCCGTGTGCGGTGCCCCCCTCCACAGATTTCCACCTCGGTCATATCGTCGTAGTGCTTAGGCGAAGCCCTGCCTCGGTAACTTCATCATCACCGTCATCACGCTGTCGTGCTGACGAAGCTCTCCCTCGACACTCAGCTGGATCTAGAGTTCGTGGGACGTCATCAAGCTGAACGTGTGCAGATCACGGAGGTGCTGTACCTTCGGTGCTAGGATCGGTCGGATCATGAAGACGTACGACTACATCAACCGCGTTGTCATAACGCTTCTGCTTACGGTCTACGAGGGTACGTGGACAACACTCTTCCCTCTTGTTGTTATGCATCACCTAGATAGATCTTGTGTGTGCGTAGGTATTTTTTTGAAATTACTGCGTTCCCCAACAATATCCGGACATGAGGTTTGATGCAAAATCCCGTGCTTTGGTAAGAATGTCCCAAACACTTTGTTCACATACTCAGTGCCATTATCACGTCTTATCACTTGTACCTGAACATTGAAGTGATTTTTCACATAGGCATAGAAAGTCTTGAAGCATTGGAAAGTTTCATCCTTGTGACGCATCAAATATATCTATGTGATACGTGAGTGGCAGTCAATAAAGGTCACAAAATACTTTGCACCACTAACTAACACCACCAAACTTGCCAAACATCCGAGTGAACAAGCATGAATGGGGATATACTTCTAAGTCTCTTACTCACATAAGACGTCCTCGTGTGTTTTGCAAAATCACACGCATCACATTTCAGCTTGTTCTTACTGACTCCATGCATTACATCTGGAAACAACTTGAACATTTTATCAAAGGATACATGCCCCATTCTGCAGTGATGTTTCATCGCCACAGACTCTCTTTCTTCCACAATTGCTGCAAATAGTGGGCGGCCCGTCTGACCAAGCCCCTCACGGTCCATGTACTACAGCCCCCTATGCCTTATTCCAGTTCCAATCCTCCTTCCAATCGGCTCGTCTGCAATCAAGCACATTTTTCTGTCAACTGATATCCTACAGTCCACCTGGTCAATTATAGCACTAAAAGACAACAGATTGACCGGAAAAAATGGCACATGTAGGACTAAAGATAACTTAATATCAGGTCTACATTGAACTGTCGGGGTGTGGAAGCTTGCTATCCATGTGCCAGAGCCATGAGGTGGTCGCGAGATCTTATGGGTTTCACCTCTAGCCTACCCCAACTTGTTTGGGACTAAAGGCTTTGTTGTTGTTGTTAGGTGTACATTGAACTATCCCAGTGACCTTAATAGGCTGCGATGTCCCGTCAGCAGTACATATCGTGTTACTTTGAGAGGGAGTGAGCTCATCATATGACTCGAACTCCCTGAAATCACCTGCAACATGTTGAGAAGCACGAGAGTCTAGAATCCATTCCAGATCAGTCCTATGAGCAGCAATTGTGGCATTTTCAGTGTCATCTCCATTGGTTCAGATAAAGAGGGATGAACTTGTCCTCTCTTCCTCGATGGCCGCTGACGTGTACATCATGCAAGCCACCTTTGCCCGCGCAGCATCTGAGGACGCTTCGGTGGAGGCCAGACGTGCACGTAGCACAGCTTTGTCCTGGATGGTGGTGAGCAGGGCATCCTTCAAGTCTCTGCTTGCCGAGGCACACCTAGCTACATCTCCGCTTCCTCTCAGCACTTCATCTCCTACGTGCCTCCCTCCTTACTCTACACCACACGAACATCCATCGTCCGACCGCACCGAATCCATGACCCTGACCTCACCACCTGTCATGTTCCCCCCTCAACTCTGCAAACAGCAGCAGCAACAAGCAACCTCCACAGCCTTCCTCTCCTCTGCAAACAACCACAGCAGCACTAGCAGCCCTCAAGTGCAAGCAGCAGCAGTAGCAGCAAATCAGCAGTGCAGACCACCACCAGCAACAATAGCACAACACTTCAAGCAGCATCACAACAGTTCAACCCAGACCAGCTGCAATCAACAACAATCACAAGAATTCCTCCTCTTGTTTCTCTCCCTCAGCAGCACTAGCAGCTGCACTTCTCCACAGTAGCAGCTCTAAGCAGGAACAATAGATTCAAATTCAGACTCCAAAACAACAGCAGCAACTTGCGTTGCAGGCACATCACACAGCAGCAAACCACCAACACAAACCAGTAGCAGTAGTCACACACAATTTCTCCACTCAGCACACGTGCAGACGCCCTGCGCTCCTCACCAGCCGCTTGCCCAAGTTCGCTTTCTACACCACCTCGCCACACGACCGGCCTGCACAACGCGGCGCCCTTGCAGCTCCCCTCACGCAGCAGCTGAAGCCGTCCACGAGCTCAGCTGCCGCTCCGCCACGCTCTCCACAGTAGCCCCGCCTCGCCGGACCCCTCCTCAAGCCTGGTCTAATACCATGTAGAATCAGGAGAGGTGTACCTCGTCTTCTAGCTCAGGGCAGGCGCTGCTCTCTTTTCTCTCCTCTTTCCTGTATGTCCTTGTGTGTGTTGCGGCCCTAGTTCAAAGACTTGGACGAGCTCCTCTCCTTTAGGTTAGTCATCCACCATGGGCCTGGGCCACTTGGGCCAGCAATACATGGGCCATGAGCCCCTCATCCAACAAATACCTTGCAAAATGGGGTGTCACAGCTCAAGCTTTGTCCTTCCATTGATTACCCCTACAACCTTCTATCCAAGGGACACATCAAGATGGTATTCAAGTTTACTGAAGTGTTAAGAACATACAATATTTTAATAATCAATCTAAGTGTTAAAAACATTAGTCATAAACTCATGATCACACATGCCTGGAGATTTAGGGCATGTAGACCTAACAATTTGAAAACTGAATCTTCGAAATGTAGACCCAGAACCCCACAGAAAGACATTGACTAGTATTGGTTCTTGGTTTACTATCCTGTAGTATTAGAAGAATGCGACGATAATTTCTTTTATTTTGGTTCATGTCTGCATGTCTCCATTATATTATGATGATGGGAGGCAACTGCAGGCTTCCGTATATTTGAGCATCCTATGGTCCATCTATTTATGTTACAAGAAACACCAAGACTAATGTTAATTTTTGGATCTCCTTAAAGGAGAATTTAATAGTTAATGCATGTTCGTGCTTGTTAAGCTAGCCTTGAGCGGAGTTCTTTTAAAATTCTCTTAACCATTGTACCGAAAACAGCTTGATTCCATTTTCTTATTTCTAGCATCATTCTCTATTTTATACCCAGTCTTGTAATGCAATTATGCAAGTTTCAAACATCGAAAATAAGCCACATGTCTCAGAGCTATAGCTTAAAATTGACTTCGTTTCTATAGGAAACCCGAGTCCCATTGCAGATATGTGTTTCCCAGAAAAGTAGCAACTTACTAAATGAAGGTCAGTGATGTGAATTCAATAATTTAAGGTTATTGCACTTCAGCCATTCTGTGTATTACTCTGCTGGATTTCAAAAGTATGTTGTTGATTAAACTACTTTCTGTAAATTAGCGCGATTCACTCACTGAAGAATGCATGCGTACTTGTTCACTGAGCATGTGGGTTACATAGCTTTTTGTGTGTGTGTGTGTGTGGGTGCCTATATATTTTTTTGGCAAGGTTGGAAATAATTATTAATTATGATACTTTGTAACTATGATCAGATGCTCAATAATGCCTTTTTTGGTAATGCTACATCCACACCTCACAGGTCACAGCTCGTGTTGTGATTGTTATATGTATCCTTTAGAAGTTCTCATAACCTTCACATCTTTGTGCGGTTGATACTACCTTTTGTGCTTTCATAAAACCTTATCCTTAGCAGGGCACAACTTATTTTGTTCAACATGGATACTCTTTGTATCAGTTCCAGTTTCACCGGGGTTTCTATAGGTGCCTGAAGTCTAGTGGTTCCTTCTTTTAGGAAAATACTTGTAGCTTTCTGTTGAATCGGGAGAGAAGTACCTTCAGACGGGGTTTTTTCTCGTGTCTGGTGGATCGCGCAGGTGCACTCTGTGTGTGGCGGCTCACTTGGGAATACGAGGACTGGATGCCCTCTTCTAGGCGAGCTCCTCCACATGGGCTTGGGCCCTAAGTGACAAAGTATGATGGGCTTGGGCCCATACCTGTTCAACACTCCCCCTCAAGATGGGTGGTAGATATCTATCATTCCCATCTTGTCACATGCCAAGTTACAGTCCTTTGTTCCCAGTCCCTTTGTCAAGCAATCTACAAATTGCTGCCCAGAGCTGACACGAGTAAGGCTGATGATCCCAGCATCAAGTTTCTCCTTAATGAAGAAGCAATCAATTTCCACATGCTTTGTCCTATCACGTTGAACTGGGTTATTAGCAATGGTTATAGCTGACTGATTGTCACACCACACCTTCAAGGGTACCTTCCTCAGAAGTTTCAACTCGCTCAGTAGGTACTTCACCCAGAGCATCTTACACAACCCTGAGATAATGCTCTATACTCAGCTTCTGTTGTAGATCTAGACACAACCATGTGTTTCTTGCTTCTCCATGAGACCAATTTTCCTCCCACAAACATAGAATAGCCAGAATTTGATCTTCTATCATCTTGGCAACTAACCCAATCAGAGTTACTATAGCCATCCACCTCAAGATGTCCACTCTTTGCAAACCACAACCCTTTACCCGGAGTCCCCTTCAAGTATCTCAGAATTCTGTTCACGATATCAAGATGACCACTCCTTGGTTCATGCATGTATCTACTCACCACACCCACGGCATACGTAATGTCATGCCTGGTATGACACAAGTACAATAACCTCCCAACCAGTTTCTGATAATCTTATTCACCAGCTCTCCTGATTGTGCCGTCACTTGATGATTTTGTTCAATCGGAGCAAGGGGTTGCACGACATCCCATCATGCCCATGTCACTTAAGATATCTAAGGTTTATTTCCGTGCCACTTCAATACCAAGGAAGTATTTTAGGTTACCCAAATCCTTTACCTCAAACTCCTTGCTTAGACACCCCTTCAGTCTCTATTTCTTCCTTATCATCTCCAGTGATGATAAGTCATCCACATAAACTGCAAGAACGGTGATCTTTCGATCAAAGTGTCTGTAGAACACCATGTGGTCATCGTTACACTGACCATACACTATTGCAGGATCCTGCTAACGCGACACTACGATCAGAGACCCTTCGACAAAACTATGTGCGATGCCATAATCGCAAACGGTGGTGAAAAATAACCATCAAAAAAGGTGCAAAAAGTTTGCGATGGAGGACGCATCAAACACAGTTCAGATTTTAGTTGCGTGTGCGATGTAGGGCACACGGCTAACCCATTCGAACTGTTTGCGATGAGGTAGAACAACATAAACGGGCAGCCATATCAATGTGTGTGCGATATACGGCATACAGTTCGCTCTGATGAACCGTTTGCTATTAGGGAGTGCAACGTAAATGGTTAGCCAGATCAAGGTGTGTGTGATATAGGGCATACGGTTCACTCGGACGAACTGTTTTCGATTAGCGAACGTAACAGAAACGGTTCAACTTAACAAGATGTGTGTGATACGTGGCAAACAACCGACTCTAATGAACTGTTTGTGATGAGAATTTACAACACAGACGGTTAGTACAGTTAGTTTGTGTGCGATTCTGTGTGTACAAAAAACTTTGAAAAATGCAAACTAGTTGCTTGCAGTGGCTAGGAGTATCGCACACGATGCGTCTGCGAGTACTCGTGTGCAATGATTAGTAAGTTACACATGCATTTCCTTATGTTAACACTTGTGTGGTAAATAACACGTGGCACCGGATACGGTATTCGGGTTGTGTGTGTGCTCCACTTAGTCTTCCTGCGCTCCAGCGAAAGCTTCCCACGCTCGACATGGGTGAATTGTAAAATCCACACCTATTCCCTCACCGGTTTCCCGCCACTAGCTAACGGCTTGCTGCATATAACCCAGGCGAAAACGCACCGCCGCAACACTCTGCGAAGATCTAGTCCTCACCCACCTACCATTAGTTATTCCAAGCATGCCAGGCAACGACCAAAGCTTCGACGTCGACGCCTACCTGTGTTACATCTTCGGCGAGGAGAATGAGCCGGAGCAGGTCGGGGAGCAAGAGCTTCATCGACCGGTGCAGGAACCATGGCCCATCGGCAGCGATATCGGCGTCATAGTCCATGGGAGCACAATCGACATATTGCAGAGGAGGTGTTATGAGCAGTTTGCCATCCACCGTGCAAAAGATCCAGAGCTGCTCGGTGGCATGATTGATGACCCACCCAAAGAACCGCCGTCACTGATGCTCATTGGGAGCCTGATGCCCCGCAAGGAATGGGCAGAGGACCTCTGTGATTCAGTCAAGACAAGGCAGCCTACGGCTTCATCATTGCCCATGGCAGCCGTGTCAACCTCGATCCTGATGATGTGGTGGCCAGGCTCGAGCGCATCCTTGGTGGAGGTGACGTCCCCGACGAAGTAGAACATCGCCAACGTGATATCTTGAGGATGCAGGTGATCGACGGAATTTGCTACCAGGCCAGAGGCATGGAAATGGAGCGGTTCCGCAGAGTTGTCATGCGCGTGATTGCACGCTGTCAAGCTCTTCTGGAAGAGGCCCAGCAGCCCCAACAGCCTCCCATCAGCGCCAGCAGCTCCGTAGGCGGAGGCGGGTCGGGACACTCGGAGTGAATGGCCACAAGGGTGCTATGCTGATCATGGAGTCCGAGAATACCATCGTCAGAAGGCCGCCAGCTCAGAGCTTATATTTTATTATAATTATATGCATATGTAGGTCATGAGTGTTCTGGGCCTTGCCGCATTTGGCATTTTAAATTATCCCGAATATGTAAGAATTATTAACCGTTGCCATTGTAACTTTGCCTCAACGGCGAGCAGAGCGCGCGCAGGGACGCCAGAGTGGAGCACGCCACGGCCGCCTCAACAGCGAGAAACCATGTGGTCAACCTTCTGCCATCAATAAATTTTGACCTTGTTTCTCGTCTCATTGCTGATTACAACGCAATAAGTAATTGCAAATCTGTTCACACCTATCAAACTAATATGTGTTCACACTTAGCACCGGGCTATAAAAACTACCACTCAAAAATTACTTCACAGTTCCTCTCCTCATCACCCACAAAACTGTTTTTTTGTCAAGTCGTTCTGCCATGACCGGTAGGAGGAGTTTAGGGTGGACATATAACCAGGCAGCAAAGACCAAGGCCGCGGAAGCACTAGAGAGGTCCCGCCGTGAAGCCGCAGCCGCAACAGAGATGTCCCGGCGTGCCGCGGAGCCCTCGAACGAGCTCTCACGGGCACGCGAGGGCTCTCACAAGCGCATTCATGGCGTCGGCCATCGCGACGAGCCGGCGTTCCTGAAGTCCTTCGCCGGCGACGACGACATTCTCGCAGGCGTCACTACGCAGCAGGAGCTGGTCGACGGCTTGATGAAGCTGCTCAAGATTAGCGATGCCTCGGTTGACAAGGCGACCGGCCTCGTCGAGCAACTCATGGATGACAATGCGAAGCTCCTCAAGTTGGTCGCCGAGAAGGAGGAGGAGGCCGCCGACTGGAAGATGCTGCATGAGCAGAGCAGTGCCTCGGAGATGACGCTGAAAGCGGTCATCGAGGAACTGATGGGTGGCTTGAGGAAGCTCCGGATCAAGCACGAGCAGGAGGTGGAGGAATCCGTGGCTGCTTTCAAGCAAAGTCATGAGGAATTGAAAAAGGAGTTGGAGGATTTCGCCGCCCGGCGATCCATCAACGAGTAGAGATAGTAGCGACCCAGATCATTGTCTGCAATTTCCTTCTTCTCTTGCCCCCTTGTCTTATGGGCTTTGCCGCATGTGGCATTTTAAATTATCCAGAATATGTAAGACAATTATTATCTGCGCCATTGTAAACTTGTCGTCCTATTATCCGTTGCCATTTTATTTGTGGTCGTATTATCCGTTGCCCTATGTTGCAATTTAAATTAGGGCGGAATACGAGTTGAAAACACAAACAAAGCAAATGCTGCCATGGGATCACAAGCAAACACCCTCCGTCCAGGTGCTTTAATTAACCCATTAATGGAGAAGTTGTGAGCGAGGCGGGCGGCGGCTGGTGCATGGAGGTCAAAGAGCTCTCTTCCCGATGAGCATGGGCAGCCTTGCTGCTCGCACGTGTCCTGTCGAGCCTGCGAGGTGGATAGGATGCACGCGTCCAGTCGAGCCTGCACGGCAGACTGCTCGCACGCGTCCCGTCGAGCCTGCACGGCGGACTTATCGCGCTCGTCCCATCTAATCAAACAGCTGCATGCACGCCACCGAGTATGGTTAAATTTGAACACAGTTAATATAATACAACCGTTTGCGATATTAACGTGTCAGCTTTTTGTTTCAAAAAGGACTTCGTTGGCTACTAATGTGTGCGCCTCTTCTCAAAGTGGATTTATTTTTTACCACGGCATATATAAAGCCATGTCATGAAACCATGCCAAGTTTCATGTTTTTGGGTGACTTTTTGATTTATCGATTTAAAACCGTGATTCTCATTGTTTCGTGACGCCGACAAGTTTGTAATTCATTCTCATTCCTTAACGAGACCTAAACATGCACCCAATGACACATGTACGATTTCCCACCCATTTGCTTCATCGAGCATGTGGTTGTAGTTCAAATTTGAATTATGGACTACATTAAATGCATAGAAAACTTAGTAATTAGTAATATATATACAATGGCCAAACGAACCCTGAACAGTTTCAAATTTCAGCTCGCAACTTCTTTTATTCTATGTTGCCTGTAGAAAACAAAGTTCAAGGCGAGAAGAGGCATCGATTATCGTTTTGCCCACAAGAGGGGCATGTTTCCCTACCGGAGCCACGAGGGTTGCGACATGCTCCGGTTTGTAAAAGGCTTGTAATATAGCTTCGTGATACGTCCATTTTGCATCATGCTTTTATATCGATATTTATTGCATTATGGGCTGTTATTACACATAATGTCACAATACTTATGCCTATTCTCTCTTAGTTTACAACGTTTACATGAAGAGGGGGAATGCCGGCAGCTGGAATTCTGGGCTAGAAAAGGAGCAAATATTAGAGACCCATTCTGGACAACTCCGAAAGTCCTGAAACTTCACAGGAGCATGTTTCAGAATATATAAAAAATATTGGTCCAAAGAAGTACCAGAGGGGGGCCACCATCGTCCAAGAGGGTGGGGGGCGCGCCCTACCCCCTGGGCGCGCCCCCTGCCTCGTGGGCCCCCTGGTGGCCCTCTGATGCCCATATTTGGCTATATGGAGTCTTTCATCGAGGAAAAATCATAAGCAAGCTTTCGGGAAGAAACTCCACCGCCACGAGGCGGAACCTTGGCGGAACCAATCTAGGGCTCCGGCGGAGCTGTTCTACCGGGGAAACTTCCCTCCGGGAGTGGGAAATCATCACCATCGACCCTCTCATCAGGAGGGGGTCAATCTCCATCAACATCTTCACCAACACCATCTCCTCTCAAACCCTAGTTCATCTCTTGTATCCAATCTTTGTCTCTAAGTCTCAGATTGGTACCTGTGGATTGCTAGTAGTGTTGGTTACTACTTGTAGTTGATGCTAGTTGGCTTAATTGGTGGAAGATCATATGTTCAGATCCATTATGCATATTAATACCCCTCTGATTATGAACATGAATATGCTTTGCGAGTAGTTCCGTTTGTTCCCGAGGATATGGGAGAAGTCTTGCTATAAGTAGTCATGTGAATTTGGTATTCGTTCGATATTTTGATGTGATGTATGTTGTCTTTCCTCTAGTGGTGTTATGTGAACGTCGACTACATGACACTTCACCATTGTTTGGGCCTAGAGGAACGCATTGGGAAGTAATAAGTAGATGATGGGTTGCTAGAGTGACAGAAGCTTAAACCCTAGTTTATGCGTTGCTTCGTAAGGGGTTGATTTGGATCCATATGTTTCATGCTATGGTTAGGTTTACCTTAATACTTCTGTTGTAGTTGCGGATGCTTGCAATAGGGGTTAATCATAAGTGGGATGCTTGTCCAAGTAAGGATAGTACCCAAGCACCGGTCCACCCACATATCAAATTATCAAAGTACCGAACGCGAATCATATGAACGTGATGAAAACTAGCTTGACGATAATTCCCATGTGTCCTCGGGAGCGCTTTCCTTTGTATAAGAGTTTGTCCAGGCTTGTCCTTTGCTACAAAAAGGATTGGGCCATCTTGCTGCACCTTATTTACTTTTATTACTTGTTGCTCGTTACAATTTACCTTATCACAAAACTATCTGTTACCGATAATTTCAGTGCTTGTAGAGAATACCTTGCTGAAAACCGCTTATCATTTCCTTCAAAAAGGCTACGATAGATCCCCTACCCTTGTGGGTCATCAAGACTCTTTTCTAGCGCCGTTTCCGGGGAGTGAAGCGCCTTTGGTAGGTGGAATTTGGTAAGGAAACATTTACATAGTGTGCTGAAATTTACTGTTACTTGTTACTATGGAACATAATCCTTTGAGGGGCTTGTTCGGGGTATCTTCACCCCGACCAGTAGAGCAAAGAGTTGCTCCTCAAACTACTGAACCTACTGAAAATGTTTACTTTGAAATTCCTTCGGGTATGATAGAGAAACTGCTAGCTAATCCTTTCACAGGTGATGGAACATTACATCCCGATTTGCACTTAATCTATGTGGATGAAGTTTGTGGATTATTTAAGCTTGCAGGTATGCACGAGGATGTTATCAAGAAGAAGGTCTTACCTTTATCTTTGAAGGGAGAGGCATTGACATGGTTTAGGCTATGTGATGATATGGGATCATGGAACTACAACCGATTGAAATTGGAATTTCATCAGAAGTTTTATACTATGCATCTTGTTCATCGTGATCCTAATTATATGTACAATTTTTGGCCTCGCGAAGGAGAAATCACTCAAGCTTGGGGGAGGCTTAAGTCAATGTTATATTAATGCCCCAATCATGAGCTCTCGAAAGAAATGATTATCCAAAAAATTTATGCTCGGCTTTCTCTCAGTAATCGCTCCATGCCCGATACTTCCTGTAATGGTTATTTTATGATGAAGACTATTGAATTCAAATGGGATTTATTGGAGAGAATTAAATGCAATTCTGAAGATTGGGATCTCGGCGAAGTTAAGGAGTCAGGTATAACACCTAAGTTTGATTGTGTTAAATCTTTTATGGATACCGATGCTTTTCGTGACTTTAGCACTAAATATGGACTTGACTCTGAGATAGTAGCTTCTTTCTGTGAATCCTTTGCTACTCATATTGATCTCCCTATGGAGAAGTGGTTCAAATATAATCCTCCCATTGAAGTAAAAGTAGTTGCACCTATTAAAGTTGAAGAAAAGACTACCACTTATAATGATCCTGTTGTTCCTACTGCTTATATTGAGAAACCACCTTTCCCTACTAGAATAAAGTACCATGCTAAAGCTTCAACTATGGTTCGTAAGAGTAATACTAGAACACCTACACCCTCTGAGCAAATTAAAGTTGAACCTAGTGTTGCTATGGTTAAAGATCTCTTGGCCGATAATATTGATGGGCATGTTATTTACTTCTGCAATGAAGCTGCTAGAATTGCTAGACCCGATACTAAAAATAAACATAGACATGTTGTAGGCATGCCTGTTACCTCTGTTAAAATAGGAGATCATTGCTATCATGGCTTATGTGATATGGGTGCTAGCTCTAGTGCAATACCTCATTCCTTATATAAGAAATTATGCATGATATTGCACCTGCTGAGTTAGAAGAAATTGATGTTACAATTAAGCTTGCCAATAGAGACACTATTTCACCAGTTGGGATTGTTAGAGATGTTGAAGTCTTGTGTGGAAAAGTCAAATACCCTGCTGATTTTCTTGTTCTTGGTTCTCCACAAGATGACTTTTGTCCCATTATA
The DNA here is from genome assembly GCA_021605205.1 of Aegilops longissima. Taxonomy (NCBI): domain Eukaryota; kingdom Viridiplantae; phylum Streptophyta; class Magnoliopsida; order Poales; family Poaceae; genus Aegilops; species Aegilops longissima. The sequence continues at coordinate 604,831,672 of CM038682.1, forward strand.
TTTGGTAGACCCTTCTTGAATACTGTTAATGCTAAGATAGACTGCAATAAGGATATTGTTTCTGTTGGTTTAGGGGATATGTCTCATGAGTTTAATTTTGGTAAATTTCGCAGACAACCCCATGATAAAGAATTGCCTAGTAAAGATGAAATTATTGGTCTTGCTTCTATTGCCGTGCCTCCTAGTGATCCTTTAGAACAATATTTGCTAGACCATGAAAATGATATGTTTATGAATGAAAGAAGGGAAATAGATGAAGTATTCTGTAAACAGGGACCTATTTTGAAACACAACTTGCCTGTTGAAATCTTAGGGGATCCTCCTCCACCTAAGGGTGATCCCGTGTTTGAGCTTAAACCTTTACCTGATACTCTTAAATATGCTTATCTTGATGAGAAAGAGATATATCCTGTTATTATTAGTGCTAACCTTTCAGAGCATGAAGAAAAGAAATGATTGAAAACTCTGAAGAAGCACCGTGCTGCTATTGGATATACTCTTGATGATCTTAAGGGCATTAGTCCCACTCTATGCCAGCACAATTTTTTTTGGAGAAAGATGCTAAACCAGTTGTTGATCACCAACGACGGTTAAATCCTAAGAAGAAAGAAGTGGTAAGAAAAGAAATACTAAAGCTTCTGGAGCCAGGTATAATTTATCCCGTTGTTGTTAGTCAGTGGGTAAGTCATGTTCATTGTGTCCCTAAGAAGGGAGGTATTACTATTGTTCCTAATGATAAAGATGAATTGATCCCACAGAGAATTGTTACAGGTTATAGAATGGTAATTGATTTCCGCAAATTAAATAAAGCTACTAAAAAGGATCATTACCCTTTACCTTTTATTGATCAAATGCTAGAAATACTATCCAAACATACACATTTTTGCTTTCTAGATGGTTATTCTGGTTTCTCTCAAATACCTATATCAAAAGAGGATAAAGAAAAGACAACTTTTACTTGACCTTTCGGTACCTTTGCTTATAGACGTATGCCTTTTGGTTTATGTAATGCACCTGCTACCTTTCAAAGATGTATGACTGCTATATTCTCTGACTTTTGTGAAAAGATTGTTGAGGTTTTCATGGATGATTTCTCCGTATATGGGACTTCTTTTGATGATTGCTTAAGCAACCTTGATCGAGTTTTGCAGAGATGTGAAGAAACTAATCTTGTCTTGAATTGGGAGAAGTGCCACTTTATGGTTAATGAAGGCATTGTCTTGGGGCATAAAATTTCTGAAAGAGGTATTGAGGTTGATAAAGCTAAGGTTGATGCTATCAAAAAGATGTCGTGTCCTAAGGACATTAAAGGTATAAGAAGTTTCCTTGGTCATGCCGGTTTTTATAGGAGGTTCTTTAAGGACTTCTCTAAGATTTCTAGGCCTCTGACTAATCTCTTACAAAAAGATATTCCTTTTTTCTTTGATGATGATTGTGTAGAAGCATTTGAAATACTTAAGAAAGCTTTGATTTTTGCACCTATTGTTCAGCCTCCTGATTGGAATTTACCATTTGAAATCATGTGTGATGCTAGTGATTATGCTGTAGGGGCTGTTCTAGAACAAAGAGTTGATAAGAAATTAAATGGTATCCAATGTGCTAGTAAAACTCTAGACAGTGCCCAGAGGAATCATGCTACTTCTAAAAAAGAATTTTTAGCAGTTGTATTTGCTTGTGATAAGTTCAAACCTTATATTGCTGATTCTAAAGTAACTGTTCACACTGATCATGCTGCTATTAAATATCTTATGGAAAAGAAAGATGCTAAACCTAGACTTATTAGATGGGTTCTCTTGCTACAAGAATTTGATTTGCATATTATTGATAGAAAGGGAGCTGAGAACCCCGTTGCAGACACCTTGTCTAGGTTAGAGAATGTTCTTGATGACCCACTACCTATTGATAATGATACGTCTCCAACGTATCTATAATTTTTTATTGTTCCATGCTATATTATATTCTGTTTTGGATGTTTAATGGGCTTTACTATACACGTTTATATTATTTTGGGACTAACCTATTAACCGGAGGCCCAGCCCAGAATTGCTGTTCTTTTGCCTATTTCAGAGTTTCACAGAAAAAGAATATCAAACTGAGTCCAAATGGAATGAATCCTTCGGGAACGTGATTTTTGGAACAAACGTGATCCAGAGGACTTGGACCCTACGTCAAGAAAGCAATCAGGAGGGCACGAGGTAGGGGGCGCGCCTACCCCCTGGGCGTGCCCTCCACCCTCGTGGGGCCCACGTTGCTCCACCGACGTACTTATTCCTCCTATATATACCTACGTACCCCCAAACTACCAGATACGGAGCCAAAAACCTAATTCCACCGCCGCAGCCTTGTGTACTCGTGAGATCCCATCTTGGGGCCTTTTCCGGAGCTCCGTCGAAGGGGGCATTGATCATGGAGGGCTTCTACATCAACACCATAGCCTCTCCGATGATGTGTGAGTAGTTTACCTCAGACCTTCGGGTCCATAGTTATTAGCTAGATGGCTTCTTCTCTCTCTTTGGTTCACAATACATAGTTCTCCACGATTCTCGTGGAGATCTATTCGATGTAATCTTCTTTTGCGGTGTGTTTGTTGAGATCGATGAATTGTGGGTTTATGATCAAGTTTATCTATGAACAATATTTGAATCTTCTCTGAATTCTTTTATGTATGATTGGTTATCTTTGCAAGTCTCTTCGAATTATTAGTTTGGTTTGGCCTACTAGATTGATCTTTCTTGCAACGGGAGAAGTGCTTAGCTTTGGGTTCAATCTTGCGGTGTCCTTTCCCAAAGGATGTTAGGGCAGCAAGGCACGTATTGTGTTGTTGCCATCGAGGAGAACAAGATGGGGTTTATATCATATTGCATGAGTTTATCCCTCTACATCACGTCATCTTACTTAAAGCGTTACTCTGTTCTTTTGAACTTAATACTCTAGATGCATGCTGGATAGCGGTCAATGTGTGGAGTAATAGTAGTAGATGCAGGCAGGAGTCAGTCTACTTGTCGCGGACGTGATGCCTATATACATGATCATACCTAGATATTCTCATAACTATGCTCAATTCTGTCAATTGCTCAACAGTAATTTGTTCACCCAGCGTAATACTTATGTTCTGGAGAGAAGCCACCAGTGAAACCTATGGCCCCCCGGGTCTATTTTCCATCATATTAATCTTCCAACACTTAGCTATTTTTATTGCCTTTTATTTTACTTTGCATCTTTATCATAAAAATACCAAAAATATTATCTTATCATATCTATTAGATCTCACTTTCGTAAGTGACCGTGAAGGGATTGACAACCCCTTTATTGCGTTGGTTGCGAGGATTTTATTTGTTTGTGTTGGCGTGAGGGACTCGTGTGTGGCCTCCTACTAGATTGATACCTTGGTTCTCAAAAACTGAGGGAAATACTTAGCTGCTTTACTGCATCACCCTTTCCTCTTCAAGGTAAAACCAACACAGTGCTCAAGAGGTAGCAAGAAGGATTTCTGGTGCCGTTGCCGGGGAGTCTACGCAAAAGTCAACATACCAAGTACCCATCACAAACCCTTATCTCCCGCATTACATTATTTGCCATTTGCCTCTCGTTTTCCTCTCCTCCACTTCACCCTTGCCGTTTTATTCGCCCTCTCTTTTCAGTTCGCCTCTTTTTCTTTGCTTGATTCTTGTTTACTCGTGTGTTGGATTGCTTGCTTGTCACGATGGCTCAAGATAATACTAAATTGTGTGACATTACCAATAACAACAACAATGATTTTCTTAGCACTCTGATTGCTCCTCTTACTGATACTGAATCTTGTTAAATCAATACTGCTTTGTTGAATCTTGTCATGAAAGATCAATTCGCTGGCCTTCCTAGTGAAGATGCCGCTACCCATCTAAATAGCTTCATTGATTTGTGTGATATGCAAAAGAAAAAATATGTGGACAATGATATTGTTAAATTGAAGCTATTTCCTTTTTCGCTTAGAGATCGTGCTAAAACTTGGTTTTCGTCTCTGCCTAAAAATAGTATTGATTCTTCGAATAAGTGCAAAGATGATTTTATCTCTAATTATTTTCCTCCCGCTAAGATCATCTCTCCTAGAAACGATATTATAAATTTTAAGCAACTTGATCATGAACATGTTGCGCAAGCTTGGGAGAGGATGAAATTAATGATACGTAATTGCCCTACACATGGTTTGAATTTATGGATGATTATACAAAAAATTTATGTCGGATTAAATTTTGCTTCTAGAAATCTTTTAGATTCGGCCGCGGGAGGCACTTTTATGGAAATCACTTTAGGAGAATCTACTAAACTCCTAGATAATATTATGGTTAATTATTCTCAATGGCACACCGAAATATCCACTAATAAAAAAGTGCATGCGGTAGAAGAAATTAAAGTTTTGAGTGCAAAGATGGATGAACTTATTAAATTATTTGCTACTAAGAGTGTTTCTTCTGGTCCTAATGATATGCCTTTGTCTACTTTGATTGAGAATAATAATGAATCTATGGATGTGAATTTTGTTGGTAGGAATAATTTTGGTAACAAAGCATATAGAGGAAACTTTAATCCTAGGCCGTATCATAGTAATTCCTCTAATAATGATGGTAATTCCTACAACAATTCTTATGGAAATTTTAATAAGATGCCCTCTGAATTTGAGACTAGTATTAAGGAGTTTATGAATTCGCAAAAGAATTTCAATGCTTTGCTTGAAGAAAAATTGCTTAAAGTTGATGAATTGGCTAGGAACGTTGATAGAATTTCTCTCGATGTTGATTCCTTGAAACTTAGATCTATTCCACCTAAGCATGATATCAATGAGTCTCTCAAGGCCATGACAATTTCCATTGATGAGTGCAAAGAAAGAACCGCTAGGATGCGTGCTAAGAAAGATTGTTTTGTGAAAGCGTGTTCTTCTAGTTTCTATGAAAATAAAGATGAAGATCTAAAAGTTATTAATGTGTCCCCTATTAAATCTTTGTTTTTCAATATGAATCTTGATAATGATGGAACTGAATATGATCCACCTTTACCTAGAAGGCGTTCCAAAAATTCAGAGTTTTTAGATCTTGATGCAAAAATTGGTAAAAGTGGGATTGAACAGACCAAAACTCTAGATATTAATGAACCCACTATCTTGGATTTCAAGGAATTTAATTATGATAATTGCTCTTTGATAGATTGTATTTCCTTGTTGCAATCCGTGCTAAATTCTCCACATGCTTATAGTCAAAATAAAGCCTTTACCAAACATATCGTTGATGCTTTGATGCAATCTTATGAAGAAAAACTTGAGTTGGAAGTTTCTATCCCTAGAAAACTTTATGATGAGTGGGAACCTACTATTAAAATTAAAGATCATGAATGCTATGCTTTGTGTGATTTGGGTGCTAGTGTTTCCACGATTCCAAAGACTTTGTGTGATTTGCTAGGTTTCCGTGATTTTGGTGATTGTTCTTTAAACTTGCACCTTGTGGAATCCACTATTAAGAAACCTATGGGAAGAATTAATGATGTTCTTATTGTTGCAAATAGGAACTATGTGCCCGTAGATTTTATTGTTCTTGATATAGATTGCAATCCTTCATGTCCTATTATTCTTGATAGACCTTTCCTTAGAACGATTGGTGCAATTATTGATATGAAGGAAGGAAATATTAGATTCCAATTTCCGTTAAGGAAAGGCATGGAACACTTCCCTAGAAAGAAAATAAAATTACCTTATGAATCTATTATGAGAGCCACTTATGGATTGCCTACCAAAGATGGCAATACCTAGATCTATCCTTGCCTTTATGCCTAGCTAGGGGCGTTAAACGATAGCGCTTGTTGGGAGGCAACCCAATTTTATTTTTAGTTTTTTTGCTTTTTTCTTCTGTTTAGGAATAAATGTTTGATCTAGACTCTGGTTAGATTTGTTTTTATGTTTTAATTAGTGTTTGTGCCAAGTTTAACCTATTGGATCTTCTTGGATGATAGTTATTTGATCTTGCTGAAAATTGCAGAAACTTTCTGTTCATGAAAAAAATTGTTAAAAATCACCAGAACGTGATAAAATATTGATTCCAATTTCAGAAGATCAATAAACAAATTGTCTAGGCCTTCCTATTTTAGTAGATTTTTTTGAGTTCCATAAGTTTGCGTTAGTTACATATTACTACAGACTGTTCTATTTTTGACATATTCTGTTTTTCGTGTGTTGTTTGCTTATTTTGATGAATCTATGGCTAATAAAATTGTTTATAAACCATAGAGAAGTTGGAATACAGTAGGTTTAACACCAATATAAATAAAGAATGAGTTCATTACAGTACCTTGATGTGGTGTTTTGTTTTCTTTCGCTAACGGAGCGCACGAGATTTTCTGCTGAGTTTTGTGTTGTGAAGTTTTCAAGTTTTGGGTGAAAGATTTGATGGATTATGGAACAAGGAGTGGCAAGATCCTAAGCTTGGGGATTCCCATGGCACCCCAAGATAATATAAGGACACCAAAAAGCCAAAGCTTGGGGATGCCCTGGAAGGCATCCCCTCTTTCGTCCACTTCCATCGGTAACTTTACTTGGAGCTATATTTTTATTCACCACGTGATATGTGTTTTTCTTGGAGCGTCTTGTATTATTTCAGTCTTTGTTTTTTTAGTTTACCACAATCATCCTTGCTGTACACACCTTTTGAGAGAGTCACACATAAATTTGAACTTATTAGAATACTCTATGTGCTTCACTTATATTTTTTGAGCTATATAATTTTGCTCTAGTGTTTCACTTATATCTTTTAGAGCACGGCGGTGGATTTTTTATAGAAACTATTGATCTCTCATGCTTCACTTATATTATTTTGAGAATCTTAAAACAGCATGGCAATTTGCTTTAATTATAACATCATGAGAAAATTGATGCTTGATAATTGTTTTGAGATATAAAGGTGGTAATATCATAGTTGTGCTAGTTGAGTAATTGTGGAATTGAAAAATACTTGAGTTGGAGTTTGTGATTACCGTAGCATGCACGTATGGTGAACCCTTATGTAACAAAGTCGGAGCATGTGGTTTTTATTGATTTTCATCCTTTGTGTGGCGGTCGGGATCGCGCGATGGTTAACTCCTACCAACCCTTACCCTACGAGCATGCGTAGTAGTACTTTGCTTCGAGGGCTAATAAATTTTTGCAAGAAGTATATGAGTTCTTTATGACTAATGCGAGTCCATGGATTATACGCACATTACCTTTCCGCAATTTTCTGGCCTCTTCGATACCGTGCATTGCCCTTCTCACCTTGAGAGTTGGTGCAAACTTCGCCGGTGCATCCAAACCCCGTGATATGATACGCTCTATCACACATAAACCTCCTTATATCTTCCTCAAAACAGCCACCATACCTACCTATTATGGCATTTCCATAGCCATTCCGAGATATATTGCCATGCAACTTTCCATCGTTTCGTTTATCATGACACGCTCCATCATTTTCATATTGCTTTGCATGATCATGTAGTTGACATTGTATTTGTTGCAAATCCACCATTCATAATTATTTCATACATGTCGCTCTTGATTCATTGCATATCCCGGTACACCGTCGGAGGCATCCACATAGAGTCATATTTTGTTCTAAGTATTGAGTTGTAATTCATGAGTTGTAAGTAAATAAAAGTGTGATGATCATCATTATTAGAGCATTGTACCAAGTGAGGAAAGGATGATGGAGACTATGATCCCCCAGCAAGTCGGGATGAGACTCCGGACTAAATAAAAAAATAAAAAAAGGGAGGCCATAAAAGAGAGAGAAAAGGCCCAAATAAAAAAATGAGAGAAAAAGAGAGAAGGGACAATGTTACTATCCTTTTACCACACTTGTGCTTCAAAGTAGCACCGTGATCTTCATGATAGAGAGTCTCTCATTTTGTCGCTTTCGCATACTAGTGGGAAATTTCATTATAGAACTTGGCTTGTATATTCCAATGATGGGCTTCCTCAAATGCCCGAGGTCTTCGTGAGCAAGCAAGTTGGATGCATACCCACTTAGTTTCTTTTGTTTGAGCTTTCATACACTTATAGCTCTAAGTGCATCCGTTGTGGCAATCCCTACTCCTTGCATTGACATCAATTGATGGGCATCTCTATAGCCCGTTGATTAGCCTCGTTGATGTGAGACTTTATCCTTTTTTGTCTTCCCACATAACCCCTATCATTATACCTTATTCCATAATAGTGCTATATCCATGGCTTGCGCTCATGTATTGCGTAAAAGTTGAAAAGGCTGAAGCGCGTTAAAAAGTATGAACCAATTGCTTCGCTAAAACCGGGGTTGTACATGATATGAATATTTTGTGTGGGGAAGATGGAGCATAGCCAGACTATATGATTTTGTAGGGATAACTTGCTTTGGCTATGTTATTTTGATAAGACATAATTGCTTGGTTAGCATGCTTGAAGTATTATTGTTTTTATGTCAACATTAAACTTTTATCTTGAATCATATCAAATCTGAACATTCATGCCACAATAAGAAGAATTACATTGAAATTATGCTAAGTAGCATTCCACATCAAAAATTCTGTTTTTATCATTTACCGACGAGCAGGAATAAAGCTTGGGGATGCTTGATACGTCTCCAACGTATCTATAATTTTTGATTGCTATATTCTGTTTTCGATGTTTAATGGGCTTTACTATACACTTCTATATTATTTTGGGACTAACCTATTAATCGGAGGCCCAGCCCAGAATTGCTGTTTTTTTTGCCTATTTCAGAGTTTCACAGAAAAAGAATATCAAACTGAGTCCAAACGGAATGAAACCTTCGGGAATGTGATTTTTGGAACAAACGTGATCCAGAGGACTTGGACCCTCCTTCAAGAAAGCAATCAGGAGGGCACGAGGTAGGGGGCACGCCCTCCACCCTCGTGGGGCCCACGTTGCTCCACCAACGAACTTCTTCCTCCTATATATACCTACGTACCCCCAAACTACTAGATACGGGGCCAAAAACCTAATTCCACCGCCGCAACCTTCTGTACTCGTGAGATCCCATCTTGGGGCCTTTTCCGGAGCTCCGCCGGAGGGGGCATTGATCATGGAGGGCCTCTACATCAACACCATAGCCTCTCCGATGATGTGAGAGTAGTTTACCTCAGACCTTCGGGTCCATGGTTATTAGCTAGATGGCTTTTTCTCTCTCTTTGGTTCTCAATACAAAGTTCTCCATGATTCTCGTGGAGATCTATTTGATGTAATCTTCTTTTGCGGTGTGTTTGTTGAGACCGATGAATTGTGGGTTTATGATCAAGTTTATCTATGAACAATATTTGAATCTTCTCTGAATTCTTTTATGTATGATTGGTTATCTTTGCAAGTCTCTTCGAATTATCAGTTTGGTTTGGCCTACTAGATTGATCTTTCTTGCAATGGGAGAAGTGCTTAGCTTTGGGTTCAATCTTGTGGTGTCCTTTCCCAGTGACAGCAGGGGCAGCAAGGCATGTATTGTGTTGCTGCCATCGAGGATAACAAGATGGGGTTTATATCATATTTCATGAGTTTATCCCTCTACATCATGTCATCTTACTTAAAGCGTTACTCTGTTCTTTTGAATTTAATACTCTAGATGCATGCTGGATAGCGGTCGATGTGTGGAGTAATAGTAGTAGATGCAGGCAGGAGTCGGTCTACTTGTCGCGGACGTGATGCCTATATACATGATCATACCTAGATATTCTCATAACTATGCTCAACTCTGTCAATTGCTCAACAGTAATTTGTTCACCCACCGTAATACTTATGTTCTGGAGAGAAGCCACTAGTGAAACCTATGGCCCCCGGGGTCTATTTTCCATCATATTAATCTTCCAACACTTAGCTATTTTTATTGCCTTTTATTTTACTTTGCATCTTTATCATAAAAATACCAAAAATATTATCTTATCATATCTATCAGATCTCACTTTCGTAAGTGACCGTGAAGGGATTGACAACCCCTTTATTGCGTTGGTTGCGAGGATTTTATTTGTTTGTGTAGGTGCGATGGACTCGTGCGTGGCCTCCTACTGGATTGATACCTTGGTTCTCAAAAACTGAGGGAAATACTTACGCTGCTTTACTGCATCACCCTTTCCTCTTCAAGGGAAAAACAACAGAGTGCTCAAGAGGTAGCAATGATAGCTTTCCTTATGAACAATTAGCTGTCATAAATGCTTCTCATACTGCTCCATGGTATGCTGATTATGCTAATTACATTGTTGCTAAATTTATACCACCTAGTTTCACATACCAGCAAAAGAAAAAGTTCTTCTATGATTTAAGACATTACTTTTGGGATGACCCACATCTTTATAAAGGAGTAGATGGTGTTATTAGACGTTGTGTACCTGAGCATGAACAAGAACATATCTTCCACAAGTGTCACTCCGAGGCTTATGGAGGACACCACGCTGGAGATAGAACTGCACATAAGGTATTGCAATCCGGTTTTTATTGGCCTACTCTCTTCAAGGATGCCCGTAAGTTTGTTTTGTCTTGTGATGAATGTCAAAGAATTGGTAATATTAGTAGACGTTAAGAAATGCCTATGAATTATTCACTTGTTATTGAACCATTTGATGTTTGGGGCTTTGATTATATGGGACCGTTTCCTTCCTCTAATGGGTATACTCATATTTTAGTTGTTGTTGATTACGTTACTAAGTGGGTGGAAGCTATTCCAACTAGTAGTGCTGATCATAACACCTCTATTAAGATGCTTAAAGAAGTTATTTTTCCGAGAATTGGAGTCCCTAGATACTTAATGACTGATGGTGGTTCACATTTTATTCATGGTGCCTTCCGTACAATGCTTGCTAAGTATGATGTTAATCATAGAATTGCATCCCCTTATCACCCACAGTCTAGCGGTCAAGTAGAACTGAGTAATAGAGAGCTTAACTTAATTTTGCAAAAGACTGTTAATAGATCTAGGAAGAATTGGTCCAAGAAACTTGATGATGCATTATGGGCCTATAGAACTGCATATAAGAATCCTATGGGTATGTCTCCGTATAAGATGGTTTATGGAAAATCATGTTACTTACCTCTTGAACTAGAACATAAGGCATATTGGACCATTAAAGAGCTCAATTATGATTTCAAACTTGCCGGTGAGAAGAGGCTTTTTGACATAAGCTCACTTGATGAATGGAGAACCCAGGCTTATGAAAATGCCAAACTGTTTAAAGAAAAATTAAAAGATGGCATGATAAAAGGATACAAAAGCGTGAGTTTAATGTAGGTGATTATGTATTGCTATACAACTCTCGTTTAGGATTTTTTGCAGGCAAACTCCTCTCTAAATGGGAAGGTCCTTACGTCATCGAGGAGGTCTATCGTTCCGGTGCCATAAAAATCAACAACTTCGAAGGCACAAATCCGAGGGTGGTGAACGGTCAAAGAATCAAACATTATATCTCAGGTAATCCCATAAATGTTGAAACCAATGTTATTGAAACCGTAACCCGGGAGGAATGCATAAGGGACACTTTCCAGAATGTTTCAGACTCCGAAAAGGAATAGGTACGTGGTACGGTAAGTAAACCGACTCCAAAACAGTTCTAATGGCAATTTTTCTCTATTTTGGAATATTTAAGAAAATAGGAAAATAAGAAGCAGTCCAGGAAGGACACGAGGCGTTGTAGCGACCAGACCTCAGACGGTCAAGCCTCTGTGTTTCTGTGACATCCACGATCGATATCTTCGGCACACACAAGACATCAATGTATATATCAAAGTGCAATCACATGTATAAATAACGTAAATGATATATACCTCATAAGACTCAGCGGAAACAATCAAATGGGTGTGGAGTCCCATCAACGCCATCGGCAGGTTGAGTGTAGACCGTAACCTGTATCGTAACTCTTACTCGTCGGAAGAAAGTATCGCAACATGATACGTTGCAACCATGTAGGTCAATTACATTGAATGTACCGCAAGATCACAACATGAGAAAACAGATGATAAAACTATACTATATGCAATATGGCTTTGTGGCTCTGTATCTGAGTTTTGTTTATGTAAAAGCTGGTTTTATTTTCCCTACATCAAAGGAATAAATGAAGTCTGTACTATGGAGTTTTCTATCATGACATGGTTCCGCCAACCGATGTCTCATAGCCCAAAATCATCATAAGTTGCCCACAATTAAGTTATCAATCCGGTGTTGAGAGTTCGAGATAGATCCAAGTCCAGATGCTCAAATTGTCCGTGAATCGGGACACGGCTAATCGATTAGGTTTAAACCCTCTGCAGAGGTTTGTACACTTTACCCGCAAGATTCGATCCCTCTCTTTACGTTCTCGCACTTCGGGTGTTTGAGAACAAGATGACCAAACATGGTCTTCGAAGAGTTCCTCGACCACCGTCCGGTGCTCATCCAATCCTACCGTAGTTCTACATCTGCTAGCACCGTCCCAGCCAGAGTCACAACTAAGGTCAACCAAGCGAGCCCATAGTGACTTGCGGTTGCACAGTAAGCTTCCGGGCATGAAGTATTCTTCCGTCTCTTTGAGTCTGGGTGAAGCTTTCCGCAAGATGTCATCGCGCTTCTCCATGCATCCCGCCAACCACTGGTTTCTCCAGGTGCCCGTCAACCATCCTCACCCAATGGTGTGTATTGAATTCTTGTCTCGAGTCTTGAAGTCTTGAGGCCTTGAAGATGCAGTCCTTGCAGATTCCATCATGGAGTTGTCATCATTGATGTAGATCCTCCATTCTCACACCACTCCCGAGCACTCATACCAACCCGTCTACTATAGCGTAGCATTAAAATAAATAACGTCCCGGGCTTGGTAACAGGGTGATGGGTTCCTACCTCATGCATACTACTCAACTACAAGGATTCAATATCACTACTGGAGGGATTGTTGCGAAGATGACACTAGATGCAATAAAACACATAGGTATGAAAACATGGTCAAAGTGAACTTGCCTGGTAATACTTGATGAAGATAACAACGCTGTCAGAAAATGACTTGGTAGAACTAATCGTCACTCCGTTGAAAATCTATATAGTCAAACATAGCATTCATATAAGCAAACATCCTAGCAAACAATTTTAACACTCATAATAACAACTAAAACAAAAAAACTCAATAATAAAACTCCAACAAAGTCCAAAGAAGCTTCAAATAAAACTAGAAAGAAAAACTACTAACGAAAATCTATGACTTTGCTACAAGCATCTAACATAGTTTTGCCCTAAGTAAAAAAACTTAACAGCAATTAAAACACTAAACTAATAATTTAACAGAAAATAAAAAGTAAAGCAACTAAGTTAACAGAAAGTATTTTTTTCATAAAATTTTATTTGCAAAAGAAACAAATAAAAAGCTTTTATAAAACTCTAACTATGACCTATAGAAGGTTTCATACAAAACTAAGGAAAATAAATTTTTAAAATAAAAATAAATTTTCTCCTGTTTTCTAACAGAAACACAACTAATTTTGTCAAAAGTGACAAAAGAAATAATTTAAAACTAATAAAAACAATAAAGAAAAAGCTAAAACAGAACTAATAATAAAACAGTACTGTTTTGCTAAAACCTAATTTAAATTAACCTAGAAATAAAATACTAAATACTACTGGATAAACAAAGGTCCTAGAGACCAGGAGCAAAAAGAATCGGTCAAAAATAATATTCCTAACTCAAAATAGCTCAAATCTAGTGATTTGAGAAAATTCATCAAACACAAATTTAAACTGCTCAAATGTGAAATAAAATTGAACTAACAGAAACTTCAGAAAATTTGTGACACATAGCAATTGGAATCACTCAAAAATACTAAATACTCTAAAAGATATGAATTTTCTAAGATTGCTATTTTTTGAAAAAAATGAATTACGGGATTTCATGGATCTCACCGGAGTAGTCGTCGGAGTTGGGGAAGAAGATCGGATCCGATGTTGTGCTTGCTCCTAGAGGAAAGGAGATCACGGGATGGTGGAGATGAGATCATATAAACCTCAGGAGAGGTCGAGGCGTGGCTTGGCGACACTTGGCGGCGGTGGTGGTGTTGCTGCTGCTTTCTTTGCTGAGAGGAGCGGAGAGGAGAGGAGAGGAGAGGAGAGGTGTTGGTTTGATGTGTTGGAGGGGGTGCTTGGGTATTTATAGTGGGGAGGGAGGGCTTTGCTTGGGTAGGGACAAGAAATAGACTAGGATTAGGAAACAAAAGGAAAAGATCTAGAAACAAATCGAATAAACGGAATAACGAACGGGATCAAATCCTACTAGGATTTGTAAAGAATAGGAAACCTTGGCTCCTGGCTCCCTAGGTGCGTGCGGTGGATGGCCTTGGCGGCCGGCCGGCTTGGCCTTGGGCCTTGGCCCTTGGCCCGGGGCGCAGCAAAAATTTTTTTTTTTTTTGAGAGACAACAAAACAGAAATAAATAAAAAATTTATATAGGCATATAATATATCAAAATTTTCAGAAAAAGATTTTCTACAACATGAACACTATTTTAGCTTCAAATAAAATACACACAAATTTTAATAATTCACACAGTGCTACCGGTCCAATAAAATCCAATAAAAATCATTTTAAAATACCAAAATGACTTCAAATTAATTTCTCTCAATTTTCTGATGTAGGGAATCATGTTACCCTATTTTCTATATATTTTGTTTTGGAGAAAATAATTTGAATAAAACTCAAATAACTCCAATTGGAAATAAATTCAAAAGAACTTTGAATTTAATTCTTTTAAAACTCCCAACTCATATTTCATTTAATTTGAAGAAGTCATTTTATCTTCTCTCATGAAAATCATTGAGTTGCATAAAGTTTCAGAATTGGAAATATTTTCCAAATGAAATTCAAATATTTTCAACACCCTTGTCATTTAAATAAATGGAAGAAGTCATGTCATCTTCTCTCCAGGGTTTTGTGATGAAAAGAATTTGAATTCATGGAGATCATAAATGCAAGGTGGAAGTTTGGGAAAGTCATTTCATTCCCTCTCATTCAACTTTCAGAAAGTTTCAAATTTCACTCAATTTCACACAATAAATCACACAACAAACAATCAATCAATCAAAACTATTTATTTATTATAACATTCCAAAATTTAGAATTTTGGGATGTTACAAACCTACACACTTAAAATGAATCTAGTCCTCGAGATTCAAGAGGCGACAAGAAAAGGTTAGGGTTTGGGGTCTTCCAAAAATCCGTCGATCGAATGGTCTAGTGTGCTACCACACTTAAAAGCAGGGTTATGGTTCCAACGGAACTCGGGTACTCCATCCCTAGGGTGAACACCATCGGTCTTCTCACAACTTCAAGTAACTCCTACACTAGGGCTCTTCCGTAGGGTCAAAACCTTTTCCTCAAATCGTGTCCTTTCATCCTGGTGAGGTTCTTCCGAGACTGTGTCTCCTTAGTGACAGTGTCTGCCGCCAATAAACAACTATCGAGATCTCATGGTGGTCGACCATTACAGGATTCTCCTGCAGGAATAATGGGTTGGGTTGGGTCTCACCGTATGACCTACGTTTGGCAACGTTGCGGTACATGGATCAATCGTCCTACCATTCTAAGGTTTTTGGCTTGTCGTGTCGACGCTCTTCTAAAGTTTTCAAGTCTCTCGATTTTCCATCAACATATGATAGTTCATGATAGAAGTCTCGGTATGGGGCCAATCCATCCCGTGCTTGAATCATTACCACATACGTAAACAGTGAATCACGTATTCTAACACTTGGGCATACTCACAAGCATTGCAGAATTTCTCTTCTCAACGAACTTAGTTCGGATAATTCCATTGATTCTGCAAGCTGAACAAAACATCTATCGTTTCTTCACAACTCTCGGGTTTTGCGTAACCTCCTCTGAAACGTCTGCTGATCAAATCGCAGTCTTCCCAAAATTTCTTCTTCCAAAGGGTACTTGACCCTTATTAATTCCTGGGCCTGTGGGTTATGAGCCCACTTCAACACTTGTACCAATTTCACTCATCCTTGGAGTTACAATTGCTCCATTTTCCAACATTACACCACTTTAAATCCAATAACATTTCATTTCTTAATACCATCATATCAAAGATAAAACTTCAACTCATTTTTTCCAAACTCCAACCTGTGGGACACATTTCCATTTCCATTGGTCTAGTGTTCTTCATAGGGTACTATCACCCTCAAAATGAAATTCACAAATCCATCCATAGACCATATTTCTCATATCCTCGAAAATGGTCAAAATCCGTGTTCATAGAGTAACAACTCATACAATTAAACATATGAAAACATGTCACCTTAACTTTATTGATTTCATGAATCCATTACAAACTCTGAGCACCCATTACATAACTCAACTTATTGTACTCATGAAAAAAAATTGGTTTCTACCACTCTTATTATCCATATCAAAATTCCAACTACTCAACTCCAGCTTCCTTCTTGTAGGAACATTTAGTAGCATAATGTCCTGCTTCCTTGCAATGAAAACACATAACTTTCGATAAGTCTTTGGGCTTCTTGGAGATGGTGCCTGCTCCTTGAGTTCCTTGCTTCCTTTCAAGACAATGATTGGCATAATGCCCGGCGTCCTTACATTCAAAACAGGTAATACGACTCTTGTCCCTCTTTGCAGAAATTGGGTTGTTACGAGGGTGTGTTTGTTTTCTCTTCACAGGTTTCTTCGTTCGATCAAACCTTCTATTCCTGTGGATCAAACTCTATTGCTTCCGCCGAAAGTATCCTGACACTCTTTTCTTTCCTTGGTGCAATCTTGTGAAAATGTCCTTCTTCTCCACATGAATAGCAGGCATTGGAGTAAAATCTGTTGAGGCCTTCTCCATCGGGTCTTCAACACATTCCTTCATCACAGGTTCTTTCATAACTTCTGGAGGGCTTCTTTCATTCCTTCTTCCTGCTCCTGAATAGTTTGTTGCACCATGGGGTAAATGTGACACTTGAGTCGGGTAGTGGGTGGTTCCTTCACACAAGAAACAAGTCACCCGACTAGTTGGGCATTCCTCACTGGGTGTTTCTCCTCACAATGAGGGCATCCATCCTTGTGTTCCTCCAGGTGTGTCCTATTTCTCCGCAAATCTTGCAGGCACAAGGTTTATTTCTTGGTGTATCATGGTGCTTCCGGATAAGACGAGATCTTGTCGAGTCTTCTTGAATTCTTCCCAAGTCTTTGCTCCATTCCATCCCTGTATAGCTTGATGCATCTGCCACCATGTTGCAGCACTTCCTTCAAAGTAATCTTGAAGAGCGTCGATACTTCATTCTTCCTTGAAACCAAATTGCTCCCAAGTGACTCTCCATGTTCGAATCCATAGCTCGCCTCCGGCTGGGTTTTCGTCCAGAGAATACCGATCCAACTTCATTCATCATCTACTGGGTCCAAAAGTTTTGGGATGAGATATGAGAGAGGTGGGGAGGGATACACACAATACAAACAATAGTTTTTGAAGAAACGGGTTTTACTTTGTGGCTGTCGGAAAACATCAAACAAATGACAACTCACAAATCGCCGCATCTAACGTAAGTGTGTAACAGGGGTTTGGTCTTCTAAAGGTCAAATAATTCTTCAGATTCTTCAAATTCTTCTAGTCTTCGGAGTCTTCAATTGTTGCAGCTTCAACTCTTCTAATGCATGGTGAAACCCTTGTTACTTTGAAATGGCCATCAGTTGTCCGATATCTTTAATTCTTGGAGTGACTTGATTGATCTTCCATGTGGTCAAAAGGAAAGGTGTATATTCTAACTATTTGAGGTCGAGGGACTACTTGATAAAATCAGAAAGACGAGAAGTAAAGGATCCTTTTGAAAATAAAGTTTTAGAGATTTCCTGTCCTAGGGGCTTTCCGATTTCTAGGTCACGTCCTACAATCAACATGTGCTCGATACCATATCAGAGCGACCAGACCTCAGACGGTCAAGCCTCGTGTTTCTATGCCATCCTCGATCAAGATCTTTGGCACACACAAGACATCAATGTATATATCAAAGTGCAATCACATGTATAAATAATGTAAAATGATATATACCTCATAAGACTCAGCGGAAACAATCAAATGGGTGTGGAGTCCCATCAACGCCATCGGCAGGTTGAGTGTAGACCGTAACCCTGTATCGTAACTCTTACTCGTCGGAAGAAAGTATCTGCAACATGATACGTTGCAGCCATGTAGGTCAGTACATTGAATGTACCGGCAAGATCACAACATGAGAAAACAGATGATAAAACTATACTATATGCAATATGGCTTTGTGGCTCTGTGTCTGAGTTTTGTTTGCGTAAAAGCTGGTTTTATTTTCCCTACATCAAAGGAATAAATGAAGTCTGTACTATGGAGTTTTCTATCATGACATGGTTCCGCCAACCGATGTCTCATAGCCCAAAATCATCATAAGTTGCCCACAATTAAGTTATCAATCCGGTGTTGAGAGTTCCGAGATAGATCCAAGTCCAGATGCTCAAATTGTCCGTGAATCGGGACACGGCTAATCGATTAGGTTTAAACCCTCTGCAGAGGTTTGTACACTTTACCCGCAAGATTCGATCCTCTCTTTACGTTCTCGCACTTCGTGGTGTTTGAGAACAAGATGACCAAACATGGTCTTCGAAGAGTTCCTCGACCACCGTCCGGTGCTCATCCAATCCTGCCGTAGTTCTACATCTGCTATCACCGTCCCCAGCCAGAGTCACAACTAAGGTCAACCAAGCCAGAGCCCATAGTGACTTGCGGTTGCACGGGTAAGCTTCGGGCATGAAGTATTCTTCCGTCTCTTTGAGTCTGGGTGAAGCTTTCCGCAAGATGTCATGGCGCTTCTCCATGCATCCCGCCAACCACTTGGTTTCTCCAGGTGCCCACAACCATCCTCACCCAAGAGTGTGTATTGAATTCTTGTCTCGAGTCTTGAAGTCTTGAGGCCTTGAAGATGCAGTCCTTGCAGATTCCATCATGGAGTTGTCATCATTGACGAGATCCTCCATTCTCACACCACTCCGAGCACTCATACCAACCCCGTCTACTATAGCGTAGCATCAAAATAAATAACGTCCCGGGCTTGATAACAGGGTGATGGGTTCCTACCTCATGCATACTACTCAACTACAAGGATTCAATATCACTACTGGAGGGATTGTTGCGAAGATGACACTAGATGCAATAAAACACATAGGTATGAAAAACATGGTCAAAGTGAACTTGCTCGGTAATACTTGATGAAGATAACAACGCTGTCGAAAATGACTTGGTAGAACTAATCGTCACTCCGTTGAAAATCTATATAGTTAAACATAGCATTCATATAAGCAAACATCCTAGCAAACAATTTTAACACTCATAATAACAACTAAAACAAAAAAACTCAATAATAAAACTCCAACAAAGTCCAAAGAAGCTTCAAATAAAACTAGAAAGAAAAACTACTAACGAAAATCTATGACTTTGCTACAAGCATCTAACATAGTTTTGCCCTAAGTAAAAAAAACTTAACAGCAATTAAAACACTAAACTAATAATTTAACAAAAATAAAAAGTAAAACAACTAAGTTAACAGAAAGTATTTTTTCATAAAATTTTATTTGCAAAAAGAAACAAATAAAAGCTTTTATAAAACTCTAACTATGACCTATAGAAGGTTTCATACAAAACTAAGGAAAATAATTTTTTAAAATAAAATAAATTTTCTCCTGTTTTCTAACAGAACACAACTAATTTTGTCAAAAGTGACAAAAAGAAATAATTTAAAACTAATAAAAACAATAAAGAAAAAGCTAAAACAGAACTAATAATAAAACAGTACTGTTTTGCTAAAAACCTAATTTAAATTAACCTAGAAATAAAATACTAAATACTACTGGATAAACAAAGGTCCTAGAGACCAGGAGCAAAAAGAATCGGTCAAAAATAATATTCCTAACTCAAAATAGCTCAAATCTAGTGATTTGAGAAAATTCATACAAACACAAATTTAAACTGCTCAAATGTGAAATAAAATTGAACTACCAGAAACTTCAGCAAATTTGTGACACATAGCAATTTGAATCACTCAAAAATACCAAATACTCTAAAAGATATGAATTTTCTAAGATTGCTATTTTTTGAAAAAAATGAATTACGGGATTTCATGGATCTCACCGGAGTAGTCGTCGGAGTTGGGGAAGAAGATCGGATCCGATGTTGTGGTTGCTCCTAGAGGAAAGGAGATCACGGGGTGGTGGAGAGGAGATCATATAAACCTCAGGAGAGGTCGAGGGCGCGGCGGCGGTGGTGTTGCACTGCTGCTGCTTTGAGGAGGAGCGGAGAGGAGAGGAGAGGAGAGGTGTTGGTTTGATGTGTTGGAGGGGGTGCTTGGGTATTTATAGTGGGGAGGGAGGGCTTTTCTTGGGTAGGGACAAGAAATAGACTAGGATTAGGAAACAAAGGGAAAAGATCTAGAAACAAATCGAATAAACGGAATAACGAAACGGGATCAAATCCTACTAGGATTTGTAAAAGAATAGGAAACCTTGGCTCCCTGGCTCCCTAGGTGCGTGCGGTGGATGGCCTTGGGCGGCCGGCCGCTGGCTTGGCCTTGGGCCTTGGCCCTTGGCCCGGCGGGGCGCAGCAAAATTTTTTTTTTTTTTTTTTGACAGAGACAACAAAACAGAAATAAATAAAATTTTTATATAGGCATATAATATATCAAAATTTTCAGAAAAAGATTTTCTACAACATGAACACTATTTTAGCTTCAAATAAAATACACACAAATTTTAATAATTCACACAGTGCTACTGGTCCAATAAAATCCAATAAAAATCATTTTAAAATACCAAAATGACTTCAAATTAATTTCTCTCAATTTTTGATGTAGGGAATCATGTTACCCTATTTTCTATATATTTTGTTTTGGAGAAAAATAATTTGAATAAAACTCAAATAACTCCAAATTGGAAATAAATTCAAAAGAACTTTGAATTTAATTCTTTTAAAACTCCCAACTCATATTTCATTTAATTTGAAGAAGTCATTTTATCTTCTCTCGTGAAAATCATTGAGTTGCATAAAGTTTCAGAATTGGAAATATTTTCCAAATGAAATTCAAATATTTTCAACACCCCTTGTCATTTAAATAAATGGAAGGAGTCATGTCATCTTCTCTCCAGGGTTTTGTGATGAAAAGAATTTGAATTCATGGAGATCATAAATGCAAGGTGGAAGTTTGGGAAAGTCATTTCATTCCCTCTCATTCAACTTTCAGAAAGTTTCAAATTTCACTCAATTTCACACAATAAATCACACAACAAACAATCAATCAATCAAAACTATTTATTTATTATAACATTCCAAAATTTAGAATTTTGGGATGTTACAGGCGTCCACGAGGGTGGAGGGCACGCCCTACCCCCCTGGGCGCGCCCCTGCCTCGTGGGCACCTCGTGTGCCTTCCGGAATCCGTTTTCTTGTACTATACTTCTTTTGTTCGGTAAAAATTCATTATATAATCTCCCGAAGGTTTTGACCACCGTACCATGCAAATATCCTCTGTTTTTGTTTCGAGCTGTTCCTGCTGCAGATTAGAGCAATATGTCGTCCCAGGATTCGGAAGGAGAAAGCTATGTGGCTGATTACCTTGTAGATCCTAAGGTCTATGGGGACGTGGAGCATTGTGGTTGGACCAGGAGGAAGAAGAGGACTATGAACCTAAGGGAAAGGAGGAGACGAGCTCAGATGAAGATGAAGTCCCATTACCTCAACCTGGGGACATGCATGTGGAGTTCAAAAAGTCAAGCCTCCCTGATAGAGCAAAGAAACCTAAGATCGAGTTTATCCCTTTTCGCCTCTTGCAGGAAAACAAACAGGAACTATGCAAAAAGATATTAAGCCTTCAGCAAGAGATCGATGACCTAAGGAATCAAAATTCTATCCTCAAGCGCAAATTAAGGAACAAGCCTACATCATCAACAACTCCATCATCACCACCTCTGAGGAAGGAGACATAAACACATGGGTATGAGCACTCCCCTTGGCAACTGCCAAGCCTGGGGGAGTGCCCCGGTATCGTATCACCATCACACCTTTATCTTTACCGTTTTCTTAGTTCAATCCTTTTGGTAATATCTTAATCTAGTAGAATAAAATTTTTAGTATGATCTAGTTTTTAGTTTTGTTTTATGATCCTTCTATGTAATCGAGTCCGTGAGCTATATATAATAAAGATTAGTTTTGAGTCAAGGGCTTGATTATCTTGCTATGATCTTGAGGGATTAAATAAAAGAGAAGAATAAAAAGTAAATAAAGATATCATATGGATCTTATGGAGAGTAATGACTTCACATATAAAGAGGATGATGAATAAAAGTTGTTGAAAGTTGACAAGCATAGTTTTGGTCATCGTTGCAATTAATAGGAAGTAATAAAGAAAGAGAGGTTTTCACATATAAATATACTATCTTGGACATCTTTTATGATTGTGAGCACTCATTAAAATATGACATGCTAAAGAGTTGACGTTGGACAAGGAAGACAACGTAATGGGTTATGCTTTTTTACATCTGAAATAAATTATATTGTCATGGATCATCCAACATGTTGAGCTTGCCTTTCCCTCTCATGCTAGCCAAATTCTTTGCACCAAGTAGAAATACTACTTGTGCTTCCAAATATCCTTAAACCTAGTTTTGCCATGAGAGTCCACCATATCTACCTATCGATTGAGTAAGATCCTTCAAGTAAGTTGTCATCATTGCAAGCAATAAAAATTGCTCTCTAAATATGTGTGATTTATTAGTGTGGAGAAAATAAGCTTTATACGATCTTGTGATGTGGAAGAAATAAAAGCGACGGACTACATAATAAAGGCACATGTCACAAGTGGCAATATAAAGTGACGTTCTTTTGCATTAAGATTTCGTGCATCCAACCATAAAAGTACATGAAAACCTCTGCTTCCCTCTGCGAAGGGCCTATCTTTTATTCTTGTCTTATACTTCATACAAGAGTCATGGTGATCTTCACCTTTCCTTTTTACATTTTATCCTTTGGCAAGCACAATGTGTTGGAAAGATCCTGATATATATAGCTAATTGGATGTGAGTTTTCATGAACTATTATTGTTGACATTGCCCTTGAGGTAAAAGGTTGGGAGGCAAAACTATAAGCCTCTATCTTTCTCTGTGTCCGATTAAAACTTCATACCCATAAATATTGCGTGAGTGTTAGCAATTGTGAAAGACTAAATGATAGTTGAGTATGTGGACTTGCTGAAAAGCTCTTGTATTGACTCTTTCCGATGTTATGATAAATTGCAATTGCTTCAATGACTGAGATTATAGTTTGTTAGTTTTCAACGAAGTTTATGATTCATACTTGAAATTGTGAATGAATTGTTACTTTAGCATAAGAGATCATATGACAATATATATATATATATATATATATATATATATATATATATATATATATATATATATATATATGCTGTTATAATAATGATCATGATGCCCTCATGTCCGTATTTTATTTTATTGACACCTCTATCTCTAAACATGTGGACATATTTTTCGATTTCGGCTTTCGCTTGAGGACAAGCGAGGTCTAAGCTTGGGGGAGTTGATACGTCCATTTTGCATCATGCTTTTATATCAATATTTATAGCATTATGGGCTGTAATTACACATTATGTCACAATACTTATGCTTATTCTCTCTTATTTTACAAGGTTTACATGAAGAGGGGGAATGTCGGCAGCTGGAATTCTGGGCTGGAAAAGGAGCAAATATTAGACACCTATTCTGCACAACTCCAAAAGTCCTGAAACTTCACGGGAGCACGTTTCAGAATATATAAAAAATATTGGGCGAAAGATGTACCAGAGGGGGGCCACCCACCGTCCACGAGGGTGGGGGTGCGCCCTACCCCCTGGGCACGCCCCCCTGCCTCGTGGGCCCCCTGGTGGCCCTCTGATGCCCATCTTTGGCTATATGGAGTCTTTCATCGAGGAAAAAAATCATAAGCAAGCTTTCGGGAAGAAACTCCGCCGCCACGAGGCGAAACCTTGGAGGAAGCAATCTAGGGCTCCGGCGGAGCTGTTCTACCGGGGAAACTTCCCTCCGAGAGTGGGAAATCATCACCATCGTAATCACCATCTATCCTCTCATCTGGAGGGGGTCAATCTCCATCAACATCTTCACCAGCACCATCTCCTCTCAAACCCTAGTTCATCTCTTGTATCCAATCTTTGTCTCTAAGTATCAGACTGGTACCTGTGGGTTGCTAGTAGTGTTGATTACTCCTTGTAGTTGATGCTAGTTGGTTTAATTGGTGGAAGATCATATGTTCAGATCCATTATGCATATTAATACCCCTCTGATTATGAACATGAATATGCTTTGTGAGTAGTTCCGTTTGTTCCTGAGGACATGAGAGAAGTGTTGCTATAAGTAGTCATGTGAATTTGGTATTCGTTCGATATTTTGATGAGATGTATGTTGTCTTTCCTCTAGTGGTGTTATGTGAACGTCGACTACATGACACTTCACCATTCTTTGGGCCTAGAGGAAGGCATTGGGAAGTAGTAAGTAGATGATGGGTTGCTAGAGTGACAGAAGCTTAAATCCTAGTTTATGTGTTGCTTCGTAAGGGGCTGATTTGGATCCATATGTTTGATGCTATGGTTAGGTTTACCTTAATACTTCTGTTGTAGTTGCGGATGCTTGCAATAGGGGTTAATCATAAGTGGGATGCTTGTCCAAGTAAGGACAGTACCCAAGCACCGTCCACCCACATATCAAATTATCAAAGTACCGAACGCGAATCATATGAACGTGATGAAAACTAGCTTGACGATAATTCCCATGTGTCCTCGGGAGCGCTTTCCTTTATATAAGAGTTTGTCCAGGATTGTCCTTTGCTACAAAAAGGATTGGGCCATCTTGCTGCACCTTATTTACTTTTATCACTTGTTGCTCGTTACAATTTACCTTATCACAAAACTATCTGTTACCGATAATTTCAGTGCTTGCAGAGAATACCTTGCTGAAAACCGCTTATCGTTTCCTTCTGTTCCTCGTTGGGTTCGGCACTCTTACTTATCGAAAAGGCTACGATAGATCCCCTACACTTGTGGGTCATCACTTCGCCCAAATTGGACAATTATATGTACCATGTAGTGACACCATGCCAAGTTTCATGATTTCCTGGTGAGTTATGGATTTACAGACATTTAAAAACCGAGATTCGCAATGTTTGTGGCCTAGCCAGGACGGCGAGACGGTTGAATTCATTCTCATTCATTCCATGAGACCTAAACATGCACCCCAAGGAAACATGTACGTTTTTTCTAGCCATTTTGGTGCACTGGAGCATGTATTTGTAGTTCGGATTTGAATGATTGACATTAAATGCCTAGAAAACTCAATTAATGAATAAAAAGGTCAAACGAACCCTGAATAATTTCAAATTTCAGCGCGAATCTCCAGTTGTTCCGTGTAGCGTGTAGAAGCAAATATGAGGCTAGAAGAGGGAGTGATTATCGTTTGGCCCACAAGGGGGGACATGTTTCCCTATCGAAACCACGAGGGTTCTTACAACAGGCTCCGGTTCGTAATAAAGCTTGGCCCAAATTGGCAATGTTTTTACCACGGCATATATGTGCCATGACGTGACACCATGCCACCTTTGATGACTTTCTGGTGAGTTTAGGATTTATGGGGACTTAAAAACCGAGATTCAAAATGTTTGAGGACGAGCCAGGACACCGGTACAGTTGTAATTCATTCCCATTCCTGGCATGAGACCTAAACATGCACCCAAGGACACATGTATATTTTTTCTAGCCATTTTGCTGAACTGGAGCTTGTATTTGTAGTTCAGATTTGAATTATGGACATTAAATGCCTAGGAAACTCAATTAGTGTATAAAAAGGACAAACGAACCCTGAATAAGTTTAAATTTCATCATGGATATCCTGCCGTTCCATGTTTCCCGTGGAAGAAAATACAAGGCGAAAAGAGGCAGTGATTATGTTTCGCCCAATGGGGAACACGTTTCCCTATCAAAATCACGAGGCTTCTTTGAGAGAAGCTCCAGTTTTTGTAAGAGGTTTGTAATAAAGCTTGGCCCAAATTGGACAATGTTTTTACCACGACATATATGTGCCATGACGTGACACCATGCCACCTTTGATGACTTTCTGGTGAGTTTAGGATTTATGGGGACTTAAAAACCAAGATTCGAAATGTTTGAGGACGAGCCATGACACCAGTACGGTTGTAATTCGTTCCCATTCCTGGCATGGGACCTAAACATGCACCCAAGGACACATGTATATTTTTTCTAGCCATTTTGGTGAACTGGAGCATGTATTTGTAGTTAAGATTTGAATTATGGACATTAAATGCCTAGGAAACTCAATTAGTGTATAAAAAGGCCAAACGAACCCTGAACAAGTTTAAATTTCAGCACGGATATATCCTGTCGTTCCATGTCGCCCGTAGAAGAAAATACAAGGTGAAAAGAGGCAGTGATTATGTTTCGCCCACAAGGGGGACACGTTTCCCTACCAGAACCACGAGGCTTCTTTGAGAGAAGCTCCGGTTTGTAAGAGGCTTGTAATAAAACTTGCGCCACAATGGACGAAAAAAATACCTCGACATATAAGTGCGATGTCGTGACACCATGGCAGGTTTCACGATTTTCAGCTTAGTTTTGGATTTACTGGGATTTAAAAATCGAGATTCTTCTCATGAAATGTTTTCAAATAGCACATGGTTCACTCACGAAAGCCGATATTCAATGAAAACTTCGTGGAAACCATATTTTAAAGTTTCATAAAAATCTGAAAAAAAATGTGGGATGTTAAGAAGGTGATGTTTTATTGCCACACAAAATTTCAAGTTGAAAAACATTACGAGATGTGAGCTATGAAAAAGACAAATTCCGCCCTGAATAGTGACATTACTATTCGGCACTATTCAACACTGATTTTGTCTTTTTCATAGCTCGCATCTCGTAATGTGTTTCAACTTGAAATTTTGTGTGGCAATAAAACATCATCCTCTTAACATCCCGCATTTTTTTGAATTTTTTTTGAAACTTCAAAACATATTTTTCTCGTGGTTTTCACCGGTTCCCACCGAATGTTGGTTTCCGTATGATATCCCTCCGCTGCGCTCGCGATCTGAGTCCTGTGTTCTGACTGGCGAGAACCCAAACCCCACGGATCATATGTGTGCACCGTTGGATACTCACAGATCAAACGGCAACCCTAAGACCTTTCGATAGCACATGCAGTACATGGGTAAGCACTGTGCGCATGCGTCGTGTAGCTCACGCTTCCTTCTATACTAGGTTTTCATTCAAAACAGGCTACCGTTTCTCGCCACTCCTCTCATCGGTTTCCCGCCTCTTCTCCCAGATATGCATGATGTAGATGTTCGTTTAACTCTTATAGTTCATCTCATCCAAAATCAATTAGTTTTATAAAAAAAACTATTTTAAGATTCATGGAATTGTGCACTGTAAAGGTAAAAACAAAAAGTGACAATTCATTTAGAAAAAAAGGTTTGGGCAATTAAGATATGGAAGATTCTAGAGAACAAAGGACAAGTGCTTGTGTTTTGAGGTTTGTGCATTATGGTTAAGTTCAACCATTGAGTCTTCTAGATTGTACATGTGGCAGAATCTGATGGAATGTAGATGATATCCAACGGCTAGTAGTGCTCGGATTTGCCATCTATCTACCGTTGGATTGGCTTCATCCAACGAGCAACTTGCATAGTCATTCGCACACTATAAAGGTGTATAGATGTATAGATGTATAGATATATATAGATGTGTCCCATGCTAGACAAAATAAAGTTTGAGCGCATGCGTGGGGCGACCACCGCCACCTCAAAGTTGGGAAACTAACATCATAGGTATTGAACCAGGCTTGGAGTCGGGTACGGTGTTCGGTTTGTAATGTAGTTGGCATGGCCCATCGAAGTTGTGCATTTGGGATTTAAACACATCATACACCATCGTACCCATACATATTTTCGAGCCGCATGCAGTGTATACGGGGACTTCTGATTGACCACGTCTCCCTTGTGCGGTTTTTTGTGATGACACGGGTATTCGTGGGCTCCCCGAGTGTATATATATCATCCCTTTGACCAATAATGAGGGGTATGTGTTGGACATGAATGGATTCTTCCTAGTTCGTGTTAGGGCCGGTCACCGTCAAATGTCGGCCAACCAAAGCTCGAGGTCATGCATTGTCAGGATTCCCTCCCAAATGCTCGGATTGCTGAGTTCGACCTACATCAAACCCTGCGTATGTATCTCGTCCTTAACTACCTTGCCTTCATGGTTGTTGTCTGTATCGAGAGGTAGGCACCACATCTAAATTGTACATTATTCTATATTGAAAACACACATCACCCCTTCCCAACGTACATCATTTTTGGCCGCATGCAAGAGGTGCTGGTTTTGTGGTTCCTCTCGTGCGATTTCTATGATGGTTCAATCTATTGGCCCAAGCGGTTTATCGACAACAACAACTGTCATTTGACCAAACGAAAGATTCATTGGTCCATCTTATGGTAGTTCATGGCGACATGCATGTATGACCAAAGTATCGATCATTACGTGCATCCGCCCCGCTGACACAAAGTGGGAGGTGGTGGTCCAAGCATCCTAGCTAGGTACGATTATGTCATTATATTTATCCTAGCTAGGTGGTTGTTAGGGTGCTTTCGGGTTTGCGAGGCAGGTGCCACCAAAGTTATGCATTATGTATTTAAATTTTTAAACATCCCCAATATTCGTACATATATTTGGCCACTTTCAGGTTGTTCTTGACTTCTGGCCCCTCTCATCGATCTTCAATGGCGCACCCAATCGTGGGCCCGCGGGGTCAAAGTTGTGCATTGGAATTTTGAACATCACAGACCACCCTTTTCACTCATATATATTTGGGCCACATGCTGGTGTGGCTGTCTTTTGACCCTCTCTAACCTTATTTTTTGCTGCAAAGACTCTGATGACCCTCAACGGACACGGGGTATAATATCTTAACCGTGTGCGATACAAATGCGATGTGAATCACCACGACCGTGCAAGCGTGAGCAAATTAAGGTGGAGGTACTGGCTCAACCGTGTGCGATGCAAGTGCACTGAAATCACCACAACCGCGCAAGCGCGAGAAAATTAAGGTGGAGGTACTGGCTCAACCGTGTGCGATGCAAGTGCATTGAAATCACCACGACCGTGCAAGCGCGAGCAAAGAGTGGAGGTACTGGCTAAACCATGTGCGATGCAAGTGCGCTGTAATCACCACAACCGCGCAAGCGCGAGCAAAGAGTGGAGGTACTGGCTTAACCGTGTGCGATGGAAGTGCACTGTAAAACCACCACCTGTGCAAGCTAAAGGTGGGTAAGTTTATTTGGAAATTAGGACTAACCGTGTGCGATAGACCAGCTAGCTAGAAATATAAAAAACAAACTACCCGCCTTGAGCGTTGCAAAAATTGGCGGATCCTCGCCGCTTTTCCTTATTACCATACACGCATATAGTTATTGGACCGTGCGCCATCTTGGGCACTCCCACCCCGCATCAATTCCTTTACTAAAATTTTAGTAGCCGTCGTACTTCAACCGTCGCCCACACTCCTCCAGCACCGACCTTATAGTAAAATTGCAGTAGTTGAGGCATTTGAACCGTCGCGCTCCCTCGTTGAGGGAGTCCTGGATTAGGGGGTGTCCGGATAGCCGGACTATAGCCTTTGGCCGGACTCCTGGACTATGAAGATACAAGATTGAAGACTTCGTCCCGTGTCCGGATGGAACTTTCCTTGGCGTGGAAGGCAAGCTTGGCGATATGGATATGTAGATCTCCTACCATTGTAACCGACTCTGTGTAACCCTAACCCTATTCGGTGCCTATATAAACCGGAGGGTTTTAGTCCGTAGGACGAACAACAATCATACCATAGGCTAGCTTCTAGGGTTTAACCTCTCTGATCTCGTGGTAGATCTACTCTTGTACTACCCATATCATCAATATTAATCAAGCAGGAGTAGGGTTTTACCTCCATCGAGAGGGCCCGAACCTGGTAAAACATCGTGTCCCTTGTCTCTGTTACCATCCGCCTAGGCGCACAGTTCGGGACCCCCTACCCGAGATCCACCGGTTTTGACACCGACATTGGTGCTTTCATTGAGAGTTCCTCTGTGTCGTCATCTTTAGGCCCGGTGGCTCCTCCGATCATCAACAACGATGCACTCCAGGGTGAGACTTTTCTCCCCGGACAGATCTTCGTATTCAGCGGCTTTGCACTGCGGGCCAATTTGCTTGGCCATCTGGAGCAGATTGAAAGCTACGCCCCTGGCCATCTGGTCAGATTTGGAAGTTTGAACTACACGGCTGACGTCCGCGGAGACTTGATCTTCGACGGGTTCGAGCCACAGCCAAGCGCGCCGCACTGTCACGAGGGGCATGATCTAACTCTGCCGCCGAACAGTGTCCTGGAGGCAGCACCAGAGTCCGCTCCGACCTTTAGCTCGGAGCCGACCGCGCCGATCGAGGACGGGTGGCTGGACACTGCCTCTGGGGCTGCGATCTCTACGGCGATTGAGCCGTACACCTACCCCTTCCTTTGCGAAGCTCGTAACTCCAAGGCGTCGGACTCCTCTCCGGACTCCAAGCCTTCCGCGCCCCCGTCAATCGAATCCGATTGGGCGCCGATCATGGAATTCACTGCCGCGGACATCTTCCAGCACTCGCCCTTTGGCGACATCCTGAATTCACTAAAGTCTCTCTCTTTATCAGAGAGCCTGGCGGATTATGGTCGGGAAGGTTGGGATCTGGACGACAAAGAAAATCAAAGCCCACCCACCACCCACTTCAGAGCCACCGCCGATGATTTAACCGACATGCTCGACTTCGACTCTGAAGACATCGACGGTATGGACGACGATGCAGGAGACGACCAAGAACCAGCGCCCACAGGGCACTGGAAGGCCACCTCGTCATACGGCATATACATGGTGGACATCCCAAAAAATTGGAATGGCGATGGAACAGCGGAGGATGACCCCTCCAAGAAACAGCCTAAGCGCCTGCGTCAGCGGCGCCGCTCTAAATCCCACCATAGCAAAAACGGTGATTCCGGCACGGGAGACAATAACACCCCCGGACAGTGCCGAAGACAACCCCCTCCAGCAGGATTCAGCGCAGGAGGATGGAGAAGCCAGCCCTCATGAGAGAGCGGCAGAAAGAGAGGTAGAGGACGATAATTACATGCCTCCCTCTGAAGATGAAGCAAGCCTCGACGACGACGAATTCGTCGTGCCCGAGGATCCCGTCGAACAAGAGCATTTCAAACGCAGGCTCATGGCCATGGCAAGAAGCCTCAAGAAAAAGCAGCAACAGCTTAGAGCTGACCAAGACTTGCTAGCTGACAAATGGACTGAAGTCCTTGCGGCCGAAGAGTATGAACCCGAGCGCCCCTCCAAGAGCTACCCAAGACGCATGCTGCTACCCCGATTAGAGGAGGAAGCACCCAAACCTACATCACCAGTGCATGATATGGCTGACCGGCCACCTCGTGGCCGCGATAGAGAGGCCTCTCGGCCCTCAACTCAAGCCGCACTCGGCGCGCATCAAAAATACAAAGCGCGAGGAAATCGCCCGGACCTGCGAGATATATTGGAGGACAAGGCAAGGCAAACAAGATCGATCTACGGATCGCGTGGGCGCCCGACACGTGATTTATAACCGTCACGCTGGATATAACAACTCGGCGGGCGAACACGATGAGACAAAGCTCATTTGAGCTGCGCGTGATATATTGTCTGAGGCGCCGCACACCCACTATGCTTCACAGATGAAGTGATGGATCATCAAATCCCTGAGGGTTTCAAACCCGTAAACATTGAATCATATGATGGCACAACAGATCCTGCGGTTTGGATCGAGGACTATCTCCTTCACATCCACATGGCCGGCGGTGATGATCTACACGCCATCAAATACCTCCCACTCAAGCTTAAAGGACCAGCCCGGCATTGGCTTAACAGCTTGCCAGCAGAGTCAATTGGTTGTTGGGAAGACCTGGAAGCCACATTCCTTGACAATTTCCAGGGCACATATGTGCGACCACCAGATGCCAATGACCTAAGACACATAATTCAGCAGCCAGAGGAATCGGCCAGACAATTCTGGACACGGTTCCTAACCAAGAAAAATCAAATCATCGATTGTCCGATGCAGAGGCCCTTGCAGCCTTCAAACACAACATCCGCGACGAGTGGCTTGCCCGGCACCTAGGACAGGAAAAGCCGAAATCCATGGCAGCCCTCACAACACTCATGACCCGCTTTTGCGCGGGAGAGGACAGCTGGCTAGCTCGCAGTAACAACATGACCAAGAGCCCTGGTAATTCGGATACCAAGGACAACAATGGCAGGTCACGTCACAACAAGCACAAGCGCCGTATTAACGGCGATTACGCTGAGGATACGGCAGTCAATGCCGGATACAGAGGCTCTAAACCCGGTCAGCGGAAAAAGCCATTTAAAAGAAGTACTCCGGGCCTGTCCAATTTGGACCGAATACTCGATCGCTCGTGCCAGATACACGGCACCCCCGAAAAACCAGCCAATCACACCAACAGGGATTGTTGGGTGTTCAGGCAGGCAGGCAAGTTAAATGCCAAAAACAATGACAAGGGGCTACATAGCGATGACGAGGAGGAGCCCCGGCCACCGAACAATAGAGGACAGAAGGGCTCCCCCCCGCAAGTGCGGACGGTGAACAGGATATACGCAACCCACATACCCAAAAGGGAGCGGAAGCGTGCACTAAGGGACGTATATGCGATGGAGCCAGTAGCCCCAAAGTTCAACTCGTGGTCTTCCTGCCCGATCACTTTTGATCGAAGGGACCACCCCACTATCATCCGCCATGGCGGATTCGCCGCATTGGTTCTAGACCCAATCATTAACGAATTTCATCTCACTAGAGTCCTAATGGACGGTGGCAGCAGCCTGAACCTGCTTTATCAGGACACAGTGCGCAAAATGGGCATAGACCCATCAAGGATTAAACCCACAAAGACGACCTTTAAAGGCGTCATACTAGGTGTAGAGGCCAAGCTGCATGACTCGCTACACTTGAAGTGGTCTTCGGATCCCCGGATAACTTCCGAAGCGAGGAGTTAATCTTCGACATAGTCCCGTTTCGCAGCGGCTATCACGCACTGCTCGGACGAACCACATTTGCAAAGTTCAATGCGGTGCCGCACTACGCATATCTCAAGCTCAAGATGCCAGGTCCTCGAGGAGTCATTACGGTCAATGGAAACACTGAACGCTCTCTCCGGACGGAGGAGCATACAGCGGCCCTCGTGGCGGAAGTACAAAGCAGCCTCTTAAGGCAATTATCGAGTCCGGCTATTAAACGTCCGGACACCGTCAAGCGCGCCCGGAGTAACCTACAACAAGACCGCCTGGCACGTTCCGAGCACGCATAGCAATGCGGCCCAAACCCCAGCCCTCGCGAAATTGCGAAACCAGTACTACGCGTACATAATTACGCTCTGGAAATACCATGGGCATAGGGGAAGGGGCACGACCACGGCATGCCCAGAATGCGGCTCAACCGCACTAGGGGCTCCGATTGTGTCATTCTTTTCTTCTTTCTTTTTACTTTCAGGACTCCGTTCTCACGAAGCCTGTCCGCATTAGAACCGCCCGAACACACGATGCAACAGCCAGGGAAGCAGAAAGCTACGTCGAGTGTCCAGGTGGTCTCTATTACGAGCAATATATCTGTTTTACACACCATCCCGCGGCTTACCCCTGGAGGGGGACATGTTAAAAGTCCCGTCCCTTGCTTATCGCACTATTTGTATCGTTCGCTCTTATCGCAGCCCTTTTGAATAAACAATATATAGCTTCGCCTATTCTTGAATTCCTTTTTCTATATATATATATGTTCATTTATGACATTGTGCAACCGTACACTTTAGTGCAGGCAATACACCAGGGCTTAAGTACCCCACAATATGGTGTGATAAGTCCGAACACTTTCACAAGTGCGGCACCCGAACTTATAGCATTATATGCATCGGCTCGAATCATGTCTTGGGTCAATAGTTGGGTTTGCCTGGCTCCCATGTTTTGGTACCTTATGTTGCGTTATATCGGCTAAGGTAGCTGGGAGAACCACTGCGATTGTGCCCGGTTGAGCTGGGTTAAGCACCTCGGTGGAGAAAGCTAAAACTGACCGTCATGATAAGGCGAGAGCCGGTCGCTGTTCGAGAGGTTTTGAGTCCCTAAAGACTTATGCCGCTTAGAGCGAGGAGTCGGCATTGTCCGCCTAGGCGTGGATAGCGCCCGAACTCGGTCTTCGAATACTAGGGGCTTCACGAAATTTAAAATTATAGAATTCTATGGCTAAGTGAGAGTGTTCAAGCATTATAGTCCGGTTGCCTTGTTACGTTGCATTGAGCGCCTCCCTCGAAGGACCCAAGAATGGGAACAAGAGCTCAAGTTCATCCCAACACCCCAAACTTTCGTGGCATGGGGGCTGAAGCCGACGACTCGCCATCTCTCAAATTTAATACACGGCCGCATGAAGGTAATATTTAAATTCAAAAGTGTTTCTTAGCGCATATGAACAAGTTTTCAGCGTCAGGGATAACAAATGCGAGTCTACTAAAAAATTATATCTTTGGAGCATTCATCCGCTATAAGGCGGGCACCCTTGAGGCGCCCTCATAATACATTTCAGGCTTGCGATGCTCCTTCTTGGTGGTGGTCCGTCCGTCACAAGCTTCTCAGCGTCCATCTTGCCCAGTGCACTTTAGCAAGGGCAAGGGCCCTCTGAGCACCTTCGATGCAGAGCGGAGCGCTTGACGACTTCAACCCATGGACAAAGGCCCACCAGCCGCCTCACCAGCCCGAAGTAGCTCCCAGGCATGGCTTCCTTAGGCCACATCCGAACTATGAGGCCCTTCATGGCCTGTTCGGCAACCTTATGGAGCTCGACCAACTGCTTCAGCTGGTCGCTTAAGGGCACCGGGTCTCCGGCCTCAGCATACTGAGACCAGAACACCTTCTTCGTCGAGCTTCCCTCTTCGGCTCGGTAGAATGCGGCAGCATCAGACACACTGCGGGGCAGATCTGCAAATGCTCCTGGAGAGCTCCGGATTCGGGTAAGTAACGGATAATTCACTTTCACATGCTTGCTTTGCATATAGAATGCCTTACCCGACGCTATCTTCTTCATCGCCTCAATCTCCCGGAGGGCTTTTTGGGCTTCGGCCTTAGCGGCCGTGGCGCTCTCAAGGGCCGAGGCGAGCTCGGACTCTCGAGTCTTTGAGTCACGCTCCAAACTCTCGTGTTTTTCCACGAGAGCCTGGAGCTCTTGCCACACCTCCGCCACCCACGCCTCCTGCTTCTCTCGCTCGGTGTGCTCCGCGGCCGCATTGCTTTCGGCCTTGGACACCACTTCCTTCAGGGTCGCCACCTCGTTTGTGGCCCCTGTAATATTCACGTTATTCCTGTCATTTTTTGCAACCACATCTTTTAAATACTCCCATAAGGTATTACTTACCTTCCTTGTCCTCGAGCTGCTTTTCGGCAAGTCCGAGCTCGTTCTCGGACTGCTCGGCGCTCGCTTCAATGCATCAACCTCCGCATCAAGTCTGGCAGGGTCAAGAGCGCAGCCTGCATTCCCATATTGACATACTTATGTTAGACTCCTCGATATCTTTTAGATCCTCGCCCGTTAAACTTTTCTTTCCGAACACCAAACTGAGCATCAGGGGCTACTGTCTATGTGGTAATATTTTTATATATCTTAAATACACACCTCAAAGCCTGTTAGAAGGCTGGCACAGGCTTCAGTCAGCCCGCTCTTGGCGGACTGAACTTTCTGGATCACCACACTCATAATAGTGCGGTGCTCCTCGTCGACGGAAGCGCCGTTAAGCGCCTCCATCAAATCATCCCGTGCCTCCGGTTGGACGGAGGTCACCGGCGTCGCAGTCTTGCCCTTCTTACGAAGGGGTCGCCTGCCGGACTCCGGAATCACTGAAGGTTCCGGTACGGAGTCCGGCACAGGGCTGGACTTAAAGCCCTTTGGGGTTTTATCCCCTTTGAGCCCGGGTTCCGGGAGGTCGCCTTGCGGCGCCTCCAGGGTCACCTCCTCCTGGCTGGTCCCCTTTTGGGACTCCACCCCGGCGTCATCCGCGGCGGGAGGAGACGAGGCGGTCGGAAGTGAGGTGCTATTCACCTCCGACGAATCCAAGGAGCCGCTCGACGAATCGTCGAGCCCGTCCTTGGGCGGGCTGCACGGTTATACTCGGCATTAGAAGATGTTGTGCGACAAATGGAACGCCATGAGTTATTCTGGTGTCCGGACACTTACGATTTCGCCAGGGGCTTGGTCCCTGGTGCCCACCCCTCTTCGCCGTCGTCGGCATTGGTGGTGTAGTCTGGAGGAAGGGTCCTTCCCTTCTTGGACCCTCCGGCCTCCCCAGTTGGGGCAGCCTTCCTTTCTCTCTCTCCCCGAAGAGGCCTCTTTTTCCTCCTCCTCGTCTTCACGGGAGGAGTCCGCCTTGGAGTCATCGGACGATGAGTCCGACAGCACCTGGCGCCGGGAACTCCTTCGAGTTCCCGTGGCCTTCTTCTCCGGCACCATGTGAGGTGCCGGAACCAGCAGCCCCGTCAATCGGGTGTCCGCTGGGTCTTCTGGCAAGGGAGCCGGACAGTTAACCTGTCCGGACGTCTTCAGCCAGTCCTGTCAAAGGTAAGGGAGTTTTGGATCCTGCATAGAGTCAAACTATGAAAAAAGAGTCCCGTAAAGGGTAAAATAACTTACCTCGCTGGCTTGATGCTGCGAGCTGAATCCGCGATCTTCGGTAGCGGATGCGGGAGCTTCGGCGCCCTTGAACAGACCTTCCAGGCATCTTCGTACGTAGTGTCGAAGAGACGGCTCAAGGTTCGGTGCTGTGACGGATCAAACTCCCACAAGTTGAAGGTCCGTTGCTAGCATGGGAGGATCCGGTGGATGAGCATCACCTGGACTACATTGACAAGCTTGAGTTTCTTGTCCACCAAGTTTCGGACGCAGGTTTGGAGTCCGGTCAGCTCTTTCGAATTACCCCACGTCACGCCCGTCTCTTTCCATGAGGTGAGCCGTGTAGGGAAGCCAGATCGGAATTCGGGGGCCGCCGCCCATTGAGAGTCACGCGGCTCGGTGATGTAGAACCACCCCGATTGCCACCCCTTTATGGTCTCCACGAAGGAGCCCTCGAGCCATAGGACGTTGGCCATCTTGCCCACCATGGCACCTCCGCACTCCATTTGGCGGCCGCCCACTACCTTCGGCTTGACATTGAAGGTCTTCAGCCATAAGCCGAAGTGGGGCTGGATGCAGAGCAAGGCCTCGCACACGATGATGAATGTCGGGATGTTGAGGATGAAATTCGGGGCCAGATCATGGAAATCTAGGCCGTAGTAGAACATGAGCCCCCGAACAAATGGGTGAAGTGGAAACCCTAGTCCGCGGAGGAAGTGGGGAGGAACACCACCTCTCATGGGGCCTGGGGTGGGGATGAGCTGCCCTTGTTGGGGAGCCGATCGCGCGATGTCATCGGACAAGTATCCGCCTTCGCAGCTTTTTGATGTGCCCTCCGTGACGGAGGAGGCCATCCACTGCCTCCCGCTCCGGACATAGTTGGAGAAGGTTGAGGTGGGATGTGCGGACTTGGGCGCTGGAGCTCGAGTGCGCGGAAATGGATAAGCAAAGGAGGAAGAAGGCGTGTGTGAAAAGGTGGATCCTTATCCCCTTATATGGACGGATAGAGCTATGCGTCCCGACCGGCCTGATAAAACTCGCTTATCTCCCAAGCGCCGTAATCAATGGCGCGGTTGGGTTACCCACGCCCGTATTGATGAGAATCCCGGAATAAGGGGACACGATCTCTGCTTTGACAAGACATGCCAAGGAAACCACCTCGCTAAACGCGCTGAGGTGGGACAGTAAAAACGATTCGAATAAAGGCTTGGCCGTGGTGTGATGTCACGCCATGGAATACGTCAGCAGATTGAACTTGTGTAAATCTTATTCTCTCTACAGTGGTATGTGGAACTTATTTTGCGAGCCGACACTATCCTTGTGTTCAAAATCTTCTATGAAGTACTCGGAGGAGGAACCCGCTTGCAATGCCGAAGACAATATGCGCCACGGACTCGTCGTCATTGAAGCCTGGTTCAAGGGCTACTGAGGGAGTCCTGGATTAGGGGGTGTCCGGATAGCCGGACTATAGCCTTTGGCCGGACTCCTGGACTATGAAGATACAAGATTGAAGACTTCGTCCCGTGTCCGGATGGAACTTTCCTTGGCGTGGAAGGCAAGCTTGGCGATATGGATATGTAGATCTCCTACCATTGTAACCGACTCTGTGTAACCCTAACCCTATTCGGTGCCTATATAAACCGGAGGGTTTTAGTCCGTAGGACGAACAACAATCATACCATAGGCTAGCTTCTAGGGTTTAGCCTCTCTGATCTCGTGGTAGATCTACTCTTGTACTACCCATATCATCAATATTAATCAAGCAGGAGTAGGGTTTTACCTCCATCGAGAGGGCCCGAACCTGGGTAAAAACATCGTGTCCCTTGTCTCCTGTTACCATCCGCCTAGATGCACAGTTCGGGACCCCCTACCCGAGATCCGCCGGTTTTGGCACCGACACTCGTCCACCACCATCTCCACCCACCATTACTAAAATTTTCAGTAGCCGCGACGTATCCTCAAACACCACCCCCTCCATAGTCCCCCACCCGCCCCCTCCCCCCCCCTCAAACCCTAGCTCACGGCGGCGGCCGCCACCGTCGCCAACCCCTGCCGGTCTGCCCATTCCTCCTAGCTCAGATAGTAAAGTTCAGGTTACCTAGCTATTTCCCATACCGTCGCCCCACTCCCCTGAGTTTTTAGATGAGGCCTGCGGTGTCCCTCCCCGCCAGATCCACATTCCCTGCTCCAGAATGTCGCAGCCTAAGCTCGACCACGTATCACGGGGATCGCGACGAGCGTTCGGCCAAGAAAAGGTTTATCATGGCCTCTCCGGTGGACGTTAGCGAGGTGGCCGCCGTTCGCCCCGACCTGTCGATCCCGGAGCAACACATCGCCGCGGAAGCCGGCGAATACGTTGACTATGTTGCCATGCCGAAGGCTTCATCTCAGCGGGCTAGCGTATTACTGTATCTCAGGAAAGCTGGCTACGACATCAAGCTCGTCCACACCGATGGCTTCACGCGGGCCATGTCACAGGTTAAGTGGTCCATCCCCATCCCCTCTGGTTCAACCGCCGTTGATCTCTTCGACGGCCCTACCGCTGATCTCCTCCGCCAAGCGGTCAAGGATTTGCGAGCTTTATACGGCATCGAGCCCATTTTGTCACTTCTGAAGGACACGTTCTACGACGGCGGCTTGGGATCCTCAATTGCCAAGTCAGATCTCATAGACCACGACCACAACCTCAAGGAGGGCACTCATGAAGGTTCTTCCAAGGTGAAACAACCCATCTGTGACATCAGAGAGCGCACCATGGGTCTGTGATCTTCCAACTGGAAGGATCCCGTCCATGAAATGTGAGGCAACATTCTATCAGCAAATCTTACCTTTTCTAGCTTGCCAACCCGTACCCTTTGTTGTAGTAGCATTTGTCGGTGGTGCTTTAAGCGTGCCGTGTTTAATTATTTCAGTTATGCAAAATGTATTGTTCAATATGTCTATGTGATGTTTAAGTATGAATTGTCCACTTTAGTTTCACGAATGGCTATATTTGGTTGTTTATAGTGAGTAGATGCCTTGTTTATCTCAGTATTTGGTTGTTAGGTTGGTTGGAGTGAGCATTTTTTCAGTTATCGAGCAGATGCCTTGTTTATCTGTATTTGGTTCTTAGTTTGGTTGCAGTGAGTATTTGTCCGCTTATCAGCGGATGCCTTGTTTATCTGTATTTGGTTGTTAGGTTGCTTTTTTTAGCATTTGTCCAGTTATCAAGTAGATGCCTTGTTTATCTGTATTTGGTTGTTAGGTTGCTTTTTTTAGCATTTGTCCAATTATCAAGTAGATGCCTTGTTTATCTTTTATCTGCTTGTTAGGTTGGTTGCAGTGAGCATTTGTCCAGTTTTCAAGCATATCCCTGTTTATCTGCATTTGCTTGTTAGGTTGGTTGCAGTGAGACTCTGTCCAGTTTTCAATGGCTATATTTGGTTGTTATACTGATCATTTATGCCTTGTTTATTTCAGTCATTCACAAATGTGGTGTTCACTATGTGCAAGTCGGAACTGTGCCGCTCAACTACATCAATACCAGTTTGAATGGCTATATTTGGTTCCAGTTATTCCTGGTGTAGTTAACACATGCCCTTTATTTCAGTTTTACACATTTATCCAGTGTGATGTTTAAGCATTACCTACGTTCTATTCATTTTCAACAATACCAGTATTGCAATATTTGATGGCTGTTAAGCCTGCTGTCAGTAACATTGCCTTCCATTTTATATCTACTTTAACAGCATGCTGAAACCAACACATTCAAGCTATCATTTGGAGATGATGTTGTTTACCTTTTATATATTTGTTTGATGTTAAGATTGTAGTACTTATCATGCCTTTCCACTACTTATGCAGGACAACAACGGGAGTGGCCACCATTTTCTGACGAGGTTAGCTTCATCCATTGGCTTGTACTCCCCCCGTCATTCCATAATGTAGTGCATATAGATCCAGGCCTGGACACTAGTTAGCTTCTAATATTGACTTGTTGCTTGTAGGTACATATGCCCTTGGCAAGGATCCACGCATCGACCCTTTTTGCGTATGGGGCAATGAGATATTGATGAACAAGCATCAAGTGAGAAACTGATAAGGATTATTAACAAAAAGATACGAATGGTGGCAAGCAAATTATTTGTTTATGCTATATCCAACACAACAGTGAGTTGTAGGATGGTAACTACAAACTCTGCAGCCTTCTCTTTTTACTACCCATAATGAGTTGTTAGACTACAATGTCTTAATCTTTTTCGTTCCCAGTGGTTCCCTAAGCAGTTCACTCAAGATTACCTCGCAAAGTACATGATTGGTGGACACGCAATGAAGGTTAAAGTATTTCATCCAGACTACAATGAGCATCGAGAAGTCCTAATGAAGATAGTGAAGGATGGATGGGCAGCCATAACAAGGGGTTGGCCTAGAGTCGTGCGCGCCTTATGCATGGAGGAGGGCAGAATATGGGCATTCCACTTCACCTTCTCCAGCAACCAGAATGTCTTTCGCCTCTCTCTTTACAGTCTTTTGTACAACTGTGGTTCATCATTCTTTACTTGGTGCTTCTGTAGTTCTTCAGTATATGTACCTGTGCATCGAATTGTGGATTCGTGGTTGAACCTATATTTGTAATAAACATGGTTGGATATGAAATAATTGATTGCCTACTTTCAAATTCAAAACATGTGATTTTTAAATTAGGGACTAATTGGATTAATTATGGATTAATTAGGGATTACACTGCACATGGTTTGCGAAAGCAAAAACGTGTGCGATATACGTGGAGATCAGAAACGTTTCTAGGATCCACTATGTGTGCAATCAATCTCCACTGCACACACGGCTTTCTCTTGAAAACTGTTTGCATTAGGCCACCTTGTGCAAACGTTTACCACATAAAAAGTGTGTGTGATGGACAGCCTTTGCCACACAATTTCTTCTACGCACCGTGTGTGATACATTCAATAACGCAAATGATTTAACGGGGAAAATTGTGTGTGATGTACCTGTGAACGGAAACGTTTTCCTTGGAGCGACTGTGTGGGATGTACATACGAACGGAAACATTTAGTGGGGACTGACTGTGTGGGATGTACTTGCGACCGGAAACAATTTCGCCGTATAATTGTATTTTTTAGCTCTACTGTATGTATTTTCGTATTTGAGCCCTCGCCTGTCGCACACGTTCTCATTTTGCCGAGCCTGCGTGCCAGGAGGGCATATCCCCGACGGTTTCCAGGTCGTGTGGGAAGGACCCCCCTATCGCCCACACTCACTTGGCGACGATTCCAAATGCCGTCGTGAAAAGGGGATAAAAACCATTTGTTTAGGACCGACGCGCACCAGTGATACCCCATACCACGAACAACACGCCTGAATCTATCAAACCATGCCTCGGTGATTGCTTTAGTCCATACTCCATACACGGATTTCTTCAATCTTCATACCTTCCCCGTGGTCTCTGAAGTACCAAAACCTGGTGGTATCTCCATGTACACTTCTTCCTGCAACTCACCATGCAAGAAGGCATTCTTGACATCTAATTGATGCAACTTCCAACCAAAGTTTGCAACACAGGAAACCAATATCCTTACTGTATTCATCTTTGCCACGGGAGCAAACTTCTCATTATAGTCAATTCCATAAGTTCGACTATATCCTCTGGCGACCAATCTGGCCTTATACCATTCCACCTTCCCCTCAGTGCTTCCAACTCTTCTATCATCGCTTCACGCCACTCCGGATCTTGCTTTGTAGCCTTCCAATCCTTTGGGATTGACAGTTTGAAGAGAGGCAACAAACGATCTATAGGAAGGAGACAAAGCCTCATAAGACACAAAATTTCCAATGTCATGATCATCAAAAACATCTGGTGGTAAAGCCTTCTGTGCCACTTCATGTGTCCCCTTTCGCAACGCAATAGGCAGTTCCACTTTGTCAGATGAGCTTGCATCACTGCCTTGCTGCTCCCCCTGCACTTGTGGCTGCCGCCATGAATATACCAGACATGTGTCATATGAGCTATGCACTTGTGGCTGCCGTCGAGAGTACACTAGGGGAATCTCCTGCCATCGATCTCAAACAGGGAGCTGGAGATTACCAATCTGAATGGAACCCACTGTTGGCTGGACCTGAACCTGCACATCACCATCAGTGAGAGTACCACCCGAAATTGTACCCATAGTTGGCTGGACTTGAACATGAACATCTTCATCGGGGTTAGTGCCCACAGAATCATCCCAAGAATGAGATACAACCTTCTCCCCCCTTGACAATCCTGCACAGAGTGTAAGTGGTCAAGCTCTGCAAACAACAGACTTAGGTCTGTCGACCCACCGTAGAATGGCTCCGACTCCCTAAAAGTGACATCCATACTTATAAATCGACGTTTCTCAGAGGGACACCAACATTTGTACCCCTGCTGACTCGAAGCATAGCCCAGAAAAACACACTTCACTGCCCGCTGATCTAGCTTCCCAACAGAAGGTTGGTGATCACGAACAAAGCAGGTACTGCCAAACAACTTTGGGGGAACAACAAACTTATTTTCTCCAAACAACAATTCACATGGCGATTTCATGCCGAGTATCCTTGAAGGTGTCCGGTTGATCAGGTATGTGCTGTCGTAATTGCTTCACTCCGCAAGAACTT
This sequence comes from Aegilops longissima, assembly GCA_021605205.1. Lineage (NCBI taxonomy): Eukaryota > Viridiplantae > Streptophyta > Magnoliopsida > Poales > Poaceae > Aegilops > Aegilops longissima. Next base: position 604,875,121 of record CM038682.1, read on the forward strand.
GGGCACATTCATGGTAAACATCAATGACCGAGCAACCTCAAGAATATGTAGATTCTTCCTTTCTGCCACTCCATACTGAGGGGGGTTGTCCGGACAAGAAGTTTGATCAAGAATCCCCTTGGTCAGACAAGAAGGCCCCAAAGATGTTGTTTGTGCCATTGTCATTCCTGATCACCTGCACCTCCACCTTAAACTAATTCTTTACCAAGACATGGAAATCCTAAAAACGGTTGAACACCTCATCCTTGTGATGCATCAAATAAATCCAAGTCATATGAGTATATCAGTCAATAAAGGTAACAAAGTACTTCATTCCATGCACTGACACAACCGAGTTCTTCCATACATCTGAACGAATAAGCATAAAAGGAGATATGCTCCTAAGCCTCTTACTCACATATGTGTCTCTTGTGTGTTTGCATCTTCGCAATCATCACATGTCAGCTTGCCCTTGCCTATTCCACACATAACATCTGGAAATATTCTACCCATCTTATCAAAAGAGACATGTCCCATCCTACAGTGATGGATCATCGCCTGCTTCTCATTGTCCTCCATGGTCGCAGCACAAACCAAGTCCAGCTGCACCCCCTTGTCCATATACTAGAGTCCCCTATGCCTGGTGCCAGTCCCAACCCCCGCCTGCCGCCTCCCGAATCTCGAATCAATCATCAAGGATCACACGACAGTCTATTTGATCAATGAGAGCACTAAAAGAGACCAAATTGACAGGAAAAGCTGGCACATGTAAAATTGAGGATAGGGAGATGGTCAGAGTGCACTTTATTGTACCAACCCCAATGACAGGCTGTTTTGTGCCATCAGCAGTTTGTATAGTGCCCGTGTGAGAAGGAGGATGCTTATTGTAAGACTCAAACACGCAGGATTTTCCCGCAACATGCCTAGATGCTCCAGAGTCTAGAACCCATTCTGGACCATTCTCATTAGTAGCAAGAGATGCCTTCTCCGGATTATCTTCATCAGTGAAGGTCCAGTGAGCACAGTCTCCATAGCAAGCATTCAAGCCTGCAGTTTGGAGTTGTGATATGAAAGCATGAAGCTCCTCTAACTCAGCCCTCAACTTAACAGTCTGAGCATCCTTCTCACGTGTCGCCCCCTCGTCTGTTTCCTTGCCAACCTGGATTTCCTCCACCTTCCTCTTGAGGCTTTCCAATTCCTCCCTGAGCCTCTCAACCTCTGCTACAGTCATGCTGTATTCCTTCTCTAACCCTGCACCGGCCTTCTCTGCACTGTCCTCACCACTCTTCTCTAGCTCAGCATCACCCCTTCTCATGTCATCATTCCCTAGATACTCCTTGAATGCATGGTGATCACCAACCACAGCTATGGTATCACACATCTCCTCCAGAACAACAACATTCTTGGCGCTGCTAGCAGCACCATCGGCCCCTGCAAAACATGCCTCGATGGTCACAAGATGACATCCCCTGCCGACCTACTGCTCCATCAGAAAGAGCCTCTCCTTGAGTGTGAGGCTCTGCCCCTCAAGCCCTTCTCCTCTACAATCAGAAGCAGCAGCTCCAACACACAACACCTCGTCCACTTACAGCAGAAGCAAAACCAGCAAGTCAGATGCCCAGCAGCAGCTACAACACATAGCAGCACTCAAGTGCAAGCAGCAAAAATAGCCTCTTCCTCTACAAACAGCAGCAGCGAGCACAGCAGACCAGCACCAGCCACCAGCACACAGCTGCACCCTTCTCCAGCAGAACAGCAGCAGCAGTAGAAGCAAAGCAACAACAAGCAGCAATAGTGCAATTCAGAACAGCAGCAGTTCGTCACCTCCTTCCTTTATGTAGGACCTTGCAGTATGTCTAGAGGGGGGGTGATTAGACTACTTGACCCATAAAAACTTAACCTTTTCCAATTTTATAGTTTGACGGATTTAAGCTATTTTAGGACAAGTCAAGCAATCATCACACAATTCAAGCAAGCATGCAAAGAGTATATAGGCAGCGGAAATTAAAGCATGCAACTCGCAAGAAAGTAAGGGGAAGGGTTTAGAGGATTCAAACGCAATTGGAGACACGAATGTTTTTGGCGTGGTTCCGATAGGTGGTGCTATCGTACCTCCACGTTGATGGAGACTTCAACCCACGAAGGGTAACGGTTGCGCGAGTCCACGGAGGGCTCCACCCACGAAGGGTCCACGAAGAAGCAACCTTGTCTATCCCACCATGGCCGTCGCCCACGAAGGACTTGCCTCACTAGCGGTAGATCTTCACGAAGTAGGCGATCTCCATGCCCTTACAAACTCCTTGGTTCAACTCCACAATCTTGTCGGAGGCTCCCAAGTGACACCTAGCCAATCTAGGAGACACCACTCTCCAAGAAGTAACAAATGGTGTGTTGATAATGAACTCCTTGCTCTTGTGCTTCAAATGATAGTCTCCCCAACACTCAACTCTCTCTCATAGGTTTTGGATCTGGTGGAAAGAAGATTTGAGTGGAAAGCAACTTGGGAAGGCTAGAGATCAAGATTCATATGGTAGGAATGGAATATCTTGGACTCAACACATGAGTAGGTGGTTCTCTCTCAGAAATGGTAAGTTGGAAGTGTAGGTTCAGTCTGATGGCTCTCTCCACGAATGAAGAGGAGGTGGAGGGGTATATATAGCCTCCACACAAAATCTAACCGTTACACACAATCTACCAAACTCGGTGGGACCGAATAGTTAAACTCGGTTAGACCGATTTAGTAAACCTAGTGACCGTTAGTGATTTTCGGTGGGACTGACATGCATCTCGGTGAAACCGATATGCTTAGGGTTAGGGCATAACGTAATCTCGGTGAGACCGACATACAAACTCGTGAGACCGATTTTGGTAATTAGCTAACCGAGAGTTGGTCATGTAAACTCGATGGGACCGATTTGCTCTTTTCGTGAGACCGAAATGTTACAAAAGGAAACAGAGAGTTTACATTGCAATCTCGGTGGGACCGACGCTCACTTCGTTAGACCAAACGCTACGAAAGGGAAACAGAGAGATTGTAACCCCATCTCGGTGAGACCGAGATGCCTATCTCAGAAGACCGATTTGCTTAGGGTTTGTGGCAGTGGCTATGACTTTTGGAATCGGTGGCGCCAGATAGAAAGAATCGGTGTGACCGATTTTGGCTTTAGGTTTAAGTCATTTGTGGATGTGGGAAAGTAGTTGAGGGTTTTGGAGCATATCACTAAGCACATGAAGCAAAAGGCTCATTAAGCAACACCTCATCCCTTCTTGATAGTATTGGCTTTTCCTATAGACTCAATGTGATCTTGGATCACTAAAATGTAAAATAAAGAGTCTTGAGCTTTTGAGCTTGAGCCAATCCTTTGTCCTTAGTATTTTGAGGGATCCACTTTCATCATCCATGCCATGCCATTCATTGAGCTTTCCTGAAATGTTCATCTTGGAATAGCATTAGCTCAATGAGCTATATGTTGTTATGAATTACCAAAACCACCTAGGGATAGTTGCACTTTCAATCTCCCCCTTTTTGGTAATTGATGACAACATATAGATCAAAGCTTCGACAAATGATAATAAAATTTAAATAACATCGTCGCTTTGAGAAGTATGTGATAAGCAAGAGCTCCCCCTAAATTTGTGCATAGTTTTAGATTTGCTTTGGACTGCAAATGCACAATGAATTAGGCTCATGGGTTACTCTTCCATGTCACATACATCTTGGTGGAGCGCTCAAAATAATAAACAATGAATACATGCACTCTTCACCAAGCATAGTGAGTGATCACATAAGATAGATAGGATAATATCAAGCATGCATAAGTGTAGCTTATGATCAAACACATGATCATCAATGTCTCCCAAACATAGTATCTCAACCAAAATCAAACAAAGTTTGAAAAACCACCAAATAAAGCAAGAGAGAACAAAAGCAACACACTCTCTCTCGAAGCCAATGATCTATACATTTTTCTCCCCCTTTGGCAACAAGTTACCAAAAAGTTCATAGAAAATGCATAGTGCTAGATCGACTCTCAGGCTTGATCTTCTGGTGGTGTAGAGATGGCTCCTTGGACAAAGACTTCAATTGATGTAGATGGAGCTGGAGCTGATGTAGGTGCTGGAGCTGGTGGCACTGAGGCTGTAGCTGGTGCAGATGAAGTTGCTCTTGTGTCAAAAACTGGCACAGCTGATGACCTCTGGGCTCTAGGCACTCTGGCAAACACATCAGTTGTAGTTTTGCCCTTCCTCCCCTGCATGTCCTCTTGTAGTTCCTCCACTGCAGTCTGAATCTCAGTTACTTTCACATCTAAGTTATAGAACTTTTGTTCTATGATTCTCTCCAAGCTCTCCTGATTTTGAGTGAGGGTGGCCAATCCCTTCTCAATCCTCAGGGTCGATGCTATTAAGTAACCAAGCTCCTCCTGCTTGTTCTTCAAGAAATACTCAGATGCCTCCTCTTGAGTTGGCATCTTGGCAGCCTTCTCCCTCTTTGCCTTCTCCTTCTTCTCCTGAGCTTGAACTGACGATGGATCATTCTCATTCATGACAACCTCATTTTCCTCAAAGTCTGGATAAAGTGGAAAGTGTTCCTTATACAACTGATATTTTCCTGTGCCCATTTTTGAGTTTATCAATTCTTGAATCTGAGGTGCATATCCACAGCTCCTCTTCTGATCTGCTGCAGTCCTCTTGATAGTTTCAATGATCAGGCTCATGACTTTAAACTTATGTGGCACATCAAACACATGCAACATGTTGATGGCATGCCCTCTGATCATGTTATGGTCACCTGACTTGGGCAACAAAGTGTGCCTCAGAATCCAATTTATGGTTGGCAACCCTGACAGCAGAAAGTGAACTGATCCAAACTTGTGAGTTCCTAGTGCCTTGTTTGGAATTTCCTTGTACATGTGAGCCATTGAATTGTGATCCATTTTCTTCTTGGCATAAATGTCCAGATCATCATCATTCTCCTATGGGGCATTTATCAGCTTTGCCCACTCCTCAACAGTTGACTGGTACCTTGTACCTTCAGACATCCAAACAATTCTCCCATCTGGGTAAAAATGTGCTGTGGAGTAAAACTGCATGATAAGCTCATCATTCCAATTTGTGAGCTTTTGCCCGACAAAATCTGCAACTCCACAAGCAATAAAGTTGTCCTGCACTCCAGGATAGTGCCCTTCATTCTCCTTCATGTAGGTCCAGTCGACCCACCTCATATCACACACAATGGGCTTCTTGTCCAACAAGATTGTCTCATAGAAGTCCTGTTGTTCCTTTGTATGGAACCTGTAATCAACAGCAGTTCTTCTCCTTGAAGCATATGGATCTTCCATTCTCCACAGTCTCAGCCCTGAATCCTTCCTGATTCTCATGTTCTCAGCCACAGGATGGGCATCATTGTGGTCTGGTATCTTTGGCTTGAGCTTCCACAGAACTTGTCCTTCTTCATCTTCCTCATCAACCTCAGGCACTAGGGCCTTGTTCTTCTCAGCATCTGGAATACTCCTAGTATTCCTCTTTGGTGCAGACTTGGCCTTGGGGGCAGCTTTGGGTGCTTCCTTGGGCTTAGATGTGGCAGCCCCTGATCTAATAGCATCTCCCATAAGCTTTGGTGCCTTTGGGCTGGTGCAGCAGGCTCTTCCTCTTCCATCATGGAAGCTTGCCCAACAATTCTGGCCATGGTCTTCTTGACCCTTTCCTTCCTCTTCTTGCTTCCAGCAACTGGCTCTTTGGGATCAGGATTTTCAGGTAGTTGTGTTGATGTTCTGGCCTTGGACATTGGTTGTCTTCCTGCAGGCCTTTTGATATTCATGACCATTTCCTTCTTGAGCACAACTTTCTTGGAAGTACCTCATCTTCCTCAGCTTTGTAATCTTCATCCTCTGAATCTGAAGTTCTTTTCCTCCTTTGCCTAGTAGCAGCCTTAGGCAAATTGCTTGGAGTACTTCTGCTCCCTTCATCTGAAGTTGAGGGACTAGTGCCCTCACTCAAGTCTATCTGCTCTTCTGACCTGTTCTGGCTGTCACTTTGATCCGACATACTGCAAAAGCTGACTGCTGACCCTGTGAAGAGTTTATAGATGAGATAGAAAAGATGAGCATCACAAAATGCAGAGGTTTTTGCAAAAGAATGACTCAAAAGTTCAGTATTAGTTTTCCACAAAAATCATTTCGGATCCACTGTTTTTCAAACTCGGTGATATCGAAGCAGTTTTGGAACCTAAACTGATGATCTCGGTTGGACCGAGTTTCAGTTCGGTGGCACCGAGACTGCTAGGGTTTCACAGAATCCTCAAATCGGTTGCACCGATTAGTAATTCTCGGTCAGACCGAGAGGCACTAGTGCAATGGCATAAGACAAATCGTGAGACCGAGTTTTTCAACTCGGTGGGTCCGAGATGGTTTCGGCGGAAACCTAAACCTAAAAATTTGAATCTCATCTAATCTATGAACTACTTTGGCTGGATAGAAGAGTTGCAATCGTGGCAAGATTCAATATGAAAACAATGTGCTAGGAATCAGACGTGGATAGCACAAAGATCAAGTCCATACCCTAACTTGGCGGTGGACTTGCTACGGCGGTAACGGCGGGGATGAAATCCGTTGACGGCGGCTGTCGGTGTCAAAACCGGCGGATCTCGGGTAGGTGGTCCCGAACTGTGCGTCTAGGCGGATGGTAACAGGAGACAAGGGACACGATGTTTTACCCAGGTTTGGGCCCTCTTGATGGAGGTAAAACCCTACGTCCTGCTAGATTAATATTGATGATGTGTGTTAAAAGAGTGGATCTACCACGAGATCAAAGAGGCTAAACCCTAGAAGCTAGCCTATGGTATGATTGTTGTTCGTCCTATGGACTAAAGCCCTCCGGTTTATATAGACACCGGATAGGGTTAGGGTTACACAGTCGGTTACAATGGTAGGAGATCTACATATCCGACGCCAAGCTTGCCTTCCACGCCAAGGAAAGTCCCATCCGGACACGGGACGAAGTCTTCAATCTTGTATCTTCATAGTCTTGGAGTCCGCCGATGATGATAGTTCGCTATCCGGACACCCCTAGTCCGGAACTCCTCAAGAGCCCCTAACCAGGCTTCAATGATGATGAGTCCGCGCGTTGATTGTCTTCGCATTGCGGGCGGGTTCCTCCTCCGAATACTTCATAGAAGGTTTTGAACACAAGGATAGTGTCCGGCTCTGCAAAACAAGTTCCACATAACACCGTAGAGAGAATAATTTTTGCACAGATCTGCTGACGTATTCCGCGGCGTGACATCACACCACGGCCAGGCCTTTATATGAATCGTGTTTCATTGTTCCACCTCAGCGTTTTTAGCGAGGCGGTTTCCTTGACATGTCTTATCAAAGCGTAGATCGTGCCCCCTTATTCCAGGATTCTCATCAATACGGACGTGGGTAACCCAACCATGCCCGTTGGCCTGCCTTCTCTATCGAAGGCGAGTCCTAATCGACCACGGGGTGGGCTCTTGGTATTCAAGCTCTTTATAATGAGATCAAGGCCCTCTTCTTTTTACACCCTCCATCGTGTTCGCCTCGCGCTTCGAGTTCCAACACCCAAAGCTTCAGATTCAGGCGCTTCGGGCTTTCGACGATGTCCGGCTCCGACCAGCACGGCCGATGGATGTCTTCCTCCATCACAGAAGAAGATGTGCTAAAGCTGCGAGACACCAGGTATCTGACCGGCGAGATCTCGCATAGGCTGCCTGCTCCAGGGCAGGTCACTCCCACTCCTGAGCCCGGCGAGAACGTGGTGTTCGTGTCCCACTTCCTTCGGGGTTTAGGCTTCCCGACGGACCCCTTTGTGTGGGGGCTCATGTTTTATGATGGGCTTGATTTCCATGACTTGAATCCGGAGTCCATCCTCCATATCTCGTCATTCATCGTTGTATGTGAGGCCTTCCTCCATATTACCCCCCACTTTGGATTGTGGCTCAAAACCTTCAAGGTGGAGCCAAAGATGATCAAGGGGCAGCAAGCAGAGTGCGGAGGGGCGGTCATAAGCAAACGTGCTGATGCTCCGTGGCCTGAGGGCTCTTTTCAAGAGGAGCTTGGTTTGTGGCAACGGGGGTGGTTTTATATCACCGCTCCCAGGGGCACCAAATGGGCGGCGCTCCCGCCTTCCGCCAGTCCACCACAGCTGGCGGCCATGGGTCAACAAGGGGCTCGACTGGGGGCCATCCAAGGATGTTCCCTTGCTGCAGGGTCGTATTCGAGATCTCCAGGAAAGAGGGATCAATCTGGTTGCAGTGGCGCAGGTTATGGTGATCCGACGCCTTCAGCCCTGCAAACATCGCCCCCTCCGCCTGTGGGAATTCAACCGAGGACCACGAGCTCTCCAAAATTTTATGGGCACGACGCCCGTGGAGATGTATAAACTGTTCTTCGGACCACAAGAGAAGTGTCCGGACTTGACCGAGGACGCAGGACTAAGCTGCAATCGCCCAGATACTCAAGTAAGTAGTCCTGTAACCGGACAAGCTGTTCATTCATTTATTTTATATATATGCCCTTTAAAGGAGCCGTTTCTTGAACATGAGTGGATAGCCAAGGAAAAGTTGATAAGGTGTCCGCTCCTCCCGAGACCACGCCGGATCCCATGTTGACCAAGATGTTGAAGGTCGCGCCTTTTGAAGAAGGCGAAGGGAGGAGCGGGGGAGCAACTGCCTCTGCGAAGGAGGCTATCAAGGAAGGAGGGATTAAGAGTCCCACCTTCCGAGGAGAGAAGAGGACCACTTCAGATGATCCGGAGGTCAAGGCCTCAAAGAAAGGAAGGGAATCTTCGGCAGAGAGTCCGGCGCTGGGAAGTAACCCAGCCGCATTATTTCCCCAAGGGGATCAGCCCTCCAAAGGAGCCGTAAGTAGAAAGAAGGGTCTTGTAAATAAGGAACATCCTGTATTTATTTATGAAGATAACCGAAATTGTACCTTGTAGTTCGGACCTCAGCCCTTCTCAGCAGAGGTTGTCTTCGGGGGATCTTCTTCCAGAGATGATGGAGAGAGAAACGCCTCCACCTGTCGCGCCCTCATGTGAAGCGGACGACCCGGAGGTGTCATCGCGGAGGGTTCCCCCAAGTCCGGCGGGGGCGGAAGGTCCGGCGCCAAGTGGTGTGCGGTCGGAGGAGCTGAAGGATTTGCTCGGGCGAGCGGGTTATCTCGAAGATCACCGTGTTCTAATGGGTATGGTGATTGAAAGAATTGCATCCGCAGAGAGCGGATTATAAGGCCGCCGTAAGCTTATCGACGGGTTTGAGGTACGCAAAAAATAATGTACCTGCGACGCTATGCATATAAATGCGCCATGTATAGATAGTAGCCCCTGAGACTCGGTATGTTGTCAAAAATTGACGACATGCCGAGGATCAAATTCTCAGTTTTGACATATCGCCGCTCCTAAACAGGTGGCGGGGCGTCCGGAGGCCAGCCGGACTGATGAATATGCCGAACTAAAGCGGCAGCTTGATGAGGCGGATGCGGACATCGCGCTGGTCAATAAGCGGTTTGACGAGTCACAAGGTATGCGACTTCTATGCGGACACCTGGTAAGGGAGCTTGACGCCCATGTCTTACTAATCATATGCTTAATGCAGATGGTGCCGCTGCCATGGAAGAGCTGCGGGCAGAACTTGCCCGAGCGAAAGAGCAAGCCAGAATTAGTAATGCGGCTGCTTTAAAGGCGGCCGAAGAGCTAGAAGCTGAACGGGCTGCTCATCGCCAAGTTAAAGAGGAGATGGCCGATATGGCCAAAAGTTGAGGAATACTACCGATCGCTGCGAGGTTCTTGAGAAAGAACGTCAAGTGGAACAAAAGGGCCTAAAAAAGGCCGCCGCCGAATCCAAGAATGCCCAGTCGGCCTTGAGAGCTACCAAGGAGGAGCTGAGTCAGGTTGGGGCAATTGCGGCTGGAAAACCGTTTCTACTGCGGAGGAAATATACGGATCCAAAGTATGCTCAGTTAGATAAGTTGTGGAGTTCAGAGGATGCTTATCTCGACTTGGCGGCGAAGCGCCAGGACGCTGTTGAGCACTTCCCAGCCCGGCGGGGCTCGAAGGAAGAGCTATATTGGTCGCAATTCCATAGTCCGGAGCGTCCTCTGCCGCTGACCGATCGGTTGGCCGAATGGGCCGAGCTGAACCGATTGTCCGGAATTGCCATGAATCATGTCTTGACTCACTTGTGGCCGGACGAACCCCAGCCGAAGAGCTATTTTGGTTTAGTACAACAGTTTCTTGGAGCGGTGTTGTGTATCGACGCGATGAAGCGATCGGCATGTATTGAGGGAGCGCGGATGGCTCTTGCCCGTGTCAAGACATACTGGGCAGAGATGAAGGCCATCGACGTTGCATCCCGTGATTCGGACAGAGGTTGAGTACCGCCGAGCACTACTTTGAAGAAGTCTGCGCCGGCGCTGCTTAATAGAGACGCAGTGCTCAAAGGATATTATGTTTAAATGACATGTATGATTTGTGAAAACGATGTTTCAATGTAATATAAGTGCTTTTTATACTTGTGCGTTCAAGTAGTAAACTACTCCCTGTGCGGTCGTTTATGTATATGTGTATATAAGCTGAAAGATGGCAGTCCTTGGCTTCAGCCCCCACGCACATAGTGCGGGGGTGTTCGCAAAAAAGCGCTTTTTCACACTTAATCCAACGTCTTGGTCCTATTAAGGAGGTGATAGCGTAGCAAACCAGGCAACCGGACTATAATTCTTTATCACTTTCACTTAGCCATAGGAGTTCGAGGTGGGGCTACTATATAGCCCTCAGGGGCACCGCACTCTCCCGAATTCGGGTGCGATGTGCCCGACCAAAACCGTCCTTCGTTAATGCGGAGGAATTCTAAACATTCCTGTGAGTCATCGAGTGGTTGACCAATCTCTCGCTATATCATGACAAAGTTTTCGCTTTCATCGAGGTGCTCGCCTCGCCGAACCGGGCACAATCGCAGAGTTCTCCGGTGCCGCGTTAGCCGTGAAAACGGAACGTAAGGCAGCAAAACACAGGAGCCGGGCAACCCAACATTTGACCAAAGACATGATTCGGAGCTGATGCATATAAAGCCTAACTCAAGACGTCGAATACTCCCTAAGGTATTCGGTCTTTATGAAAATGGGCAAAATAAGGCCCTGAGCCCTTTGTGTCCAGGTACGCGCAAAAATTCTGGTGCGGCCAATGCCAAAGCACTAGCCTCCTCCTCAGTTATATTTAAGGAACTGGGGGAATGTATATCAACAAGAGACAATGAAAAAAGGTATACACAGGTCTTAATCTGAAAAGAATCCTTGCAACGGGTCCTCGCTGCACGCTCATACTGTGTGTCTCCGCGTGCCGTATCCTCGACGGGTGTAGCACGTTGTTCATCCGTAAAAGAGAGGAACTTAGTTTGAAAGAAAAGGAGCGCACGAAAGATGTACTTAATATTAAATGAATAGAGTACGGTTCAAGAAGTGAACAAAATTGAGCTTTATTGTCTCTTGTTATATATGCATGCGCCCCTCGTATGGGGGTATGTCATTGGTAGGCGCCGGACTCGCCTAGCCGTGTCCGGGTTTGAATGACCAATTCAGGTTCTTTGCCTAGCAGAGCCGGATAGCTGTGGGGCTGTCAAGGCAGTCTCCCGTTCTCCCGTGCTCGAGTAACACTTAATACTTCCTTTTAACGAGATGATGCCGCGTGGACCGGGCATTTTAAGTGTTAGAGATGCATAGTGCGGTATTGCGTTAAAGCGGGCGAAAGCTTCGCGTCCCAATAGTGCTTGATGGCTACTTTCAAACGGGGCGACATGGAAGAGTAACCTTTCGCGACGGAAGTTGTCGGATGAACCAAACACAACTTCTAGCAGTATGGAGCCCGTGCAGAGGGCGTATTGGCCGGGCAGTACTCCTTTAAAGGAGGTGTTGCTACGGCGAATTTTGGTTGGGTTTATCCCCATCCTGCGGATTGTGTCCTCGATATATCAGGTTTATGTCATTGCCGCCATCCATGAGGACATGTGTAAATTGGAACTGCTGATTATAGGATCCAATATCAAGGCAGTTCATCCTGCGTTCCGGATATTATCGGAATAGTCCTGATGGTCGAAGGTGATTGGTTTTGACAACTAGTGTGCGGCGCGCTTTTTAGGGGGCGCCGCTTTGTTTTTCCTTTTGATCACGTGAAGTGAGTTTACTGTTTTAACCTCCTGTGGGAAAGTTTTTTGTTTTCCGGGGTTCTGCTTGTGGTGCTCGTCGTCATCTTTACTTGGTGTGTCGAGCCCCTTGTGTTCGGCGTTCAGTCTGCGGACTGTTTGAAGACCCAACAATCTCTGTGGGTATGGTTTGCAGGCTTCCCGGAGGTACCATGTATTTGACACAGTCTATCCAAAATCTTGTTTAGGTTGGATAGCTCGTCACTGTTATCCTTTAGGGGCAGTGTTTTATTGTTCGGCCGAGAGATTTTGAATCCGGCGTTGACTGCCGTACTATTTGGGCCATTTTCCTTATTCCGGCGCTGATCTTTTCTACGTCGTGATTTCCCATTTCCATCCCTGATTTCGGATGTACTCGGGTCGCTGGTGCTGCATCTAGCCAGCCAGCTGTCCTCTCCCGCGCAAAAGCGGGTCATGAGGCTTGTTAATGTGGCCATTGTTCTTGGCTTTTCTTGGCCGAGGTGTCTGGCGAGCCATTCGTCTCGGACATTGTGTTTGAAAGCTGCTAAGGCTTCGGCGTCCGGACAGTCGACTATTTGGTTCTTTTTAGTAAGGAACCTCTTCCAATTTCCGGCTGACTCTCCGGCTGTTGAGTTATGTGACTTAGATCGTCTCAGATCCGGAGGGCGGACATAAGTCCCCAAAATTTGCCCTAAATGCATCTTGAGCTCTCCCCAGCTTCCAATGGTATTTTTGGGGAGGATTTTAAGCCAATGCCGAGCAGGCCCTTTGAGTTTAAGGGGTAAGTATTTTATGGCATGGAGATCGTCTCCTCTAGCCATGTGTAAGTGGAGGATGTAATCCTCGATCCAGACTCCAGGGTCTGTTGTTCCGTCGTATGCCTCTATGTTTACGGGTTTGAATCCGCTGAAATTCATGATCCAAAGACCTCATCGGTGAAACATAGGGGTGTCGCGCCCTATATTTGGGTGTGCCGTGATCTTCGGAATTTTGGCGTGTTGCATTGTTTTGACGAGCCTGCTTTCTTGGCCCATAGATGGACCTAATGGGCCATCCTCTTGATGTGAATCCTTATGCGGATCACATATTGGCTTGTATCTTGGCGCCATTCACCGCTCTCTTTTTGCCGTGGGGTCGCCCATCCGACCGGTGGCCTTCTTACTTTTTAATTATGGGGCTCTAAGGCCTCCTCGTCGAATTCGGGCAGTAGCTTTCTTTTGGGTAGCTCTTTGTTCGGCGATCGTCGCCCATTTGTTCTGGGTGCTGAATACTTTGCTCCATCTGATCCTGAGTGCATCTTCCGCTTTTTGAGCTTCCGCTTCGCTTTTTTCAGGCTACGCAGATGGCGACGCGAGCCTTTTCGGAGGTTATTTTGCTCCAATGGTTTGTCCGGCGTGAGGTCGTCCGGACTATTGTCTTCGCCGGGGACAGATTGTTTATCCAAGTTGTCTTGTTCGGACGATTGCTCGATAGCTTGTTCGTTGTCCACCGGTTCGCCCTGCTCTATGGTTGGGTCTTTGTTGAGGCGGGGCTTTGTTCGGCGTTTACGCTGCCGCTTTTGACTGCTTTTGAGGATTTATCCTTCGTAGCGTCCCGTTGCTCCTCGTCTTCATTTCCTTTAGGTGTATCCACCATGTATACGTCATGGGATGAGGTTGTCCAGCATCCTATAGGTGCTGGTTCATTGTTGTCTCCTACATCGTCGTCCATACGGTCGATGTCTTCGGAGTCGAAATCGAGCACGTCGTGTAAGCTTTCGACAGTGGCTATAGGTGGTGGGTGGGCATTGAATTTCTTCGTCGTCCGTATCCCAACCTTCCTGACCGTAGTCCGGCCAGGGCTCTTCGGATAAAGAGAGAGACTTTAGTGAATTCAGGATGTCGCCAAAAGGCGAGTGCTGAAAGATGTCCGCGGCCGTGAACTCCATAACGGGTGCCCAATCGGATTCGATTGGCAAGGGCGCGGAGGGTTCGGAGTCCGGAGAGGAGTCCGGCACCCTGGAGTCGAGGTCTTCGCAAAGGACAGGGATGGAGTCCGGCTCAATCGTCGTAGAGATTAAAGCCCCCGAGGCGGTGTCCAACCACTCGTCATCGATCGGGGAATCCGGCCCGGATTAAGGGTCGGGCGGATTCGTGCAGCCTCGAGGCAACCGCTCGCCGCGAGCTAGATCATGCCCATTGAGGCGGTGCAGCGCTTTGCTTGCGGCTCGAATCCGTCAAGATCAAGTCTCCGCGGATATCGGCTGTATAGTTTAGACTTCCAAATCTGACCTGACGGCCGGGGGCGTAGCTTTTGATCTGCTCCCGGATGGCCAAGCGAATTGGCCCGCAGCAAAGCCGCCCGAACACGAAGATCTGTCCGGGGAGAAAAGTCTCACCCTGGACCTCGTCGTTGTTGATGATCGAAGAAGCCATCGAGCCTATCAGAGACGACACAGAGGAACTCTCAATGAAAGCACCAATGTCGGTGTCAAAACCGGCGGATCTCGGGTAGGGGTCCCAATCGTGCGTCTAGGCGGATGGTAATAGGAGACAAGGGACACGATGTTTTACCCAGGTTCGGGCCCTCTTGATGGAGGTAAAACCCTACGTCCTGCTAGATTAATATTGATGATGTGTGTTACAAGAGTGGATCTACCACGAGATCAAAGAGGCTAAACCCTAGAAGCTAGCCTATGGTATGATTGTTGTTCGTCCTATGGACTAAAGCCCTCCGGTTTGTATAGACACCGGATAGGGTTAGGGTTACACAGAGTCGGTTACAATGGTAGGAGATCTACATATCCGTATCGCCAAGCTTGCCTTCCACGCCAAGGAAAGTCCCATCCGGACACGGGACGAAGTCTTCAATCTTGTATCTTCATAGTCTTGGAGTCCGGCCGATGATGATAGTTTGGCTATCCGGACACCCCCTAGCCCGGAACTCCCTCAGCGGCGAAGACCAGCGACAGGAGGCTGCTGGCGATGAGGAGACAATCCGGAGACCACGATGGCAGAGCGAGCTGATGCGCGGGCGAAGGGTTTCGGAGAAATTTCCAAAATTTTGCCTATGACTATATATAGCCCGACCCTGTCGGTGTGACCGAGTGGAACAACTCGGTGGCACCGAGATGCATAACTGTGTTCAGTTACAGCAAATCGGTGAGACCGAAAAGTTCAAATCGGTTGCACCGAGATTGAAAACTCAGATCAACTTGATGATCTCGGTAGGACCGAAATGGTAGGATCGGTCAGACCGAGAATCACTAAGAGGTTTTGGAAGTTTAAGTCTATGACGAATCGGGACTCCGAGTGCTCCTCACACAGAGTGGTTCGAATCTGACTTGATCAAATTTTGTGATGTAGCATGAATAGAGTTTGAGACGAGAAAAGCATAGATAGCTAAAGAAGGTTCTTAGGCATTCTTGTCCATCCACTTGGCACAAAGAAAAGAAAACAAACAATAAAAATAACAAGTGGATGTCCTTGAATGAGTAAAATATGCACCAACATGCTCACACAATAAGATGGCAATTGAAATATGTGGCAAAGCATGCACAACCAATTCTAGCATCTATCAAACAATTGGCGATGACTAGGTCATCTATATATGAGTATATTGACTTAGGAGTCAAATGAGAACATTTGATCATAGGTCATACTCATCGTTTAAGCTCAAATGGGGTTACCACTTTTACATAATGCATTAATGTGTTCACACCATTAGAGTTGCTTTGACTCAATTCTTAGAGTTAAGCTCCCCCTAGATGTGAGATCCCCCCTTAGAGGGATGAACTAACCTTGGGTTTTGTCGATGATGACTTCATGCAGGTGTTGAAGATGTAGATGCTCAATGTTGATGTAGATCATTTGGAGCAATCCTTTGGAGTGAGTTGCACTTTCAACTTGCCTACATGGGTTAGTCCCACAAGGAAAACAAGAATATCCATAGACATAGAGTGATGCACACACATGATGATGTCCATGAAAACATTTGGTAACCTTGTCCCTTGCCTTACCAACATGAGGGTATGTGACTCCTTGAACTAGTGCAAGATGTGAAAGTTGATTGCAATTGTTCTTGCCAAAATGATATGAGTGAAGAATGTTGGCGGAGTCACCCTCAAGAACTCTCTAGTTCTTCTTCTTCGGGATCCACATCATCTTGATGGGAATCCTTGGAGTTGTAGTTGTACTTGATGAAGTAGAACTTAACGTAGTCTTGGGGACCCACTCGAACGAGGCTTTAGGTGCTTCTTCAAATGCATCAATCTCTTCTTGAAGCTTGTCCTTGACTTTGTTCTTGTGGTCTTGTGGTGGAAGATCATCTTGAGCTTGTGTCCCCTTGAAGAAAGTAGGATCATACTTCTCTTGTTGAGGAACAAACTTTGTCTTGGGGTATTGATCTTCTTCCCACTCAACTCCATTGGCGTTGAACTTCCGTTCAAAACCAACACCTTGATTCTTCCGGTGCCTTCCTTGCTTGCGTACAATTTCCTCGAATTGCTTACTCCCGGCAAGGCTCTTGTAAACACCTTTCTCTATAATTCCCTTCAATAAACTATTTTCTTGCTCAGGTGTAACTTGGCTAAGAGAATCATTAGTGGAATCAAGAGAACTACTAGAAGCAACAACATTGGATTTGACATTATTATTGTTACTACTAGAGGAAGTATCTTTCGTGTACTTGTTACTAGACTTGACTTGAGGCATGTAAGTAGATAAGAGTAAACGCTTGGCAATGTAAGAAGAACTTTTCTTGCGGAGATCATCATTGATTGCCTTTAAGAACTCATGCTCTTGCTCAAGATTGAGCTTTTCAAAGCGTAACTTCTCATGAGCCCTTAAAAGTTCTCGATGATCTTCGAAGATAGTTTCATGAGCCAACTTAAGAGTGTTTAGTTCTTTAGTTAGAAGCTCAATTTTCTCCTTATCATTGTCATTCATTTGATTAGCATGATTAATTGACGTTTCATCATAGTATTCATCACTAGAGTTGTCAACAAGTAAATCATCATCACCTAGCAAGTCATCTTCATCACTATTAAAATCAACATACTGGGATGTGTTACCTTTGGACCTTTGGCCATGAAGCATCTTCCAATTCCTTCATTTGGTGAATCAAATATGTCGAGGAGTTGGTTGACACAAGTGCTAGACCGCAACACCTTCATCTTGAGTATGTTCGGAGTCGGAGTGATAGCTTCTCTCGGAGTGATTGTCGGAGTCGGAGCCGGAAACCCATTCACCAACATGAGCTTGATGTCTTCGTTTTGTGTAGCTCCTTGATGACTTGTCCTTCCTTTCCGAATCCTTGCTTCTCTGTGAGGGTCTTCGTTCATAACGACCATCTCTACTCCTCCTCTCTCTCGGTGGTGATTCTTCTCTTTTGCTTCTTCTTTTTGGAGAATCTTCTCTTCTTTTGTAGGGTGCCGTACACTCATTGGAGTAGTGTCCGGGTCTCCCACAATTGTAGCAATTGCGCTCTCGACTATAAGATCTTTTGTCATTGTAAGACCTTGACTTGGAGCTTCTTCCTTTGCTTCTACTTTTGTAGAACTTTTTGAAGTTCTTCACCATTAAGCTCAATTCTTCATTGAAGGTTGGTTTCTCACTTGATGATGTGGGGGCTTCACTTGAGGCTTTGTAAGCACCACTTGACTTGTTGTGAAGTTCCTCCTTATCCTTGAGTGACATCTCATGAGCAACAATCCTTCCAATGACTTCCGTTGGCTTGAGATCTTTGTAGTTTGGCATCATTTGGATCAATGTGCACACGGTATCATACTTTCCATCCAATGCTCTTAGGATCTTCTTGATGATGAATTTGTCGGTCATCTCTTCACTCCCTAAGCCGGCAATCTCATTTGTGATAAGAGCAAGCCTAGAGTACATTTCAGCGACACCTTCACCATCCTTCATTTTGAAATTGTCAAGCTGACTTTGGAGCACATCCAACTTGGATTCCTTGACGGATTCGGTACCTTCGTGCATATCAATCAAAGTATCCCAAATTTCCTTTGCATTCTCAAGACGGCTGATTTTGTTGAATTCTTCGGGGCACAATCCGTTGAAGATGATGTCACATGCTTGAGCGTTGTATTGTAGCATCTTCAATTCTTCCGCATTAGCTTCACATATCGTTTCTCTCCCATCGAAAAATTCACCTTGCAAGCCAATACAAATAATTGCCCAAACGGCGGGGTTATGTCCAAGAATATGCATTTTCATCTTATGCTTCCAACTAGCAAAATTAGTATCATCAAAGTAAGGACCTCTATGGTGATAATTTCCCTCGCTAGACGCCATACTCTCCTAGGTTGTGAAACCAAGGCTATGACCACCAAAAGCTATGGAAATCAAAGCAAATGGAGACCAAAGCTCTGATACCACTTGTAGGACCTTGAAGTATGTCTAGAGGGGGGGGTGATTAGACTACTTGACCAATAAAAACTTAACCTTTTCCAATTTTATAGTTTGACAGATTTTAGCTATTTTAGGACAAGTCAAGCAATCATCACACAATTCAAGCAAGCATGCAAAGAGTATATAGGCAGCGGAAATTAAAGCATGCAACTTGCAAGAAAGTAAGGGGAAGGGTTTAGAGGATTCAAACGCAATTGGAGACACGGATGTTTTTGGCGTGGTTCCGATAGGTGGTGCTATCGTACCTCCACATTGATGGAGACTTCAACCCACGAAAGGTAACGGTTGCGCGAGTCCACGGAGGGCTCCACCCACGAAGGGTCCACGAAGAAGCAACCTTGTCTATCCCACCATGGCCGTCGCCCACGAAGGACTTGCCTCACTAGCGGTAGATCTTCATGAAGTAGGCGATCTCCTTGCCCTTACAAACTCCTTGGTTCAAATCCACAATCTTGTCGGAGGCTCCCAAGTGATGCCTAGCCAATCTAGGAGACACCACTCTCCAAGAAGTAACAAATGGTGTGTTGATAATGAACTCCTTGCTCTTGTGCTTCAAATGATAGTCTCCCCAACACTCAACTCTCTCTCATAGGTTTTGGATCTGGTGGAAAGAAGATTTGAGTGGAAAGCAACTTGGGAAGGCTAGAGATCAAGATTCATATGGTAGGAATGGAATATCTTGGCCTCAACACATGAGTAGGTGGTTCTCTCTCAGAAATGGTAAGTTGGAAGTGTAGGTTCAGTCTGATGGCTCTCTCCACGAATGAAGAGGAGGTGGAGGGGTATATATAGCCTCCACACAAAATCTAACCATTACACACAATCTACCAAACTCGGTGGGACCGAATAGTTAAACTCGGTCAGACCGATTTAGTAAACCTAGTGACCGTTAGTGATTTTCGGTGGGACTGACATGCATCTCGGTGAGACCGATATGGTTAGGGTTAGGGCATAACGTAATCTCGGTGAGACCGATTACACAAACTCGGTGAGACCGATTTTGGTAATTAGCTAACCAGAGAGTTGGTCAGGTAAACTCGGTGGGACCGATTTGCTCTTTTCGGTGAGACCGAAATGTTACAAAAAGGAAACAGAGAGTTTACATTGCAATCTCGGTGGGACCGATCGCTCACTTCGGTTAGACCGAAACGTTACGAAGGGAAACAGAGAGATTGCAACCCCATCTCGGTGAGACCGAGACCCCTATCGGTAAGACCGATTTGCTTAGGGTTTGTGGCAGTGGCTATGACTTTTGGAATCGGTGGCGCCGGATAGAAAGAATCGGTGTGATCGATTTTGGCTTTAGGTTTAGGTCATTTGTGGATGTGGGAAATTAGTTGAGGGTTTTGGAGCATATCACTAAGCACATGAAGCAAAAGGCTCATTAAGCAACACCTCATCCCTTCTTGATAGTATTGGCTTTTCCTATAGACTCAATGTGATCTTGGATCACTAAAATGTAAAATGAAGAGTCTTGAGCTTTTGAGCTTGAGCCAATCCTTTGTCCTTAGTATTTTGAGGGATCCACTTTATCATCCATGCCATGCCATTCATTGAGCTTTCCTGAAATGTTCATCTTGGAATAGCATTAGCTCAATGAGCTATATGTTGTTATGAATTACCAAAACCACCGAGGGATAGTTGCACTTTCACTTTACCAATCTGCAGCAACAACAACTCGTCTGCATCCTCCCGTGCAGCAACAACAGCTCGTATGCTTCACCTCCTCTGCTCCAGTAGCCACACTCAAGTGCGAGCAGCAGCAGGCGGACCCTTCTTCTTTCCCCTAGCGCAGCCGCTCCTTTCTTCTGGCCTCTCCTACCAAGCTTGCCGCCTCCAGCTCGCCGGACCCAGCCAACCGCCGTCGCCCACGCAGCTCCTCTTGCAGCACCCTGCCGCTCATCCGCGCATGCACGTGCGCACACAGACACGCCCGCCCAGATGCACCGCCGCCTCTTCGCCAGACCCCGCCACCGCTTAGCGACTAGGCCACCGTCGCTGTCGTCCCTAGTAACTCGTCTGCGTCTGATACCATGTTGAATCGGGAAAGAAGTACCTTGAGACGGGGGTTTTTTCTCGTGTCTGGTGGCTCGAGTAGGTGCACTCTGTGTGTGCCGGCTCACTTGGGAATAAGTGGACTGGATGCCCCCTTCTTGGTCAGCTCCTCCACATGGGCTTGGGCCCTAAGTGACAAAGTACGGTGGGCTTGGGCCCATACTGGTTCAACACTTTCTTTTTTCAACCTTTCATGAAAACCTATATGCACGACAGGCTTCTTAAATAATATAGTGGAGACTGACACCACAATCTTCTTTAAATACGTACATGGGAAACAACAACTGAATGCTGCAGAGTTGTTAGTGGATGTGCAGCAGCAGAAATTTAGTGATACTAAACTGCATACTATGTTAATCCTCATCAATGCTAAACTTTTCACATATCTCAGGGAGTTTTCCACTCTCAGTTGAGCAACTGAGTATATTTTGGAGGGAAAAATATGACGAGTCAGAATGGGTGAGTCCTTATTTAGCTTCTAACCCATCTCCTAGATTTCATCGCACTTAATTATTTTTTATCCTATGGTAGTGTGTTGTACGGGCTGTCCATAGTTATTTGGATTACTTAAACAAGGACATATCAGTATGCAGCAGATCTGTAGTTTGCAATTTTGTCAACTTATGAAAATAGTTGACCATGGTAGGATCTGAAATGTTTTCCAGCGAATGGTATTTTTCATGTACACATTAATTATCGACTAAATCATGTTAATCAGTGATATCCGTATATTTCCATGATTGTTGTTTCAACCCATGCTGACATATAATATTCTTATTGCAGATCGAAGCAAATGATAATACTGATTTAGAGGAAGGATATGATAGTTCGAAAGATGAAGTTTCATCGGTTTCCTCATACAACCCTTCCAAATCAAATACGGACTTTCCCATCAGGAACTCAACATTGACGCACTCCTTATCATCACGTCTTTCCACGAATGAAGCATTGTATTCTCAGGGAAAGCGCCCCACTTTCCCACCATATAATGCAATTCCTCGATTGTCAGTGTCCGAGATTTCTGATGACCATGGTGGAGGTAAAGAGTGAACCTTATTGTTTCTGCGGACTACTAGAGCTGCGATATTCACAAGGAAATGCCAGTTTCATACTGTTAAATTTTGCTCTATAGGATTCTATTTGCCTTCTAATGATTAATGCTGTCTCATCTTACATATTGTCATATTAATTTTTAGTGTTTTAGCTCCCCTTTTCTTGTCATGCACAAGGACCTCTCTTCAGTTCTCCTTAATTTTTTTCAAATTGACTGGGCTTATTCCCCTCCCATCACAATGAAATAACGAGACTTACATTAGTCAGGTCTCCATGAAAATGCTACCTAATTGTCCTTTCTGTAAAAAAAAGTCGTGGTTCTATATGAACAAATTTTGATGAGCGTGTGTAAATGTTTAATGGTAGATACTTGGGTGTTTAATGAAGTAAATGGCACAAACAAGAACGGTGTCACCTCTAAGGAAGCTAGATCATTTGCATTTGGATCATCATCCATCAAATGGTCAAAGATTTTCTCTAGATTCAGATCGCCCAAAAGGTGATGTTGGACCACTGGTAGAGAAAGGGCCATTTGTCCTGGTTCATAAGGCCCATTTGTCCCGGTTTGGCAACCGGGACTAAAGGGTCTGTACTAAAGCCCAACACCTTTAGTCCTGGTTCTTACACCAACCGGGACAGATGGGCCTCCATGTGGCCGCTGCGGCTTGCCCAGGCAGGGGGGCCTTTTGTCCCGGTTGGTAGCACCAACCGGGACCAAAAGGCATCCACGCGTCAGCAGCTGCCAGGAGCTAAGGTTTTTGTTTTTTTAAAGGGGTGGGTTTAGGGGGGTTAATTTAGGGTGTTAGCTAGCTAATAGAGAGAAGTGTCCTCTCTTATCTCCGTGCTTGGTTTACCAACGCTACTTCTATGCCTAAACATGGCTTAGATTGAAGTGAAGGCAACATGTGGTGCATGTCGAAAGTAATACTAATCCTAACTTGATCAAGTTTGGATTAGTACTAGTTTCGACATGCATCACATGTTGCCTTCACTTCAATCCAATCCATGTTCATTTCACCCACTAATATATAATAACTCTTCATGCTTGCATCATGCATCATCATAATAACAAGTCCTACTAATCATCATCATACAACTTCTACTCGTTATTAATAACAAGTCATACGATCATCATCCTCATAGTCATCGAACCAACCCTACTTATAGCACATGATCATCAGTATTAGGTAGGACCTAAATACCCTCTTTAAGGTAAAATAGCATAAAACAATATAGGCCCTGACTCTCCATTATGGAGAATGGAGATCACCCTGTCTCCAATTCTTGTGCTTCGCTTCCTTTTGCTTCCAAGAACCTCCTTACGACTGTCCATACATTTTTTTTCATTTTTTTGATTACCATGTGTTCACCGGTTTTAGAAATCCGGTATGGACAGGTGAGATTCGTAGGATGACCTGGTTGTATGTTCAAAACATCAAGGTGACCATTCTGATACATCAAATGAGGCACACAATCCATCGGAATTTTCTGTTGAAAAACATAGTAATAACTTCGTAGTTAGCAATGATGTACTAGTTTTAGAAGTATGCAAAAGATGCACGGATGTCGTAATAGTAAAAAATCTTACCAGGGCATCTCCATAGTAGTCACCGTAGTTCAACACGTGCACTAGTGGCACGTATTGACCATAATTTGGAGGAGTATCATAATAGGTATTGTAATTATCAAGGTCAGTACAAAATGCGATCAGATGATTTTTCTCATGATAAGTTAATTCGGAGCCATCGGTGTAGTGGATTTTGTCTACCATCTTCCGTACATTGTTTGAAGATTGAAAATAAGCTGTCAATGGAAATAAGGTGTCAACTATTTTAAAATAAACAATATAAATTAGTTAAGAACTATGTTTGAGAAACTCACATAGTGGTAGAATTAGAAGCGTATCAACAAGGACCCAAATGTCCATATTGTTTTGCTCGATGTCAGGATCACCAAGATCCATGGTGACAAGCATATCCTCATAAAAACCATACATCTTGCAAAGTGCTTTCCAATTTGGGAAACCAAAATGGGTTACGCTCTGAGAATTGTACAGATTTACTTCAAAATCCATACCATGATGGGTCCTTAGGTGAATTTTCTTTGTTTCGAAACTTTCATGCTATTCAAAACCCATCATCTCCAAGACATAGCGTCTTGCATGGCATGGGATAAGCTAGTCAAATTATAAAAGATGAAAATTACACCTAGAAATAATTGAAGTCGTTCTTAATTAATTACGAAAAAACACTTGTCGTTGTTGCGTACTATTTCAACATCGAAGGTCTCCTGGAGTTTAATGCTAAAGCGCTGATCTTCGTCCAGGTGAGCCCTGTCGCACAGACCTCGGTCGTCGTTGCACCAGTCACACTCCCCCGGAAGAATTTCGTCGTCCGAATTCGAATACGACATTTCCTATGTTCATAATTCAAGATTAAACTTGTACAATTAAATATATGTACTACAAAAACTAAATCCGGCCGTCGGTGATGGTAGCTCCTCCTTTCGTTCCCAAGTGCATTACACCAAATTGTCTAGCACACGGGAACGAAGGAGAAGCTATCCCCACGAGAACAGTCGGGATTCTTCGTCCTCTCATATATGGTGGAGACTCTCCCTCACTGATTCCTCTCTGACAATTGCGACCGCCGGTGATGGTAGCTCCTCCTTTCGTTCCCGAGTGCATTACACCAAATTGTCTAGCACACAGGAACGAAGGAGAAGCTACCCCCAAGACAACAGTCGGGATTCTTCGTCCTCTCATATATGGTGGAGACTCGACAGACTTAAAGTCAACCCGAAATATCGTTTAATTATCTTTCTAAAAAAGGACATATCGTTTAACTAAAAAAATAAACTAGTTCTATTAATTTTCTTACTAAAAATAAACTACTTCTATAGTAAATAAACTAGTTCTATTAATTTTCTTACTAAAATAAACTACTTCTATAGTAAAATAAACTAGTTTTATTAAATCAACTAGTTCAACTAAGCACTTACTATAAATAAACTAGTTTAACTAGTTCTATTGTTTTTCTAACTAATTCTATTAAACACTTACTAAAAACAACTAATTCAACTAACCTAAAATGCACACTAACCTAACATCTAATGCACTAACTTAAATCAGAGAATTCTATTTTTTTTCTTCTTCTCCTCTATTTTTTCCTCTTCTTATTTATTTCTCCTCTTCTTCCTCTCCTCTTCTTATTTTCCTTTTTCCTCTCCTTCTTTTTCCTATTCTTCTTCCTTCTTCCTTCTTCCTCTTTTCTTCTTTTCCCTTATTTTACTTTTTCCTCTACACTAACCTAAAATCAATATCTACTAATTAACAACCTAAATAAAAATTAATACATATATGAAAAAAAACATCATATGCATAAAAAACATCATATGAACATCATATGCACAAAAAAATCATATGAACAAAAAAACATCATATGATCGGAAAAGGTCGCCGGACCGTGGGGGCGGTCTTGGGCGCGATAAGCGTCGAGGCGCTGGGGCGGTGATGACGCTGGGCGGCGCGGCGACGGAGGTGACAGCGACGTCGCTGGTTGGCACGCTGCGACGACGTCGGGCGGCGCGATGCGGTGATGGCACGGGGCGTGGGCGGCGACGGGGAAGCGACAGCGACGAGGAGCGGGCGACGATGGAACTGAAAAATTTCACAAGTGTTCCTTATATAGACAGAGCATTGGTTCCGGGACGTGGCACCAACCGAGACCAATGCCCCCTTTAGTCCCGATTGGTGGACCCACCAACCGGGACCAAAGGCCTCTTTTCAGCAGCCCAAAGGGCGGGAAGCAAAGGCCTTTGGTCCCAGTTGGTCGCCCCAACCGGGACTAAAGGGGTGCATTGATCCCGGTTGGTGCCACGAACCGGGACCAATGCACCCCTTTAGTCCCGGTTGGTGCGACCAACCGGGACCAAAGGCCTTGTGCTGCCCCGCTTCAAAAGTTTAGTCCCACCTCGCTAGCTGAGAGAGCTCGAGAGTGGTTTATAAGCGTTGCTGCGCCAACCCTCTCGAGCTCCTCTCAACAGCGAAGCTTTGGGCCTAATCATCACTTGTGCTGGGCTCATCTTGGGCTATGGCCTGAATCCTGGCCCATGTTTGTGTTTCTAGTCGTATTCAGGCCGTGCTAGCCCAGTAGGTGGCACTTTTTTTTGTTTTCTTTGTTGCTTTATTTATTTTATTTTGTTTGTACATACAACAAAATACTTACTGTTGCTATTTTTATTTTTTTATTTAAAGTTTCTTTATTAAAGTTTATTTTCTTTCTACTTATTTATTTTACTAGCACATATGCCCGTGAGTTGCAACGGGAGAAAAATTGGACATGTCCTCAAATTTAGTGAAAATTGTATGTGCGAACACAGTTGTCTTCACTACAAAGAAAGCGTTAATTGTCATGTCCATTATTTAAAAGCGTGCTATCCATTGCAAAATGAAATTTGGTATATCTTTTTCAATAAGAACGTGTATTAATTGAATCTGTAGTATAAGGTTGGAGTATTTACTCAGGCTTGTGCAACACTCAGAAAATCCAAATGACAGATAATATTGTTCAAGTATAAACGGTGCATCCCTCAGGATAAATCACGACCTTGAGTACAAATTCAAATGTTGATTTGTACAATCCATTATTTAAACGCTTTAAATAAGATCATCACACTACAATAACTTTGGTGCATTATGGATTTTGAATTGTACCACATATATTCACAACAAGCACGTGGAAGATCTGTTTTGCAGGAGCTGATTCTTCAGGTTGTAGTGCCCTGCACACACTCACACTCATCCGGAGAACCTGGTTGTGTGCAGGCAGACATTCAGAATGCACATATTGTTCTCCTGCACAAATTAATACAACTTCAGATACATCAAGATCATATATTTTTAGAACTGTGTATGTGAGCTATGTGCAAAATATATTAGACACACCCAGGCTAGGGTGCATCTATAATAACCATCAGTCTGTCATCTACATATTACATAAAGTCCACTTAGTTGAGAGAGCTGAACAAAGTAAGGAGGGGGAAAGGGTATAAATGATTTAGCAAGTTGAGAAAAATCTTACTTGGACCTGTGCGGGGCAATGAGTAGTAGTAGAGGAATTGCAAGTTTAGGTTCATCTTTTGGAAGCAAAGAATCGCACAATTTGTTAGACTTATATTCAGGACCTACAAAAAAATGATTTGGTAAGCTGTTTACTTGACCTCTATTCCTAAACGACTTTTTTGAACTGCAAAAGCATCTTGCATTTAGGAACAGAGGGTGTACATAATAGCCACATATGATTCAGTACTTATTTGGGGAAACTTATTATGCATGAGCAGTTGAGCACTCTTACTAATAAGTTCATAGTACTGTAAGCATTCAAAAGGAAGAGTGCGTAAAGTTCACAACAACTTGAATGTGACAGGTTACTGGAACAGAAGGAAAATGGTAAGTGTTGTTCCAAAGCAATATATAATCTAATTAATAGTGATTTTTTTTTCATAAATAGGACCAATTATATGCACCTTGCTTAATCCCTCTGATTTAACATGCTTGCGCTAAAATTTAAATGCATACTAACTGGACAAGATGAATGTGTACACAAAGAAGCATTGCAGTTCCATATGTTCCAAATTACTCGACCTGAGTGAGAATTTCTGCAGAAGCAGAGACATGACACATGGGACATCAATGACAATCATGAAACCACATCGAACCAGGACCATGGTCAAAAATGTCACTATCATCTATAATCAATTGAACACCAACACTAAAAAGGATAGTGGTTCTAAAATTCTAAAGAAAATTTGGATCCTCTATGTACCAAATATGTCAAGACTCCCTGAAAATAAACCTCCTCAAAGAAGATGAGAAGGAGAGAAATACATAGTTACAAGCCAGAGCTTGATGACACAACCAACATAAGATGCTTGCTCAAGGTTTCCAACAGATTTTCCCCAGGAAGAGGAGATCCAAAAACTCAACAAGCTCAAGCAACGACAGCAGGTCCGTATTACAGCAAGAGGAAAAAAAGAGGAATTGGACGATGAGAAGCAGCAAACAATGTTGTGAAACTGTAAGCTTGCAAATAAACCACACTATTTGAAATAGTATACCCCAAAGAATAAGAAAATGTGCATATAGATTCGCTAAAGAAAGACTTTTCAAAAGCATATTTACTCGTAGAGCTATGCAAAAAAGAAATTACCTTCCGAAATGCCACTTATGTTGCCAAAAGCTAAAAATAAAAGCAGCGAGCAACGACACTATTGTTATCACAGCATCATATATTCTGCAAATATCTCAAAACATATACGTCCTAGAATGAATAGAAAAAAAACTATGACTGAATAGACAAATTGTTCCAGCACTCGACTCTATATCCCTTGCTGGGTGTTTGTCTCTTAATTGGGAGTTTATCTAAATGATTGTTCTTTTCTAATCAGGGATCAGGACTGGGTCTACTATCTGCAGGCAAGAATATGATGTTGGCTCGCTAATGTTCAGGGGAAGAGAGTAGCACCTAACGCTAGAACTATGATCAGTTAGCTCCCAAAGATGAGAATCATGTGTGCATTGGCAGCAGCAGGAGGATGTTTCAAAGGTATGTTACTGGGCATGCCTATTGACGATAATGCAAATAAAGTTCTGCTTCATCGCAGTTTGGACTACACAATAAGTGCAGAATGCAGCTCTTTAGTGTTCGTACATGTCTTTAATGGCACTGCTTATCTTTCTGGTCATTAGTTTACCAAGTAAAATTTATTATTGACTTACTTTGGCTGATATATTTGACACAACTATCTGGAAATTTTCTCTTGTTCTTGAGCCGGCAACATGACCAGCCTCGGCGACTTTGCTGAAGGTACCATTCAACCAGCTTGTTCCAGCAGACACATATCTACAAGTAGGGGAAATAAGGGCGAAGGATCAGCCATACTGATAAAGGACATCATTTAATATAAAACACACATACATATTGAGTAATTCAACAGTAGCAAAAGCTTGTAAAATAAGAGACCCGTTGGTTTTCACAACAGAGCCTGTATCATTTAGCTTGCGCTCTACAGCTAGCAAAACAGCCATTGTTTTATCAGAAACATGGAACCTTTAGATTCAGATCGGATAAGTAACAACGGCAGTCAACCAAATAACACTTCTAATTAAATTATGCGAACTAATCTGAAACTGCTTTTTAGATGAGCTAACCTGAAACTTTTAACCGGCTGGCCTGAAACTAACCTGAACGGAAAGAGATATGTGGTGGAGCTGGTGGCGTGGAGGTTGGGCCTGATCCTGCCTTGGAGGGAGAAGATGACCGGACGAGCTCTCCTCACTCCGCCGCAGCCGGCGTCGTGCTTTCGCGACTCCGCTCCACGAGCGCGGCGTGGTGTGGCCGATGTAGGAGAGGGGACGGGATGGAGGTGGGGGGAGATGATGCTTCTTCGATCCAGCACTCGATGTGATAGAAAAAAGGAGGCGGAGCTTCACCTGCCGCGCCCATCCTCGACTCCGCCGCCCTCTCCCTCCGCGGGAACGCCGTGATCCAGGGCTTCGCCCGACAAGGGCCTCCCGTGCGGCGCTCTGGCCGCCTTCAACCAGGAAAACGGTGGCGGCGCCCAATACTATTTCGCGAGAGAGAAACGTGGAGTCCTCGCCGGCGTCGGCCCGCGAACGGCGCAGCACCGGATCGAGCGTCGCCGGGGTCGGTCGCCTCCTAGCGGCTGAGATCGGGAGGAGAGGGAGAGCCCGTGCTTTTTTGTGTGTGTGCTTGTGGACTGCGGGTTGAATATTGAAAACTACAGGGGTGTTTTAGAAAACAACCTGAACGAAACGTTTTTCTCACTTAATAAAGGACTGTGGGTTGTATTACTGAAAAAGACAGGGGGGTTTTAGCAGAAGCGATAGTCGCTTTATTATTATTAAAAAAATTAAAAAATTAGGAAAAGATTAAAGTTTATTTTATTTTATTTTATTTTGTTTCTACTTATTTATATTTTATTTTATTTGTTTCTACTTATCTATTTTATTAAAATTTATTTTATTTTATTTTGTTTCTACTTATTTATTTTATTTGGTTTCTACTTATTTATTTTATTTTGTTTCTACTTATTTATTTTATTTTGTTTCTATTAGAGTTTCATTAAAGTTTTCTAGTTCATTCTTTTAGTTTATTATTTTTGCTATTAGAGTTTCATAAAAGTTTTCGAGATCAATTTTTTATATTAGTTCATACTTTGAGATAAATGACCCTGAAATTGAAAAGCACTTTAGATGAACTCTGAAGAGGTTGAAAATTGGCAGGGTATCATCATTTCACCCACATAGCATGTGCTAAAAAGTTGAGAGGGTTATGGAAAAACTAGATGCCCTTCGTGTACAAGATGGACAATCTCTTTCGAAGTATCAGGGTTTCAGACGAAAGCTCATCTGTTACAAAGGGATTTAATTTTTTTCAACTTATTTGAACTCCAGACTTTTTGTGTGTTTAAAATGCACCATTCAAAGCCACATCATCAATTTTCAACCCTTTGTGACTTCATTTGTTATTTTTCATGCATTTACCGATTTTTTGAGCTATATGATCCTGAAAATGAAAAGCACAACAAATGAACTCTGAAAAAGTTGAAAGCTGGCATGGTATCATCATTTCACCCACATAGCATTTATAGATACATTATAATTGAACACTTTTCAAGCCCTCTCAGGCCATTAGCATTTCTAGTCGTTGGATAGTCACTTTTAGGCTTTCTTGTCGTCCGATCTGCTCTTAATCTAACCCAAATCGCGCGTACAGGCTTCGTCACAGCACTAACCTTCTCGGGCCGCTGCTCCCGTGGTTTTTTTGGCATTCAACATTCATTTGGGCCTACTGGGCCTGTATAAGGATCCCGCCCAGCACAAAAGTGGTGAACCCTAAAACACTGGACGCCCGCGACCCTGGTCTCTTTCTCTTGCAGCCTGCTTTCGTTCCTCGCAGCTGTGGCGGCGCCTCCGACCTAGGTGGCAACCGATGCGGGGGCTTGGACTGCCATGGGACTGCGCTGGGTTTCTACCGACGCGACGGATATAGCCTACTCGGTCCGTTCGGTTGCACGGACGCGACGGCAGCGGCTCCTCGATCCATTCGGTTCCTCAACACGGCAGGAGGTGTGCGGCGACGAACAACCATGAAGTTCAATCACCAAGGATGATTGACCGATAGTTTTATTGGCCATTAATGCCAGTCTTAGCTCAGGGCAGGTCAGTTTCCATTGGTGATTCGTATTTTTCATTCAATTTATGCAACCCATATAATCCCAACCATACCGCTACTCCTTTCCCACTATGCTCACTCGGAAACGATTCTCCAGCACAAAAGCGATGGGTGATGCTTAGGTCTCCAATTGTTCCAGTTCTCCCTCATACTATTCTTTGTATTAAAGAAACGCATGTCAGCCTGCTTCAGTTGGGTTAAAGGTGATGCGCTGGTTCCAATTCTCAATTGTTGTCTACATATACAGATGTGTTCTCTGTCCAATTTAGAATTTCAAATGATTGCAGGTTCTCTACAAGGACGAATACGAGGTAAGTACTGATTGGTTTCTTTCGTTCTTCCAGTTGAAACTACCGGTATCCAGTGTCTAACAGGCAGGTCAGTATAGTGTGCTCTTGTGCCCCCTTTAATTACGCCTCATCTCAATCTCTGTGTGTTGTACTATGTACCTTTTATTCGTATGATATGATTCCAGTCTCTATGATTGTTCGAAATAATCAAAATACACAAATAATTGCATGCCAGTTACCATGTCGATCCTTGCTCTTCGTTTACTCCACGCGCATTGTTGTTGTTTGATCCGTGTTCTTCAATTAGTTCTTCTCTGTTCTTCCTCCATCAAGTATATATTTTTTATTTATTAATGATGTTTTTCCACTCCCAACTGAAGACATGTCCTCTGAGGTGACGAGTTCGAACTTTTTGTTGGGTTGGGTTCTCCATTGCATCTCCAATGGTTAAAGGTCGGCATATGGAATCACTCCTTCTGTTTAGCATGCTATTAAACAACAAACTGACATATAATTCCAAAGCCTCTAACTGTTGATTTTCATTTATATGACATGCATAGTGAATTTCAGCCATGCTTACTGAATTTGAAGAAATTTTGTAGTAGGTACTTGTGCAGGTGGGTTTATGAAGTCGCTGTCAAGAGGCGTATATGATGTAGCAACGTCAAAGCAAGTCGAGTACCATATGGTCTAGATCAATACCCATCCCGACCATGAACCAATATTCTCTCAAATGCTTGGTAATTAGGTTGAATGGCAGAGTACTTGAAAAACAAACACTGATTTGGTTCAAGATTTTTATTTGACCATGTATTGTTGTGACAATAGGGATATTCCCTTTCCTCTAAACTTTTGTGGTGCATCTAGACAGTCTTAAAATACAGGGCCTGTATGTACACATAACACTTAGCATTTTAAGATGACTGTGAAGCTTAAGGAAGATAAACATCTCGATACCATATATAAGCACTTTGTGCTCTTCACAAGGGTAAAGTTTCACCTCGGGCAACTTCTTGGGATAAAAAAAAGTTGCCTGAAGCCATGTATAATAGTACAAAACGTGGTGTTTTTCAGCCTGTTTTGCAAAACAGTACGAATTTCTGCCTATTGCGGTACTGCATGGTCTAAGACATGGTCTACTGCAAGCACTCTCGTTGGGATGTACTGCACAACATCCTTCAGCATGATGCTTGGGTAGTTTTCTCTAAATTTCATTTCAGTTGTATGACTCATTCTTGCACCAAGCAATTACATTGTCCTGACATCCTCTCATTCCAAAAATTGTACATATCCGTGCTGGCAGTGGTCGATTGTGATCTTCGAGCTTGGTATGGGATTTTTTAGATCGGCAGCTCACCACTGCCCTTCCCTTTGTGCCCATGACTCCCTGTGTTGTGCAGTTGTGCTGCATGTGTCCAGCCGTCCCAGAACTCCTAATCAACCTGAACTCATCTAATAGACATCTAAGTTGAAACATGGAGAGCATCTAATATCCTCATGTTCACTTCTTTGTCCTTCTTATTTTGTTCCACTCTGTCATTTAAGTACAAGTTCGGTTTTGATGTCTCAAGACATATCCAAGTTCACTTATAGTTTTGTTTAGGAAATCCTGTGCATCAGAGGGCATAACTCTCCATGATGCATGGAAATAAAACTAGAGGGCTCAAACAACTGTACCATGAACACATTCCTAACCATTTCTGCGGATTAATTGTTCATTTCTAAATGTATTGAACTGGTGTGCTCTTCTCAGGCAATACAAAATTTGATTATGTGCTACTTGTTCAGTGTGACTTCATGTTCATTCTTCTCCATGTTTTTTTTACTCATCGCATGGTTAAAATTTCCGCCATGTTAATTTATCACATCATTCCCATGTCTTATATATTCAAATGGTCCTAACATATTTGCAACAATTTCCTGGACTACACTGATAAGGGATCAGTTTCTTGCTTTTAAAAACACCTCCTGGATATGTGCATGTGGATTTATACTTGTCTATGATTATTATTGCAACTCCAACTATTATCAAACATAGCACTCTGATCAATCATACCTAGCATGTAATGTCACACTGCAGTGTGAACTGCTCATACGCAACAATGTCGGCTTTAATGTTCAATTCTAAGCCCATCAGACCCAAGAAAAAAGGTCCTAACCTACTATCCTTTACTATATTTTTTCATGTATCCACATATTTGAAAATCATGTTCTTCTATCAGAAAAATAAACGGGCGCAGCAACGCGCGCCATCAATGATCTAGTGTGCTAAAAAGTTGAGAGGGTTACGGAAAAAACTGGATGCACTTCGTGTACAAAATGGACAATCTCTTTCGAAGTATCAGGGTTTCATAAGGAAACTCGTCTATTACATGGATATTCTAGATCAAAGGCATCATCATAATATTTGTGGAGAGAAAAGTCTTCACTTTTTCTTTGCTTGTGTCCTTTGCTTATTGCGCCATAACCATGGATAATATTCACCGTTTATCAGGGTGCTTGGGTCAGCCTTGACTTTGAAGGGAGGAATTTCATGAAACTTTTCATAATCTTCGAACATGTCTGTCTTGCCCTCCACTCCCATGATGTCTCTTTTTCCTGAAAGAACTATGTGGCGCTTTGGCTCATCATATGATGTGTTCGCTTCCTTATCTTTTCTTTTTCTCGGTTTGGTAGACATGTCCTTCACATAGAAAACCTGCGCCACATCATTGGCTAGGACGAATGGTTCGTCTGTGTACCCAAGATTGTTTAGATCCACTGTTGTCATTCCGTACTGTGGGTCTACCTGTACCCCGCCTCCTGACAGATTGACCCATTTGCACTTAAACAAAGGGACCTTAAAATCATGTCCATAGTCAAGTTCCCATATGTCCACTATGTAACCATAATATGTGTCCTTTCCCCTCTTGGTTGCTGCATCAAAGCGGACACCATAGTTTTGGTTGGTGCTCTTTTGATCTTGGGCGATCGTGTAAAATGTATTCCCATTTATCTCGTATCCTTTGTAAGTCAATATAGTCGAAGATGGTCCTCTGGACAACGAGTACAGCTCATCAAAAACAGTGCTGTCACCTCTAAGATGTGTTTCCAACCAACTGCTGAAAGTCCTGATGTGTTCACATGTAATCTAGTCGTTACACTGCTCCGGGTGTTTGGAGCGCAGACTGTTCTTGTGTTCATCGACATACGGGGTCACCAAGGTACTGTAGAACTGTGTAGTGTGCTTGAGACCAAGAATGTCCGTCCCTGCATATTATTGAGTCCCCTCCAAGCGTGCCTTTTCCAGCCAGTCTCCCCTCATACCGCGATTTAGGGAGACCTATCTTCTTAAGGCCAGGAATGAAGTCAACACAAAACCCAATGACATCCTCTGTTTGATGGCCCATGGAGATGCTTCCTTCGGCCTAGTGCGATTCGGACATATTTCTTTAGGACTCCATGAACCTCTCAAAGGGAACATATTGTGTAGAAAGACGGGCTCGAAATGACAATCTCGCCGACTAGATGAACTAGGACGTGCGTCATGATATTGAAGAAGGATGGTGGGAACACCAGCTCGAAACCGACAAGGCAATCGCGCCACATCACTCCTTAGCCTTGGTATGATTTCTGGATCGATCGCTTTACGAGAGATTGCATTGAGGAATGCACATAGCT
Organism: Aegilops longissima; assembly: GCA_021605205.1. Lineage (NCBI taxonomy): Eukaryota > Viridiplantae > Streptophyta > Magnoliopsida > Poales > Poaceae > Aegilops > Aegilops longissima. Next base: position 604,909,991 of record CM038682.1, read on the forward strand.
TCGGTTAATCGACGCGTTTTCGGTAGAAGCCCCTCAATGCAACCGGAAGCGCTTGCGTCATAATCACGTGGAAGTCATGAGACTTTAGGTTCGGAACTTTTCTCCGCATATTTATTATTCCCTTTATATTCGACGAAAGCCGACGGGACCTTCATATCGCGGGCATTCAAAGAAGATTTCCTTCTCTTCTTTGGTAAGAGCGTAGCTGGTAGAACCTTCATACTGCTTTGGAGGCATGCCGTCTTTTTCGTGCAAACGTTGCAGGTCCTCCCGTGCCTCCGGTGTATCTTTTGTCTTCCCATACACGCCCAAGAAGCCTAGCAGCTTCACGCAAAGGTTCTTCGTCACGTGCATCACGTCGATTGAAGAGCGGACCTCTAGCTCTTTCCAGTAGGATAGGTCCCAAAATATAGATTTCTTCTTCCACATGGGTGCGCGTCCCTCGGCGTCATTCGCAGATAGTCCGCCGACCCTTTCCAAAGATTACGTGTAAATCATTGACCATAGCAAGTACGTGATCACCGATGCGCATGGCGGCTTCTTCCGTGATCTGCCTCGCCTTTGAAATGCTTGCCTTTGTTTCGACATTGATGGTTGGTGGAAGAAATCGACAATGGCCTGTACACATTCTTCCTGCATTTGTCGGTATATACTTTCGGTGTCGCCTAAACAAAGCGTGCATGCGTGGTATCCCTTGTTTGTCTGTCCTGAAAGGTTACTGAGAGCGGGCCAATCGTTGATGGTTACAAACAGCAACGCGTGCAGGTTAAATTCCTCATGTTTGTGCTCATCCCACACACGTACACCGTTTCCATTCCACAGCTGTAAAATTTCTTCAACTAATGGCCTTGGGTACACATCAATGTCGTTGCCGGGTTGCTTAGGGCCTTGGATGAGAACTGGCATCATAGTGAACTTTCGCTTCATGCACATCCAAGGAGGAAGGTTATACATACATAGAGTCACGGGCCAGGTGATGTGATTTCTGCTCTGCTCCCCGAAAGGATTAATGCCATCCGCGCTTAAACCAAACCATACATTCCTTAGGTCACCTGCAAACTCAGGCCAGTACTTTTTCTCAATTTTTCTTCACTGCGACCCGTCAGCAGGTGCTCTCAACTTCTTGTCTTTCTTACGGTCCTCTCTGTGCCATCGCATCAACTTGGCATGCTCTTCGTTTCTGAACAGATGTTTCAACCGTGGTATTATAGGAGCCTACCGCATCACCTTCGCAGGAACCCTCTTCTTGGGGGGCTCGCCGTCAACATCACCAGGGTCATCTCGTCTGATCTTATACCACAATGCACCACATACTGGGCATTCATTCAAATCCTCGTACGCACCACGGTAGAGGATGCAGTCATTAGGGCATGCATGTATCTTCTGCACCTCCAATCCTAGAGGGCATATGACCTTCTTTGCTGCGTACGTACTGTCGGGCAATTCGTTATCGTTTGGAAGCTTCTTCTTCAATATTTTCAGTAGATTCTCAAATCCTTTGTCGGACACAGCATTCTCTGCCTTCCACTGCAAAAATTCCAGTACGGTACCGAGCTTTGTGTTTCCATCTTCGCAATTGGGGTACAACCTTTTTTGTGATCCTCTAACATGCGATCAAACTTCAGCTTCTCCTTTTGACTTTCGCACTGTGTCCTTGCATCAACAATGACCCGGCGGAGATAATCATCATCAGGCACATCGTCTGGTTCCTCTTGATCTTCAGCAGCTTCCCCCGTTGCAGCATCACCATATTCAGGGGGCACATAGTTGTCATTGTCCCGTTCTTCTTCGTTGTCTTCCATCATAACCCCTATTTCTCCGTGCTTCGTCCAAACATTATAGTGTAGCATGAAACCCTTATAAAGCAGGTGGGTGTGAAGGATTTTTTGGTCAGAGTAAGACTTTGTATTCCCACAATTAGGGCATGGACAACACATAAAACCATTCTACTTGTTTGCCTCGGCCACTTCGAGAAAATTATGCAGGCCCTTAATGTACTCGGAGGTGTGTCTGTCACCGTACATCCATTGTCGGTTCATCTGCGTTTTGGGGGGACGTGAAGGACCGCTAAACCTAGACAAATCTCGGGGAAAATGGAGCTTGGAGGTCGAGCTTCGAGAGGAGAAAGCTTAACTAGTGTGGCTCAGGCATTTCATCGAACACCTCATGTGCATAGGAGGTGAGTTAGAGAACCACAAAGCTCTCCCCTCGCCGACCAGAAAAAACAGAGCAGCGTGGAGTGCTCTGCTCGCGGGCGAGGGGTATATATAGCCACCTCATTGGTCCCGGTTCGTGGATGGAACCGGGACTAAAGGCCGCCTTCTGTCCCGGTTCTAGGCATGAACCGGGACCAATGGTCGTGGGCCAGGAGCGAGGCCCATTGGTCCCGGTTCGTGCCTAGAACCGAGACAAATGGGTCCACATAAACTGGGAAAAATGCCTCCCGAGGCCCGGCCGGGCCCCTAGGCGCACGAACCGGGACGTATGCCCCCCATGGGTCCCGGTTCTTGACTGAACTGGGACTAATGGGCTTGGCAGGCTCCAACCAAAGCCCTGTTTTCTACTAGTGGACTCCCTCTCATGCCAAAACATGTTGAACCGTCTGGATGTAAGCCACCATGTATCAGTTATGGAGTTATATTAATCCATCATTGCTCCTTTAGTTGTAAATTTACATGCCATGGGACCAACATTGATTTCCAATTCTTAGGTGCACATTCAATGTTTTGCATCAGAAGGCTTTATGAGAGGAAGATCATACAATATACGAATAGATGATCAAGTCTTGCTTCGTTTCTCACAAAAGAACTCCGACTCAACTTATTACTTTGGTGATATGGTATTCTAATTACCCTTATTGCGCTTGTTTACTGGCTTACTGCTTTGTTGTTGGTAGATTGATTATCTTAGTTTGCCGATTGCAGATTGGTGGAGCACTCACTTTTTTCATGGAACTGGAACGCGGAGATGTCTAGAAGTAAAAGACCGAGTTTCATAAATTATTATGTATTGAATTGTGATTTAATCCTCGTGTAATACACCCTTCATGAAGGGTCTCACCGACAATAACCAAGGTATCATTTTTACAGCTTGTGTTCTGAAAAATTGTACTCTGTGCAGTTAATGTTTACTTGTTTAGCATTAAAGTCTAATTCAACAGAACATTTTAAAAGTAATCCTTGTTGTACATGTTCCATTCTATGATTTACATACTGGACTTTGCCTCATATATCTCAAGTGTTAATGCCACATCGCCTATGCTTTGGTCTCAAGTCTTCACTAGTTCATGAAACTAGTACAAGGTTATGTTTGATGGTTTAGCTACAGGGGTATCTCCATGATCAGATGCCATTTGTGCATGTAGTTTGATTAGGACGTAAACTTGATTTTGTTTGTTGGGATTACTTTAGATGCATGCCATTCCAAAGTACCCAATCCTGATAAATGGTACAATGAAGTTCCACCTTCAATAAATGCCACTTCAAAATCACCGTATTCACAAACCTGCCAGTAGACTTTGTTTTCACATGTATTGAATGCAAATGTACCCATCTTCTACTCCCTCGCCTATTTGAATATCGACTTCTATTCTGTAAAACACTAAGGCCTGTGTTATTTTGTGATCCAACGTTGACTCTCTGATCAAGTACACAGCGAATATCATGAAGTTGTTGCAGATCTTCACCAGGCAAGTTTTCTCTTTTCAGTTCCTATTGATGGACCAATGTCATTTGCTACCTCAAAGGTTTCTGTATAGTGGTCCCTTATATTTGAGTTCTTCACAACTCCGGAAGGAATGGACTCATCGAGGTATGGGACGTGATGATCTTATGGAGTCGATTTTTGTTTACTATTACTCTTTCCATGTGCATGTGTTTATCGCAAGTTAGTCAAAAACTCAAAATGATATACCCCCCCTTTATGGAATTATATAAGCTGCATTTGGCTATTCAGTCTCCAACGAGCGATTTTGATTGTAATTTTTTACTTATAACAATGCCAAAATAGTAAAGAGATATATATCATAAAGATTCACTACAAAAAAAGACACATCCGTGACATTTTGGGCCGAACGAATTTTTTTGCTGTCATACTTATGACACTTCTATGACGATAATTGTGAAAAAACCCGGTATCATCATAGATGTGGTGGGGTCCTACTTCTACGACTAAAAATCATGACAGAAAATGGGCTTTTCGTCCTGGGCGGGCCGGAGACATAGCTGCATGACATTCTTTGGGTTGTCCATGACGTAAAAAACCGTGGTAGAAGCGAGGGCGAGGAAAATATCAGGGAGTTCCCGGTTACGGTGGGTGGTCGGGGGCCGAGCGATGCACGTTTCTCTTGTACGTACGCGCGTGTGTGCGAGGCATTGCGCTCTAACTGAACCCGAGCAAGGCGTTGGGCTCTAACTGAACCCGAGCGATTGCACTGCAGGTTACGCGTTACTGAACCCGAGCGATCGATCGATCCCTTGCTATTAATTGAACCCGAGTGATTCCTTTGCTACTGCTGCTAACTGAAGCCGATTGATGCTGCCTCTGGATGAACAGTGAGTGTTGTTGGGGGGGGGGAGTTTGGATGAACAGTTCCCGGTGGGGGGTTGGATGAACAGGAACCCGTGGTAGCAGAGGCCGTTGCCGCTGGATGAATAGGACCCCGATTGATCGAACCGGTGGATGAACAGGACCCCGTGGAGGGCTGGATGAACAAGACCCCATGGAGGGCTGGTTGAACAGTAGCCGGTGGAGGGCTGGATGAACAGTAGCCCGTGGAGGGGTGGTTGAACAGGACCCCATGGAGAGGGCTGGTTTAACAGTAGCCGGTGGAGGAGCGCGCGGTGGAGGCTGGATGAACATGAGCCCGTGGATGAACAGTCACAGGTGGAGGCTGGAGGAGGTCGACGGTGGATGAACAGTAGCCCGTGGAGGCAGTCGACGGTGGATGAACAGTATCCCGTGGGGGCAGTCGACGGTGGAGATGAATAGTATTCCGTGGAGTCCTGTTTTGCGGTACGCCACACCCCTCCCGATGAACAGGACCCCCGTTTCGACCGTAGCGCTCCAACACAAGTCCGTTTCATCCGTTTTGCGGTATGCCACACCCCTCCCGATCAACAGGACCTTGTTTCCACCGTAGGAGGTCCGTTTCCTCCGTTTTACGGTACGCCAGACCCCTCCCGATGAACAGGATCCCGTTTCAACCGTGGCCGGTCGAACACAAGGCCGTTTCCTCCGTTGCGCCAGGCCTCGTTTCCATCGGTTGTTCTGTCCAAGCCGATTGGCTCCCGATGAACACGACGACGCATTCCGTTCTGACCGAGCCGGTTGCCTCCCCATGAACACGACGACAACGCAGCTTCTCCTTTCCGACCTAGCCATGTACACGAGCCATGGCCGTACATATGCGCGAGTAGGCGTTCGAGACCCCGCCCGTATGTACGTACATGGCCGTATTTTCTTTCTTGCACCATGGCCGTTGTATGTACGTGTACATGCTATGTGCGCGCCTGTACTACGACACGTGCGCGCCTCTACATCGACCAGTATGTATGTACACATTCGCAACCAGAATGACAACGCTACGTACGCTTCAACCAGGTGGGTCCCGACTGTCAGGCACTTCCTTGTGTGCGAAGATGTAGCTGGTGGGTTCCAGCAGTCAGGGGGGGACATTTTTTTTGTGAAATCCGGTGGCCCATCCGGTGGGTCCCTACTGTCAGGTGGAGGAATCATTATTTTCCGCATAATAAGGAGGCACTTCCTTGCTGCAGCCATGGACCCAGCTGTCAGCCTCTCCACGTACAGTACTCTTCCGATGGAAGTCGTTCCTTGACCACGTTGACCATGCCGCACCAAGAGCACCAGGGCGGTGGACGACGACGAGGCCTAGGAAGGGGATGACGCAGAGCCGGGGAAGAGGCGGTAGTGGTTGCTCACGCGGAGAGGAGTACGAGGGTTCACTAGTTCAGCTGCGGTGTGAGGCTGCCGTCGCCGAAGAATAACAGGGGGTGTGAGTGAGTAGAGGGATGGCCAGGCCAGTGGTGGGAGTAGTAGGGGGCGGTGAGGCCTCCGCGGCATCACAGCCGGCCATGGGAGGCAGGAGCAAGCGGCATGACCGGCGCTGCTTTGGGCGGCTGGAGCAAGAAGACCAGAGGTTGAAGAAGCACTACGGCCGTTGGATGGACATCGTACAATCACTGGTGATAGAATGATTCATATTTACTAAGTTGACAAAGCCCTCCGTCCACGTCAACTTAGTAGGCCCACAAGTCAGCCTCCCACTATGGTGGGTCCCAGCTAGCAGGGGGAGTATTCATTTTTTTGTGCGTAATAAGGAGGCACTTCCTTGTGTGCGAAGATATAGCTGGTGGATCCGAGCTGTCAGCGGGAGTATTCATTCTTTTTGGCGTAATAAGGAGGTACTTGCTTGCGTGCGGCCATGGACCATGTGGGTCTCAACTGTCAGCCTCTCCATGTACGTCCCTCTTCCGATGTTGTCGTTTGTTGACAACATTGACCACGCCGTACCGAGAACACCAACGCGATGGACGATGACGAGACCCAGGAAGGGAATGACCCAGAGGCGGTGAAGCCACAACAGTGGAGGGATGTGGGTGAGGAGATGGATGGCCTGGCCAGCGATGGGAGTAGTAGGGGCGGTGAGGCCTGCGTGGCAGCACAGCTGGCCACGGGAGGCGGGAGCAGGCGGTCCGCCGGCGCTGGATTTGGCGTCTCGACCAAGAAGATTAGAGATTGAAGAAACACGACGGCCGTTGGATTGACATCCAACGGTTACGTCTGCTAGAATCGTTTGTTGTCGTATATAATAAGTAAAAAAAATCTTGCATACGCGTCAACTTAGTAGGCCCACAAGTCAAACCATTCACTATTTTTTTAATAATTTATATATAGCTCATTGCAACTTCATATGCAATTTATTGCAATCCATTTTTCTTGTTGGCCAGGGCCAGGGTTAAAAATTTAAATGAAATTTCGCATATTTCCGTGGGTTCCAAACTATTTTTAATACCGAAATGTCGAGCCAGATTTAAAATACTTTGAATATATATTTAAATTATGTTAAAGCCAAGTGAAATTGGAATCTGGAAATGTGAATTTTTTTAGAAATTATAAAGTAATTGCCAATTTGTCATCTGTTTTTATATTTACAGCACATTTCATATTACTTTCAAGATTTGTAGGCATCTTGAAAGAGTTGCAGCCCATCAGGGCGTAGAAAAATAAGTAGGCATGGATTGGGTATTCTTCAGAAAAAATAAACTGGGCTCATTTTCACAAAAAAATAGCTGGGCTGGTCATGTGGTGGACATAAAATATAAGCTTGGGCTAGACCGGCCACAACCCAGTTGAAACCCTGCTCCGTCTCAACAGTAACAAAATAAGTACTGCTCGAGCAGCTACGTCCCAGGTGTCAGCCGATCTTGTGTTGTTCTCTTGTCTATTGACTATATACGCTGACAATGTCGTGGGTCCCAGATGTCAGGAAACCACTAGCAGGATGCATTTTCTTTTTCCATACGCTGACAATGGAGTATATATATATATAACAAAAAATGAGGAACTTCCTTGCGTCCGGCCATGGACATGGTGGGCCCCTACTGTCATCCTCTCCATGTACAGTCCTCTGTCGATTCCTCTTGTTTGTTGACCATGTTGACAACGCGAGAGGGCGGCGCCGCGACAACCGCAACAAGGCGCGAGGAGGACGACGGCAAGGCCTCGGAGGTCGACATTAACGATTTAGGAGACGGTGGGGCGGCGATGCGTGCGCTGAGGCGCAGCCAGCCGTGGGAGGCGGAAGCAGGCGACCCCGCCGGTGCTGGTTTGGTTTTGGCGACTGGAGGAAGACAGGACTGAAGAAACACGACAAACTGTAAAAGCAGCAGGAGTACTTAACAACCTTAACTGAAACCAGCAGGGGCACTTAACAACCATAGCTGAAAGCAGTATGAGTACTTATACAGGTTCAACCATATAAAGCACGCCTCGAACAGTGCTACTTTGCCTACAGTTAACCAAAGGGTGAGGCCGCCAAGCCCCAGGACAAGGCCCAAGCCCCACGCCGCGTATCCACAACCTTCTGAAAGCGGCTTCATCTCACAATGTGGTCAATAAACAGGATATTTGCTTTAGAGCCATGGAAAAGCGGCAACATAATCTTCTGTCCTATTCTCCAAGATGGACGGGCCTTCATTATTTGAGACCACCCATGAATAAGTATCTTTTCACCTCCAAGGCGAATGGAGTAGGTTGACATAAACATCATGTTGTGACCAAGCGCAAGTCTGACCCGACCATGGTCAGACATCTATATAGGAACAATAGAACTGGGCAGTTCCTGTTTCAAGAAGATCACAGCTGTAAAACTATGCATAAGCAACAGTTTATGAACACCACATATAATAGAAAACAGCTCGTACCATAAGTTTCTCAACACAGTTGGACCTGTTCAACGAGTGCAGCAGTGGCACACATATCCCACGTGGCCTTCCACCATTGAAACGCCCCATAAGGACCTCAAGACGATTAATAAAGTGTAGGAACTTGTGGATGTCGTCCAAGTCAACTTCAGTGCCATGAGTAACAGCCGAGTTCTTATAGAATGACAAACTAGTAGCCTGCTTAACTCTGAAAAACCTACACGTGCCACCAATTATAAGAAAATATTAGTTAGAAGTAGCATCTTCGTGAGAGATTCGTTGCTACTTCTAAAGTTAAATTGTGAATAGTTAGACAGAATAGGTGGATTAAGAAGTAATTGAGGCAAGAAGCAAGAACCAGATACAAAATAACATGGATGAACAATTCGAACAAAGTCGGGGTGGAAGATCGCAGTGAAGATGAGACCAGGTTCTGCTATTTCCATCAACATACGTGCGCCAACTTTCAATCCGTAACACTCGAGGAAGTTTATCCAAGTCCGGCCATAAAAAGCAGCGATCTTCTTGGTTCATGAACCCAACTCAAAACTTATATCCATGGCTTGTCTTCACTGTGACCATTAAACTGGTGTATTCAGTTATGGCAAGGCCGAGCATCTTGAGTACATGTGTTCTGGCATAGCAAGGAATGCACTGCAGGAAAAATAATATGAGAACACAATGTATTCCCTTATCCAAATCTAGAAATAATTTCCTCCTTCATGTCAGTGTTGACCATGGTACTAGTACCTTTTATCCAAATATAGCAATCTAAATTTCCAAATTAGTCGACAGCATGTTCAAAAAACCCCACCCTGCCGGATAGAAAAGAGGATTCTAGGAACATACTGTGCACGTTTTAAAATCATGTGTTAGGATGAGAAGGAACAAGTGTATGCTCACGAGGGCGCAGAAACCTGTAGGGTCCTCGCACTTTGGGCAATCGCAACTGAAACACACTAGATTCAAGAGGGAAGAAAATGCATCAACGGGCGGCTGCCATCCTAGGAGTACCCGCGACCAAGGGACTTCGATTTATCGGGGATGGATGAAGAATTCGTACTAGGTTCTCCATGAGAAAACCCTATGCAATTGCCGAGCGGGGGTTTTCTCTGAACAAGCAGACGAGGGAGAAGGGGTTTCAGGCCTAGTGAAATATTGCCGCTTCGTCCGTCCAGCTTACTGCTAAAGCTGGAAAGGTGGGGTTTTTTGTGACTTGACGGCTCATTGGGCATTACTACGGCGCTACGACCGGGGTGTGTCTACCGTGAAGTTGTGCACTCTAATTTGGCGCATATGGCACGTGGACCCCGTTGCCGGATGCCCCACATATCAGCGAAAGGAAGTAGAAAGACATTAGTAACTAGTTACACATAAATATATTTTTGACAGAGAGATACTCCCTATGTAAAGAAATATAAAGATCTTTTATATCACAACTTTACACATAAGAAAAATCAAGGGGAATGTATATAACATATATAATTATAAAAATAGAGTTTTTTAACACGGTATAGATGAGTTGGTGATGATGGTGTGCCTGCCATCCTGCAATATAGGCCGACCGATTTATATCTGACGGATAGGAAGGAAACTATGGCAATTTTACAAAAAGGTACCCACACACCTCTCCACATTTGCAAATAAGGCCTTCCCTCGTTCATCCTTTTCTCTCACAAGATAAAATACTCATACAAATGCATCTTGATGTTACGTGCAACGCACGAGCATTATGGGGGTTCAGCTGAGAAATACTCAGACAGGCTCACGGTTCTCGACTTTGGGCCATAGGCCGGTGGGCCTGCATGTTTGGGGGCCCATGTGTTCTACCTCAGCGCTTTTCATATTGCAAGAGGTCGGTACGGCATTGGTTTTAGATGCTGCCGCAAGGCCAATACACAAAATTGAATAAAGCACGGCAGCTGTTGGAATGAAATCAAACGACAGTTCGTAACCAGCAATCAGAGTTGCAATTCTACCAACGATACTGTCGTACTACTTATACACACAGGACACATGTTTCACTATGCCAGAGTATTACATCAAAATCTCTCGGAGGATAGATCAGTTCGGCAGTTGCGTGCTGCTATTGAAGAATTTCAAAGATGATTTGGACTAGCTCTCCTTGCCGAGAAAGTTCGATTTTGACATCATCCCCTACCGCAAGATATGATTCAGATTTGAACCTTGACCATCCTTTAGCATCAATCATCATGCGAACATCCTTTGTACTTATGGTATATTGAGCAGGTTCATTCACACCAAGGCTGGGCATGGTAAGAGAAACTTGGCCACGGTCACCCGGATTGTTGAACGACTCCCTCGTTGCTCTAGGAATTCTCTGTTTGCAAACAAGAAGACATACACAAACAGTTAGATCAACACAGTGAATCATGTGAAACAACATGGAAAGAAAAAAAATGAAGCACTTGGGCGGCCAATGCTTACCAAGAAGGTGGACATGTCGGTTTTTGTAAGGACTTTGGTATATGAAGTGCGAACTGCAGCCCAGTCTGTTGCCGGTGCAACTGCTGGTTCCGTTGCCGCTGCACGGACCGGAGAAGATGCAAGTGCAAGTGTTGGTGCAGGTGCCGAAGCCATTGCTGGTGCCCGTGCTGGTGCAACTAGTAGTGCCGCTACTGCTGCCGTAGATGGTGCTCCTTGTAGAGCCGGTGCCAGTGTCGGAGCAGGTGCCGGTGTCGATGCCCGATCCTCCGGTAGATCAGCCTGATCTGCTGACACGGTCGGTGCCCAATCCTCAGCTGGATCAGACTAAGCTGCTGCCGCTGTCAGTGCAAGAGCAACTGCCGATGCTCGATCCATTGCTGAAGGTGGTACCGATGTGCGAGACAGCGGCGATTGTGTTTGGTCTGCTATGATTAGCTTTCTAACTTGACTAGGCTCCGTGACCGTGATCCAGTCTTTTTCTTCATTTCTTTTAAACGCGAGAAGGACTAATTTGTGGCGTGTTTGTTAAACCAAACTACAGTTCATCATAGGGTTTCAACTTGTACTAAGACAACAGACTGATCCAATTTTTTCCAGTAATATAAGTGATGGACAATGCCTTTGTTACTGACACGACATAAGAAGTGAAACCTGCAAAAATATCCATCGTAGAGCAAACCAAATGGTTTATTCTGTGATGAATGTCACATGGCAAAACCTGCATCATTAAATTGCAGCAAAAGAAAGAAAACATGACATTAAATCAATAAGATTTAGACAGTAAATCAATAAGATTTACTTGATGTGACACGACTGAATCCTTACCAGGAAATCACTATGTTGAAGTACTAAACGGAAGATTGGTCGGCCAACTACGCGTGGCATGCAGGGCCCCCGCCTACTCCCACAAGCAGGACAGTCCAAAGGTCGTGACAAATCGTATGGACCGAACATCCATGGGACTAGAAATCTTGGTGGGTGCGATAAACCCTGCAATGCATACAGATATTGGAGTGTAACCATAATTGATAAACCGTCCTCACAAAAAAGATGATCTGGATACTTCAAAATATACATACTAAATTGAGTGGATAGACATTAATATAGAATGTTCTCAGGACTCACCACACACCAAAAGTGGCAATACTAAACAATACAAGGTTCACAAACACAAATCAAGTACTGAACAATAGTACTTACTACAGACAAGCAAAGTTGCACTAATTAAACTCTGCAGACTATTTCTTGCCACCGACCTATGGATGAACCCCACATAACTGACTAGGCCATGGACTTCGTGAGAGATGTCTACCGGCACCATCACCATCTCCTCAACCTTGGATAACCTAACAGAGTGGTCTTTCCACTCATAAACATGACAATGAAGACAGGCCGCATCAGATTTGTTGGGAAGCTTTACAAGAACCACACCCTTCGTAATCGAAGGCACAACCAGGAAATTGTTGTGGTCAAGTACAGCCTCGAGAACACACCTAACAACAATGCTACAGGAAAACACTAGTTCAGGACACGTGGCGACACAGACACAACAGCTGGATAGTTTAGTAATAGAACTCATCCTCAGGTCTTCCAGTTCACACGGCATGACTTTGAGAACTTCATCTCCACCGTGGACCTGGTTTGAATTCAAACAGAAACCAAATATTTTATTACTACTCCCGTTCAGAAATATAAGATGATTTTCGATATTTTACTCCATATATGACTACATATACGCACAGAAATGAGTGAACAAAGACACTAGAACATGTCTTCAAAGGCATGAGAGCAGAGGGATTACTTGCAATATCCATAACACACGTTACTGATGCAAATATACCCTCTTCAAAGGTAGCATTGATGTTCATAAAGTAGTTGAAAGTAATCTATAAGAAATCAGTGTTAACCTCTCACATGTTTTGGTCAAAAGAGGAATTTAGAACCGCTATTTGGCACACAAAATCACATGCAAGATCACCTGTAAAGTTGTACTACTAGTACTAGTACTGCGTGTTAGATGAAAAAACACGATAAAGATCGAGAAAAAGATCGTCAAGAAGAGATATTACCTGGATTTGCTTAATGAGGGATCCCGGTGAGGGGGGCTTGGACAGGGCGATGGCTTTGAGCTTGTCCGCGGTAGTCTCGGCGGGGTGCTTGCACTTCTTCGTACCATGAGCCTTGACGGTTTTGGCCAGAGCCATAGACATCACTTTGGCCGGTGCTCCAGCGTCCATCAAGAAACTGTAAAATAGAAATAAAAGAAAAGAAACCATAATCACAAACCCAAAAGAAGAACAGAGAGGGAGTTATAGGATCAGTCTCGGGGTTGCAAGACCGGGCCTTGGCCAGAATCAACACCATTGATGCACTCACCTTTCCTTCTTTGGGAGAAAAGAACAATGGCAGAAGCAGGTCGGGGTTTTCTTGAAGAAATGAGGAACAAGATGAGGGAGAAGTGAGGGTTGGGTAGAGAGGAAGCTGAGAGAGAAGAGTGAAATGACGGTTGCTTCGTCCGTCCAACTTACTGCTGGAAAGGAGGGGGTTTTGTGATTTGACGGCTCATTGGGCATTACTGCGGCGCTTCGATCGGGGTAGTCTACCATGCAGTTGGGCACTCTACTACGGAGTAATTTAGTGCATGGCTGGTGGACCCCCATGCTGGCTGTCCCACACGTCGGTGAAAGTGAGTAGCAAGGTTCCTGACGACCGTCGAGGAGGATCCGCATGGTAGAGCGAGTCCACTGTTTTTTCTGAAGAAAAAGAATGATTACAGCAAGCGTTTCCACTCTTACGACGGAGGAGTGCGAAACACAGTAGCCACTTGAACATACATTGTACTCCTACTACTAGGCATGTGCAGTGGTTCATACGTCAGTACTACATAATCTTTTTGCTAGTGTAGTAAGATATGACGATAACAAATGATGTTGTGCGCATGTCAACTATATGATCAGTAATGTAACATAGTACCGCTTTTTCGACTGTCCGGTCGAGAATGAACAGTGAGATCAATGTTAACAGCACTAGGTCTACAGCGCACGGAGAGTATGGTGCTACGGTACTCCACGAAACATGAACCATATGAAGCACGACTCAGTGTTAGGCAGGGTGTATGAATGGTGCACGGGATGGGAGCAAAAGTTCCCTTCTTGACCCACTTTTGGGTGTTTGGCAGAGTGCATGAAGGGTGCATGAGTCCACACTAGTAGGTTAACACAAATACACGAAGAGGGAACAAATATATTGAGATGAGAATGCAACCAAACACACCCACACACTTTGTGCTACAGTGACTGATCTACATCGTCTGAGTTTGATCCAACGGTCATGTTGCGCCGAGACATGGACATGCCCATGCAGAGGACGCCTAAACACCATCGAAGTCCCTCTGCTTCTCGAGGCGCACGACGTTGGTGATGCAGGGTGCAATGGCCCGCAGAGCCCGCTCCTGGTCGACGGGAGCCATCTCGTCAATGACGGCATCCAATGGCACGAATGGATTCCGATGATGGAGCCCTGAGAGGATTCACCCGGCAATGGCGACGGCAGCCCGCAACCCCTCCTTGTCCAGCTCCGCCCCCACAATCGCGCGGAGACGGCTCAGCTCCTCGGAGATATAGGTGAAGAAGGAGACCAGGTCAGGAAGTCGCAGCTCATTGAAGTCGATGGGGTGGTCGAACAGGTTAGCCCGACGACCGACATGGTCGCATTGGCACGACGATAGGCATCGCGCAGCCGCAACACGTGCGTGGCAACTTGGTCCACCAAGTGGCTGAGGCGATCCTGGACCTCGTCACGATCAGCCCGCTCGCGCTTCAGCTGGCTCCCCTGACGGCCTATCATATCTCCCGCTTTCTTCAGCAACACTGCCGACGCCTCGAGCATCTTTGTGGTAGATGCCTACTGCTTTTGAAGCTCCGTGAACTCCCGCACATAACGGAGGAGCATGGCACTCCTCTCCTCCTTGAGCTCACGGAGCTCCACGTCCTTGGCCCTGAGCTCTGCATCCTTGGCCTGGAGCTCCTATGTCAGGCGCCTCACCTCAGACTCCGTGATCTGCTGCGCCGCCATGGCACCAGGTAGAGGCAATGGGGAGAGGAAGCAAAGGGGGCAAAACGACTGAAAGGCAATGCAATCTACGGGAACGCGGAGGGAGCCAGCCGAGGAGTGCTACGTCTTGAGCTTGCGTTGGTTTTCCCCGAAGAGGAGAGGATGATGCAGCATAGTAGTGTAAGTATTTCCCTCAGTTTTTGAGAACCAAGGTATCAATCCAGTAGGAGGCCACGCACAAGTCCCTCGTACCTGCACAAAACGATAGCTACTCGCAACCAACGCTATTAGGGGTTGTCAATCCCTTCACGGTCACTTACGAGTGTGAGATCTGATAGAGATAATATTTTTGGTATTTTTGGTATATAGGTGCAAAGTAAAAATAAAAGGCAAAGTAAAAACAAAGCAAGTATAAAAGTGATGGAGATTGATATGATGAGAATAGACCCGGGGGCCATAGGTTTCACTAGTGGCTTCTCTCAAGAACATAGATATTCTACGGTGGGTGAACAAATTACTGTTGAGCAATTGACAGAATTGAGCATAGTTATGAGTATATCTAGGTATGATCATGTATATAGGCATCACGTCCAAGACAAGTAGACCAAACGATTCTGCATCTACTACTATTACTCCACTCATCGACCGCTATCCAAAGATGCATCTAGAGTATTAAGTTAAAAACAGAGTAACGCCTTAAGCAAGATGACATGATGTAGAGGAATAAATTCATGCAATATGATAAATACCCCATCTTGTTATCCTCGATGGCAACAATACAATACGTGCCTTGCAACCTTTTCTGTCACTGGGTAAGGACACCGCAAGATTGAACCCAAAGCCATGCACTTCTCCCATTGCAAGAACTACCAATCTAGTTGGCCAAACTAAACGGATAATTCGAAGAGACTTGCAAACATAACTCAATCATACATAAAAGAATTCAGAGAAGATTCAACTATTATTCATAGATAAGCTGGATCATAAACCCACAATTCATCGGTCTCAACAAACACACCGCAAAAGGAAGATTACATCGAATAGATCTCCACGAGAGAGGGGGAGAACATTGTATTGAGATCCAAAAAGAGAGAAGAAGCCATCTAGCTACTAGCTATGGACCCAAGGTCTGAAGTAAACTACTCACACTTCATCGGAGAGGCTATGGTGTTGATGTAGAAGCCTCCATGGTGGATGCCCCCCGCGGAGCTCCTAACAGGCCCCAAGATGGGATCTCGTGGATACAGGAAGTTGCGGCGGTGGAATTAGGTTTTGGCCCCTGTTCTAATCGCTTGGGGGTGCGAGGTATATATAGGAGGAAAGAGTACGTCGGTGGAGCAACAGGGGCCCACGAGGCGGGGGCGCCCTAGGGGCGCCCCCACCTCGTGATCGCCTCCGTTGTTCCTTGGCGAGGGTCCAAGTCTCGTGGATCACGCTCGTGAGAAAATCACGCTTCAAGGTTTCATTCCGCTTGGACTCCGCTTGATATTCTATTTCTTCAAACACCGAAAAAGGAAAAAAACAACAATTCTGGGCTGGGCCTCCGGTTAATAGGTTAGTCCCAAAATAATATAAAAGTGGAAAATAAAGCCCAATATAGTCCAAAACAGTAGATAAAGTAGCATGGAGCAATCAAAATTATAGATACGCTTGGAGACGATCGCATCCCAAGCTTAACTCCTGCTCGTCCTCGAGTAGGTAAATGATAAAAGAGAATTTTTGATGCGGAGGATACTTTGGCATAATTTCAATGTAAATCTTCTTAATACTGGTATGAATATTCAGATCTGAAAGATTCAAGACAAAAGTTCATATTGACATAAAAATAATAATACTTCAAGCATACTAACTAAGCAATTATGTCTTCTCAAAATAACATGGCCAAAGAAAGTTATCCCTACAAAATCATATAGTCTGCTATGCTCCATCTTCCCACACAAAATATTTAAATCATGCACAACCCCGATGACAAGCCAAGCAATTGTTTCATACATTAACATTTTCAAAACTTTTTCAATCTTCACGCAATACATGAGCGTGAGCCATGGATATAACACTATATGTGGAATAGAATGGTGGTTGTGGAGAAGACAAAAAGAGGGAAGATAGTCTCACATCAACTAGGCGTATCAATGGGCTATGGAGATGCCCATCAATAGATATCAATGTGAGTGAGTAGGGATTGCCATGCAACGGATGCACTAGAGCTATAAGTATATGAAAGCTGAACAAAAGAAACTAAGTGGGTGTGCATCCAACTTGCTTGCTCACGAAGACATAGGGCATTTGAGGAAGCCCATCATTGGAATATACAAGCCAAGTTCTATAATAAAAAATTCCCACTAGTATATGAAAGTGACAAAATGAGAGACTTTCTATCATGAAGATCAAGGTGCTACTTTGAAGCACAAGTGTGGTAAAAGGATAGTAACATTGCCCCTTCTCTCTTTTTCTCTCATTTTTTTATTTGGGCCTTTTCTCTTTTTTTTGGCCTCTTTTTTATATTTTTTATTTTTCGTCCGGAGTCTCATCCCGACTTGTGGGGGAATCATAGTCTCCATCATCCTTTCCTCACTTGGGACAATGCTGTAATAATGATGATCGGCACACTTTTATTTTTCTTACAACTCAACAATTACAACTCGATACTTAGAACAAAATATGACTCTATATGAATGCCTCCGGCGGTGTAACGGGATATGCGATGATTCATGAGTGACATGTATGAAAGAATTATGAACGGTGGCTTTGCCACAAATACGATGTCAACTACATGATCATGCTAGCAATATGACAATAATGGAGCGTGTCACAATAAACAGAACGGTGAAAAGTTGCATGGCAATATATCTCAGAATGGCTATGGAAATGCCATAATAGGTAGGTATGGTGGCTGTTTTGAGGAAGATATATGGTGGGTGTATGATATCGGTGAAAAGTGCGCGGTATTAGAGAGGCTAGCAATGGTGGAAGGATGGGAAAAAGTGCGTATAATCCATGGACTCAACATTAGTCATAAAGAACTCATATACTTATTGCAAAAATCTAGAAGTTATCAAAGCAAAGTATTACGCGATGCTCCTAGGGGATAGATTGGTAGGAAAAGACCATCGCCGTCCCCGACCGCCACTCATAAGTAAGACAATGAATAAATAAATCATGCTCGAGTTCATCACATAACGGTTCACCATACGTGCATGCTACGGAATCACAAACTTCAACACAAGTATTCTTTAAATTCACAAATACTCAACTAGCATGACTCTAATATCACCATCTTCATATCTCAAAACAATTATCAAGCATCAAACTTATCTTAGTATTCAACGACTCAAAAGAAAGTTTCACATATCTTGAATACCAAGTATATTAACATTAAGCAAATTACCATGCTATTAACGACTCTCAAAATTATCTAAGTGAAGCATGAGAGATCAAGTTTCTTTAAAACAAATCCACCACCGTGCTCTAAAAGATCTAAGTGAAGCACTAGAGCAAAAATTATCACGCTCAAAAGATATAAGTGAAGCACTATGAGCAAAAACTATCAAGCTCAAAAGATATAAGTGAAGCACATAGAGTATTCTATCAAATTCCAATTCATGTATGACTCTCTCAAAAGGTGTGTACAGCAAGGATGAGTGTGGTAAACTAACAAGCAAATACACAAATAATACAAGACGCTCCAAGCAAAACACTTATCGTGTGGTGAATAAAAATATAGCTCCAAGTAAATTACCGATGGAAGTGGACGAAAGAGGGGATGCCTTCCGGGGCATCCCCAAGCTTTGACTTTTTGGTGTCCTTGGATTATCTTGGGGGTGCCATGGGCATCCCCAAGCTTAGGCTCTTGCCACTCCTTGTTCCATAATCCATCAAAGAATTCACCCAAAACTTGAAAACTTCACAACACAAAACTCAATAGAAATCTCGTGAGCTCCGTTAGAGAAAGAAAACAAAAGACTACTTTCAGGTACTATGATGAACTCATTCTTTATTTATATTGGTGTTAAACCTACTGTATTCCAACTTCTCTATGGATCATAAACTATTTTACTAGCCATAGATTCAACCAAATAAGCAAACAACACACGCAAAACAGAATCTGTCAAAAACAGAACAGTCTGTAGTAATATGTAACTAATGCAAACTTTTGGAACTCAAAAAATTGTACGACAATTAGAAGATCTGGAAAATTTGTTTATTGATCAGAAGCAATTGGAATCAGTATTTTATCACGTTCTGGTGATTTTTAACAATTCGGGCACTGAGCGCAAAGTTTCTGGAAATTACAGCAAGATCAAATAACTATCATCCAAGAAGATCCAATAGGTTTAACTTGGCACAAACACTAATTAAAAGGTAAAAACACATCTAAACAGAGGCTAGATGGATTATTTATTACTAAATAGAAGCAAAAACAAAATAAACTAAAAATAAAATTGGGTTACCTCCCAACAAGCGCTATCGTTTAACGCCCCTAGCTTGGCATAAAAGCAAGGATAGATCTAGGTATTGCCATCTTTGGTAGGCAATCCATAAGTGGCTCTCATAATAGATTCATATGGTAATTTTATTTTCTTTCTAGGGAAGTGTTCCATGCCTTTTTTTAATGGAAATTGGAATCTAATATTCCCTTCCTTCATATCAATAATTGCACCAATCTTACTAAGGAAGGTCTACCAAGAATAATCGGACATGAAGGATTGCAATCTATGTCAAGAACGATAAAATCTACGGGAACATAATTCCTATTTGAAACAATAAGAACATCATTAATTCTTCCCATAGGCTTTTTAATAGTGGAATCCGCAAGATGCAAGTTTAGAGAGTAATCATCAAAGTCACGGAAATCTAGCAAATCACACAAAGTTTTGGGAATAGTAGAGACACTAGCTCCCAAATCACACAAAGCATTAAACTCATGATCTTTAATTTTAATTTTGATAGTAGCTTCCCACTCATAATAGAGTTTCCTAGGGATAGAAACTTTCAACTCAAGTTTTTCTTCATAAGATTGCATCAAGACATCAACAATGTGTTCGGTAAAGGCCTTATTTTGGCTATAAGCATGAGGAGAATTTAGCACGGATTGCAACAAGGAAATATAATCAATTAAAGAGCAATTTTCATAATTAAATTCCTTAAGATCCAATATAGTGGGTTTAGCAACATCTAGGTTTTTATTTCTTTCAATCCCACTTTTATCAATTTCATCATCAAGATCTAAATACTCTGAATTTTTAGAACGCCTTCTAGGCAAAGGAAGATCATATTCAGTTTCATCAAGATTCATATTGCAAAACAAAGATTTAATGGGTGACACATCAATAAATTTTAGATCTTCATCTTGATTTTCATAGGAATTAGAAGAACACGCTTTAATAAAGGCATCTTTGGAAGCACGCATCCTAGCTGTCGTGGATTTGTCACGGCAGATGTCCTTAGTGTCAGGACTTAGTCGCGAGGCCAACGCATCTATGTAGTAGCTTGAGAGGGGTTGATCGGGACGAGAGACGCGACACACAAGACAAGGATCTAGACAGCTTCGGGCCCTGGGAAACATCATCCGGAATAGCCCTACATACTGTTTGTGGCTAGGTCTCATTATGCTCATGAGGGAGTCGCCGCATAAGCCGGCTCCCCCTTTGTGTCTAGACCTAGATATTGTTTCTTGTTGCTTGTCCCCCTTTTGGGGAGCCCTGCCCCTCCTTATATAAGTTAGAGGGGCGGGTTACATGTGGAGTCCTAGTAGGACTAGGACTAGTCTATCTTCTCTTACAAGTTAAATACAAGTCCGGGTCTTGCTTCCTCATAAAGGAAATATTTTTCATCCCTTTCCTCTTAAGCCGGCCCATCATAATGTGAGCCGGCCTTCTGGGCTTTGGGCCTTGTTGACCGTCTGACCCGCCCGTCGGGTTACTAATGAGTCGCCAATATCGGGCGGGTTATCTGTGAATCGCCAAGCTCCAGGCGGGTCACCAGTGAGTCGCCACGCTCCAGCCGGGTCATACATCCGGCGGGTTACACCGCGGGGTATATCCCCGACATTAGCCCCCAGTTTAAGTTGGATTTATCCATGTTAAACTGATCCTGCAAAATAACTCAGGAGCAAATTTGACAGGTTGTGCTCCGGGTTAAATATTCTCCTGAGCCGGGACCTGATCATCCTTAAGTCCAATTGTCGTTTCCTTCTTCTAAAAAAATCTGGGTCAATAAGCCAGCTTCATACTCAATTTGCTGACGTTAGTTTCTCCCAGAGAAATATTGTGAAGAATAACCCACTTGAGTCGGCTTCCAAAGCGCCGACTTAAAAAATATTGGTCTTGAAATACTCATCTGATAGTCAGACGGCTTGAAGAAGTAAAACTTGCTGGTTTATCATTACCAAAAACTGCCGGATTATAAAACAGACGATGCCGGGTCATAATTGTTGTTGATACCGGTTTATGTAATTGATCCTCCTGATTTGCTCAAAACTGATAATTTGAAGATTTTTCTCCCTTATATCCATATTACCTGTAGCCCCCAAGTCTTGAGCAGAACAAAGTGATGGTTTAAGACTTGCTCCAATAAATGTTGCAACCTTGAAGAAATCCGGTTTATTCATCTCAATCATATAAACTGAATATTCCACACATGTAGCCCCCAAGTGACGGGTTGTCATGCTTGCAGCAACCTGGGACTTGTAATTGCTTTATGCTCATGAAAACTTCAACCAGTGTAGCCCCCAAGGGCCGGCTCAGTAAGATATTACTGAGCTGAGACTTTGTATATAATTCATTGATAATAACATCATATGATGTAATCTCCACCATGGGGCTTGAACCCACGTCCACAAGGTTAAGAGCTTTGTGCTTTACCAACTGAGCAATGGATCCTTCAATATAATGGATTAAGACTTGTGTACCTTGCACTGTTTGACAGGAACAATTGGTAGCCCCCAAGGGCCAGCTCATTACGATGTGATGAGTCGGGTCTTCAATGAGGTGAACAAAAATGACTTTGCATTAGCCCCCAAGTGTCATGGTGCATGCTTGCAGCGGCATGAGACTTGCATATTTGATTTAACCTCAATTTGAATAATGTAGCCCCCAAGTGCTGGGTCGTAAGCCTGCAGCGATTCGGGACTATTCCTTCCATTGTAGAATAAATCGTATCCATTAATAAAATAATAGCCATTGCGCCAAAGTGACTTTGAATACCTCATCTGTTGATAAGTAAATCCAGAGTTTAAATACCCGGCGGCTCTTGGCCGATGGCGATTTAATACACCTCCATTGTAAGCCAGAATTTTTATAACCCGGCGGCTTATAGCCTTTGAGAAAAATCCAGAACGGATAATCATTTTGAAGCATCAACTTTGGTAATGAGCTTGAACTTAATCATTTATATGTCATATTTCTGCAAATCCTGCAAAGAGTTTAAACAACATATGCCCTGGCGACTTAACGTCAAAAGCCAGGGCGGGTAACCACCCAAATGTAGTCTTATCTTGCACACAAGTAGATCACAAGATCCCTATGATCCTTTGAATGATACCGCCGGCTTATGTGACCCGGACAGTGAAGTTGATAACTCAACTCTGTAAGAACCGGCACATATGATATCTGTGACAACTCAAATACTTGCGATTGTATAAAAACAGATAAAGTTTTTGAGGCTTCTGATTCGAATACGATCATTAAACCGTTCCAAAGGGGTTAAGCTAAGATTCGAATACGATCATATAGCCCCCAGTGGCGTTGGCGTTGCCGATCAAAGTGGGTATCGACGTCTATGTTCTCTTTGGTTCGAATACAACCTATGCTTGAACTGGAAGCCCCCAAATGACCTTAAAAGTTGTTTAACGATGCTGATTCGAATACGATCCACGTCGATTCCCAAAGGGGTTGAGCTATGATTCGGATACGATCAAGAAGCCCCAAAGTAGGTTCAGCAGTTTGCTAATCAAAAGGGTATCGACAGCTATGTTCTCTTTGGTTCGAATACGACCTATGTTTGAAAAGGAAGCCCCCAAGTGACCATATAAATTTTGGCATTGCGCCGATCAAGAGGGTACTGATAGCTATGCCCGATAAGCGGAAGCCCCCAAGTGACCATAATAAGATAAGCCGTAAGGTAGGATACCCATGTTTTGAACCGTGCATCATGGCAGCAAGTTCTCTTTGGTAACCATTAATTTGTCTGAGAACTCGAACTTGCGAGAGATTAATTCTTTTTGAACTGGAAATTATTAAACTGGATATTGAGATCCTCAAAGCTTTGTAAGGAACAAATTTACCTTGATCCGGATGTTGAACCGGTTTTGAGAGCTTCAAAGCTTTGCGGGAGAAAGATGCCTCTTGAGCTGTATTTTAAACCGGAATCTTCATTTGGAACCGGAAATTTTTCTGATGGCCTTTAAATATTTGCCAATAAAGTAGTAGCCTCCAGGGCCGGGTTATCTTCCCTTCAATGACCCAGAGTTCTTGAATTCATTGAAACCGGCTAATTTTGCCGAGCCATACCATTGTAGCCCCCGAGTCTCAAGATGACTCAAAGTGTTGGCTTGAGATTCTCCATATTTGACCATAGCAGAAGGTGTATATCATTGGCATTGATAGCGCGATGTGAATCCACAGAAGGTTGAGGTGACTGTGGCAGGTTTATAAATTATCCCGTATGAGCCGTGTCAGCAACTCGGCCAATGGTTCCTTCCAACTAGTTGTTTGAAGTTTAACCAAACTGTAGTGACGGCGACTTGTGCGCCTGCCATTGAGCTATCCAGTGCAGACGGCGGCTGATAATATATGATAATTTGCCTCCAATTTGTTGGAAGAAAACTGGGCTTCCCAAGCAGTGACTTGCTCATAGTCAATAAACAGCTCATGCAGACAGGTACGGCCCGATGCGTTGATGTAGACCAGGCCGCGAGAAACGGACGGTAAAGACGACCGCAACATCTGAGGCGGCACAGACAGATGAGCCGGCCGTGGCGTTGTAAGCCCGTGCAGACGGGCAAGTTGTCCTCCTTGTTGTAAGCCGGCATGGTCGCGGGAGACGGCCACGGCGTTGTAAGCCGGTGCGGGAGTCCATTGAGTAACGACAACCACCTGTGCCAAAAGATGTTGGTGTGCCTCCATCTCCCCGGTATAATATCATTTTTTCTCATAAATAATTGCCCTGCATAAACAATATTGCAGACCAAGGCAAAGATAAACTTGTTCTTTAACAAAAACAACATGTGCTAATAAAACAAACTTGAATGGATATCACCTGATTTGTTTGAACGAAGGATGATCCATTCAACGTGAAAGAGGCGGCTCAGACAGATGAGTCGGTGCGGTGAGCCGCGGCGGAGAGGAGTCGGTCAGGCGAGACCACAGCGATGTGGACAGCAGCGACTTGAGGCCGCCAGGCGGGACCATGGCCTGGACCCTTTTTTTTGTTCGTAGTCGCATCAGGTCTTGAGCAACTAATTTTCTTCAGTCCTTTTTTTACGGAGTATGGGCTGGTTGATTTGCCCTTGTATGCATGTACTTCTTCCAGCTTCAGATTCCCCTTAGTTGCCCCCCATGAGTGTACTTCCTGGCCAGCTTTGGATTGCAAACGGGATATAGTAATCTGAATGTACTAGGAGTAGCACTCTGCTTTGGTCGGCCCGTGCAAGCAGCCAACCGGAGCAGCAGTAGCACACTGGCACCGCCGGAACAGGGCGGATTGCAACTGCGGCGGCTCAAGCGCGGTTGTGGCAGCTCGGCAATGGAACAAGGCACGGCTGAACCGGCCTGAGCGAGTCACGCGGAGAGGGCAGAGTCGCCGATGATGGGGCGGGAGCATCGGGTGGTGAGGCGCGGCGACTCGCGGCAGAGGCAAGGCCGGCTCAACGCGCGGGCGGGTCAAGGCGGCCACAGCGAAGACGGTTGTCGAAGAAGGAGGCGGCCGTCGGGAAGGCGCCCGTGAAGCGCGGCTGCAGCCGCAGAGCCTGCATCCCTCTCCGCTTTCAAGCCGTGGTCGGAGCAGATCAGAGCGGAGGGCACTCGGAGTCTGAGTCAGGGCACGAGCCGACGATGGAAACGAGTCGGCGTCGGTGACTCAAGGGAGGCAGCTCGCAACCTGTGGTTTGCCAAGGGCATAGCTGGCGAGTTGGCGGCTCGAACCTGCCACAACATGGTTCCAGTCCTTTTTCGGGTCAAGATTGGTTTGACCATCCATGTTCGTATATACTTCCTGTTGATGTATGACACCCCGTGATATACTCTTGTCTTTGTTAGCTTCTTTGTTTGATCATGGCTGGTCAAACTGTTCGGTTTCAGAACCGTCCTTGAGTGTTACTTACCCTCGATTGCTTATGTAGATGAACGGTGGCCGTCGACGGCGGCTTACAGGCGCGGTCGCTCGCAAGGCAGAACGGTCTCGAGGTAGTAGATCCGCAGGGTACCCGATGGTTTTACCATAGTCTTTGCATGGAAAAAAGGATAACTGGTCCGTGATTGCTTCCTCGGCGACTTGTGGTGTCTGTTAATCTCGGCGATTTGAGGCAACAGAACGAATTAGAACCCTAATTTTCACCAATCACAAATCTAAGCCGACGAACTTGATGCTGATGCAGATCTTTCCAGACCGGCTCTTCTTCATCCAGATAATTGCGAACCCCTCAATCCCTGAGAGAAATCCCTCCAAGAACTCAACACCACCGTGCGCAGGCCCCACGGTGGGCGCCAACTGTCGTGGATTTGTCACGGCAGATGTCCTTAGTGTGAGGACTTAGTCGCGAGGCCAACGCATCTATGTAGTAGCTTGATGCAGCGGTCGGAAGAGGTGAAGTAGAGCGGGGCCAGGGCGGCTCAGGGCCAGGCCGGCTCAACGTCAGGGCCTGCCCGCGGCAGCTCGAGGTGAGGGGAGGCCCTGGCGATGGTTGAGGCCGCGTGACGGCGACTTGCACGGAAGACGAGGCGCAGCAATGACTCGGACGGGCGGTGGAGTCCAGACCAGCCACGAGTCATGATGCGACTCAAGATGAGGGGCAGCTGCAGAGGCCGACCGCGGTAGAGGAGCGATGCGGCAGGTTACGGTCGAGGTGGCGGCGACTCGGTGCGTGGCGACTCAAGCAGAAGCGGCGAAGTGTAGCTGAGCCGGCGGCGGGTTGACAAGCGTCGGTGCAGCGGGGGCCGCGACAGAGCGATAGTCGGAGGCCCGTCCGGCGATAGCGGCTTGATACGACTGCGAGGCATGGCCAGGGCTGCGGATGGGTCCAGACGAGGCGGCGTTGGCGAATCCGAGCGGACCCGGCGTTGGTGAGGGCTGCTCGCAGGCGAGATTCGCAGAGACCGGCTCACAGCAGAGGAACGAGGCCGAGGCAGCTCGACATACGGCGTGCTGAGGAGGACGGCTTGGCGATTCAGTGACTTGGACGCAGCCGGAGGAAAGTGTCGAGGCGCCGGCGACTCGAAGACGGCGGGTGAGCTCCTCGCAGAAGCGACCGCGGGAGAAGCTGGAAGCAACAGAGGCAGCCCGATGCGGTCAATCCGGGTCGGGGTCGTTATCCGCTTTTTTTCATTGTTGTAACCCAAGCACATGTACGCACGATTGGCAACGTACGCCTATCAATCTTCCATGCTCCGGCCACTCTTTGGCGGTCCTTCTTTTTTTTATGCGATGACGTGGAACAGCATGAATCGCTCTGATTTGAAAATTATACCGGCCATCAAGACAGAACGCGGCTCGGGACTTAATCTGATATGCTTCGGTGTTCAGGGTAGCATTCGGACTGTTTGCAGCGGAAAGTCTTGCCAGTTTCAGATTAGCGATTTGCGGCCGTCCTGGCTAGCGGATTCGTACGACGCCTGAGGCGGCCGCATGCAACCCTAGCGCTAGTCTTGACCCAATAGAATTAATCACGACTCTGATCATAAAACCATGAACACGTTGGTTCTGCTCAAAAAAATTTCCCATGCCGGGTCATCCTGCATGATTCTTCCACGTCGGTTCTTCTTCGTCCGGCTAATCGTAAACTTCTCGATCCTTGAGAGAAATCCCTCCAAGAACTTAACACCATCGTGCGCATGCCCCACGGTGGCCGCCAACTGTCGTGGATTTTTCACGAGAGATGTCCTTAGTGTCAGGACTTAGTTGAGAGGCCAACGCATCTATGTAGTAGCTTGAGAGGGGTTGATCGGGACGAGAGACGCGACACACAAGACAAGGATTTAGACAGCTTCGGGCCCCGGGAAACATCATCCGGAATAGCCCTACATGCTGTTTGTGGCTAGGTCTCATTATGCTCATGAGGGAGTCGCCGCATAAGCCGGCTCCCCCTTTGTGTCTAGCCCTAGATATTGTTTCTTGTTGCCTGTCACCCTTTTGGGGAGCCCTGCCCCTCCTTATATAAGTTAGAGGGGCGGGTTACATGTGGAGTCCTAGTAGGACTAGGACTAGTCTATCTTCTCTTACAAGTTAAATACAAGTCCGGGTCTTGCTTCCTCATAAAGGAAATATTTGTCATCCCTTTCCTCTTAAGCCGGCCCATCATAACATGAGCCGGCCTTCTGGGCTTTGGGCCTTGTTGTCCGTCTGACCCGCCCCCCGGGTTACTAATGAGTCGCCAATATCGGGCGGGTTATCTGTGAATCACCAAGCTCCAGGCGGGTCACCAGTGAGTCGCCACGCTCTAGCCGGGTCATACATCCGGCGGGTTACACCGCGGGGTATATCCCCGACACTAGTGGTTCTTTCTTTGCACTCATCAATGGAAATTATCATGGCTTTGAGAGACTCATTGATATCATGCTTAGGAGGAATAGATCTAAGCTTTAAAGAATCAACCTCAAGAGAAATTCTATCAACGTTCCTACCCAAATCATCAACTTTAAGCAATTTCTCTTCAAGCAAAGCATTAAAATTCTTTTGTGAATTCATAAACTCTTTAACACTACTCTCAAATTCAGAGGGCATATTATTAAAATTTCCATAAGAGTTGTTGTAGGAATTTCCATAATTATTAGAGGGATTACTAGGATAAGGCCTAGGATTAAAATTCCCTCTATACGCGTTGTTACCAAAATTATTCTTTCCAACAAAATTCACATGCATAGATTCATTATTATTCTCAATCAAGGTAGACAAATGCATATCATTAGGATCAGAAGAAACACTCTTAGTAGCAAATAATTTCTTAAGTTCATCCATCTTTCCACTCAAAACATTAATTTCTTCTATCGCATGCACTTTTTTATTAGTAGATCTTTCAGTATGCCATTGAGAATAATTAACCATAATATTATCTAGGAGTTTAGTAGCATATCCTAAAGTGATTTCCATAAAAGTGCCTCCCGCGGCCGAATCTAAAAGATTTCTAGAAGCAAAATTCAATCCGGCATAATTTTTTTGTATAATCATCCACAAGTTCAAACGATGAGTAGGACAATTACATATCATTAATTTCATTCTCTCCCAAGCTTGTGCAACATGTTCATGATCAAGTTGCTTAAAATTCATAATATCGTTCCTAAGAGAGATATTCTTAGCGGGAGGAAAATACTTAGAGATAAAAGCATGTTTGCACTTGTTCCAAGAATCAATACTATTTTTAGGCAGAGATGAAAACCACGCTTTAGCACGACCTCTAAGCGAAAAAGGAAATAGCTTCAACTTAACGACATCATTATCGACATCTTTTTTCTTTTGTATATCACATAAATCAACGAAGCTATTCCGATGAGTAGCGGCATCTTCACTAGGAAGGCCGGCGAATTGATCTTTCATAACAAGATTCAACAAAGCAGTAGTGATTTCACAAGATTCAGTATTGGCAAGAGGAGAAATCAGAGTGCTAAGGAAATCATTATTATTGGTCTTGGTGAAGTCACACAATTTGGTAGCATCTTGAGCCATCGCGACAAACAAGCAATCCAACACACGAGCAAACAAACGGACGAGGAAAAGGCAAAGGGAAAAGAGGAGGAGATTGGGAAAGAGAGGGCGGATAAAACGGCAAGGGTGAAGTGGGGGAGAGGAAAACGAGAGGCAAATGGCAAATAATGTAATGCGAGAGATAGGGATTGTGATGGGTACTTGGTATGTTGACTTTTATGACTCCCGACAACGACGCCAGAAATCCTTCTTGCTACGTCTTGAGCTTGCGTTGGTTTTCCACGAAGAGGAGAGGATGATGCAGCACAGTACCGTAAGTATTTCCCTCAGTTTTTGAGAACCAAGGTATCAATCCAATAGGAGGCCACGCACAAGTCCCTCGTACCTGCACAAAACGATAGCTACCCGCAACCAACGCGATTAGGGGTTGTCAATCCCTTCACGGTCACTTACGAGAGTGAGATCTGATAGAGATAACATTTTTGGTATTTTTGGTATATAGATGCAAAGTAAAAATAAAAGGCAAAGTAAAAACAAAGCAAGTATAAAAGTGATGGAGATTGATATGATGAGAATAGACCTGGGGGCCATAGGTTTCACTAGTGGCTTCTCTCAAGAGCATAGATATTCTACGGTGGGTGAACAAATTACTGTTGAGCAATTGACAGAATTGAGCATAGTTATGATTATATCTAGGTATGATCATGTATATAGGCATCATGTCCGAGACAAGTAGACCGAAACGATTCTGCATCTACTACTATTACTCCACTCATCGACCGCTATCCATGCATCTAGAGTATTAAGTTAAAAACAGAGTAACGCCTAAGCAAGATGACATGATGTAGAGGAATAAATTCATGCAATATGATAAATACCCCATCTTATTATCCTCGATGGCAAAATACAATCGTGCCTTGCAACCCTTTACATCACATCGGGTAAGGACACCGCAAGATTGAACCCAAAGCCATGCACTTCTCCCATTGCAAGAACTACCAATCTAGTTGGCCAAACCAAACGGATAATTCAAAGAGACTTGCAAAGATAAATCAATCATACATAAAAGAATTCAGAGAAGATTCAAATATTATTCATAGATAAGCTGGATCATAAACCCACAATTCATCGGTCTCAACAAACACACACAAAAAGAAGATTACATCGAATAGATCTCCACGAGAGAGGGGGAGAACATTGTATTGAGATCCAAAAAGAGAGAAGAAGCCATCTAGCTACTAGCTATGGACCCGAAGGTCTGAAGTAAACTACTCACACTTCATCGGAGAGGCTATGGTGTTGATGTAGAAGCCCTCCATGGTGGATGCCCCCTCCGTGAGCTCCTAACAGGCCCCAAGATGGGATCTCGTGGATACAGGAAGTTGCAGCGGTGGAATTAGGTTTTTGGCTCCTGTTCTGATCGTTTGGGGGTACATAGGTATATATAGGAGGAAAGCTTACGTCGGTGGAGCAACAGGGGCCCACGAGGCGGGGCGCGCCCTAGGGGGCGCCCCCACCTCGTGACCACCTCGCTTGTTCCTTGGCGTGGGTCCAAGTCTCTGGATCACGCTCGTGAGAAAATCACGTTTCAAGGTTTCATTCCGTTTGGACTCCGTTTGATATTCTGTTTCTTGAAACACCAAAAAGGCAAAAACAACAATTACAGGCTGGGCCTCCGGTTAATAGGTTAGTCCCAAAATAATATAAAAGTGGAAAATAAAGCCCAATATAGTCCAAAACAGTAGATAAAGTAGCATGGAGCAATCAAAAATTATAGATACGTTTGGAGACGTATCAAGGAGCGGGGAATCTTTAGCTTTTCACCATGGGAAAACACCAGTCGACGACTTCTCACATCAGGGAGCAGTGGGTTTTACAGGCGGAGTCATCGTGACTAATTACTGCCGCGCCTGCTCTCGTTAATGAAAAAATTAAAAATCCTGTCGCACCCGAAGACTAGAGCAACGCCGCGGTGGATATTTAAATTTATCTGCCGATAAGGAGATAAAAAATGGTGAAAAACAAATGTGGCGGCG
Organism: Aegilops longissima; assembly: GCA_021605205.1. Lineage (NCBI taxonomy): Eukaryota > Viridiplantae > Streptophyta > Magnoliopsida > Poales > Poaceae > Aegilops > Aegilops longissima. The sequence goes on from CM038682.1 coordinate 604,940,826, forward strand.
ACCTAGCTAATCAGCCGCACTAGCCCAACTAGCTAGCCACCGTGCTTCACTGATGTACTCAGTGGGAAAGGTGGTCTTTCATGATTTGACGACTCATTTAGTCGCTTCGGCGCTATGACCGATGAGGACCCAGAAAACGCGTGGTAGGCCGTCCCACGTCTTGGCAATGAAGAATATATGCGTGCACCACCCGGGAGGACCCTGAAACCGCACGGTAGGGTGTGCCACGTCTCCGCACGGAGGAAAAATGTGCGTGTAAAAATATACTGTATCAGACGTGGTATTACCTATGGTTCGACCTCAGGACCCAGCCAGTCGGTCGAAAACACCCCACTAGCCACACAGCTTCATCATGCTAACGTGGCACGGAGGATGGGTGTGGTTAGCTCCGTCTCGACCAGCCACAACTTCTCTTGTTCTAGGCGATTCTTCTATTTTCCAAGCCTTTTTAGTTATAATAACACCAAGGCAAGCTAGCGCCGCTCTTTGTGTGTGCCCGTGCGTCTAAAGGTTAGACGATGGAGAGGTGAGAGAGATCGCAGACCTGGGACCCACCAGTAAGTGAGTCAACGGTCATGCACGTGTTGACGAGGCACTCCCTCTACTCTACTCAATGTAATACTGTATAAAATCAAGTTATGGGACAAAGCCAACAACCGTTGTTGTTTCAGGCTATCGACTTACGATTTGTAGTCCAGGTTGCCAGTTCGAATCTTGTCTTTCAAATATGTTAGTTTTAGGTCCAAATTTGATCAATGACAAGTGGGACCCCCGTGTGTTGTTCCGATATTTCAGTGTAAGATGGTTTTTTGAACAAACACTTTGCGCGGTTAGAAAAGTAACAACATGAGTTACACGTATTTTGCAAGTTTACGAACAAAAATGACAACGGCATAGAATATCAGGGGTAGGAACTGCTGCGGTTAAGAAATTACAACCTTCCAAATAGGAACTAGCCAATCCATGGGTATACCAAGAAGTTACAAAAGTTGTCCCTGTAAACCAACCCCCTAAAGCGAAATAAGCACAAGGAAAGAGCAATAGGCCAGACCATCCTACAAAAATGAAACGGTCCTATCGGGGGTTGGGTGCGACATATGCCAAAGGATGGCTTATCATGGTGGGAGTGAGTAGAACGTCGCCGGTGCCTGGAAGCGAGATGAGGCGTAGACACGAACGCTGGCGCACTTTACCCAGGTTCGGGGCTCTCCTCGGAGATAACACCCCTAGTCCTACTCTGCGTGGTCTCCACATGATCACTAAGGCACTAGTGAGTACAATGGTGCTCCTCGAGCTGTATGCTAGAGGCAGAAGAAGGCAGGGCTTGCTCTCTCCTCTCTCTATGGGTGAGTCTAGGTCTAACAGGTTGGGAACCCTTTGCATGGGTGCCCTGGCAGGTTTATATAGGCCTACCCCCAGGGGTACAATGGTAATCTGGCTGGGTGTAGGACCCGGCTGTCAGTGTCTCGTGTCGCTGGCTTCTCCACCGGCTGCTGGGGCCCGCCGCCTGGTCTATTACGGAGCCGACAGGCCGCCTCCGCCGCGTGCGGGTCTGGTCGGCGGCTGGTTACTGTAGCCGCAATGCTAATGACGCATTCTTGTCGGGGAGGGGCGTGGCTACAGTCCCGCCGTCTGGTGGGAGATCACTATAGCCACACTGTGTCTCGTCTGGTTAATGGCGCATGGACCTCGAGGGAGGAGCAGGCCGCCTGCTAGAGGCCGTCCTCCCTTGGGTCCGACTGGTCAGGCTATGCCGCCTTCCGGGCTCTCGCTGCCTGGTAGGGCCCGCCGCCTGCAGGCCGTACCGACAGGCCGTCGTGGGAACAGGGCTTCGCCTGACAAAGGTGACGTCAAGGATGGAGTAGCAACAGTGCCGCGCCGTGCGGAGATCTCCGCCTGTACTGGGCATTGTGGCCCCGCCAAGCCCTGGATATGGGGGTGATGGGCTACACTGTAGCCACATTGATATCCTGTCTCGTCTTCTTAGTGGGGGGCGTAGACTCTGAGGGCGTCATGGGCCGCCTGCTAGGAGCCGACCTCTCTGGAGGCCGCCTACTAGGAGTCATCCCGTCTTGGTGCCGTCTTCTGGTGCTTGGCCGTCTTCTGGCAGCCGGCCGCTTGAGCCAGCCGGCCACCAGAAGGCGATGCTTCATTCTGGATGCTTGAGGGGCGTAGCCGGCCCAATGTCTTGAAATGCTCAGGGACTCGGGTTAGGCTATCCGTGGCCCATTACTCCGACAGTAGTCCCCGAAGCTGGTGAGGCATCACGGCTGATAAGTTGAGAGGCCTCAGCAGTTTCCTTCTCCGAGTGTTCTTGCTGAGTGCTTCGATCGTCTCCTGGTGCGCCGCCTGTTGGGAGTCGGATGCGACCAGGCGGCTTCGTGTGATGATTTCGAAATGCCAAGGCGGGAACCAGGTGGCGTGCTTGCTAAGCCTCTATGCCAGCTGCCTGCTGTAAGCACGCCACGCGGCGCCAGCTAGCCGGGCCAGCCTGCCAACCCATGTGCATGACAGGACGCGACAGCAGGCTAGGCCCACCACTACCGGGCCTCGGCGCGAGGGCGGATCCGCCGCGGTCGAGGCAAACGATTGCGATTCCACGCGGAGTTACTGCGTGTAGTAACTCGCGTAATAATCGTGGGGTCGTGGGCACAGTTAATCCCACGATCCCATGCCCTGCCCCCTCGGCTTTGTAGCCGAAGGGCTATAAGTAGGGGGAGGAGGGGGAGCGGCGGAGCATGCGCGCCCTCCTCTCCCTTCGCCATTTTCATCTTCTTCCTCCCCTTGCTGCTGCCGCACTTCCATGCTCCGCCGAGGCGCCGCCGCAGCTTACCGCCGTTAGGCTCCTTCGCCCCAAGCTTATCGCTCGATCCCGCTTGGATTCCATGGCGCACGAGAAGGAAGGGGACTGGGATGGCTCAGTTGTGATCGACGACCACGTCACATTCCTGCGGGCCACACACTGACTGCCTGGTGCGGGCTTCGTCAAGGTGCGCGTGCCGCCGGAGAAGGAAATCTTGCCGGTGCCGCAAGGAGGCGAGCGGGTCATCTTCCGCTCGCACTTCCTCCGCGGCTTCGGCCTGCCGGCGAGCGGATTCTTCCGGTCCTTCATGGAGTTCTACCATCTTCAGCCGCATCACTTGACGCCCAACACCGTGACGCTGCTGTCCGCCTTCGTCACGGCGTGCGAGGGCTACCTCGGCATCCTCCCCACCATCGAGTTGTGGGGAGCCTTCTTCTACACTAAACTGGGCACCTCCGCTAAGGAGAAGGCGGCCCAGTGTGGTGCCTTCGTTGTGGTGCGTCGGCCGTCGGTGAAGAACGCCTTCCCCGCCATCAAGCTGTCACAGTCGGTGAAACTGTGGTAGAAATCATATTTCTACGTGGAGAACGTCGACCCGACAATCGACTTCATCAACTCGCCGCCCTACGAAGCCGGCCCTCTGGCTAAGCCTCGGGCCAACTGGGGCTACAAGCCGAAGCCCATATCTGCCGACACCACCGCCGCCATCAACTGGCTCCGGGTGCTGACAGAGGCGGAGGGCCTCAAGGCATCTGACCTGCTGGTCGCCTTTGTCGAGCACCGGGTTCTCCCTCTCCAAGGCCGGCCTCATCTGATCTGTCGGATGAGCGGGCACCGCGACCCGAGCCGGATGTGCACGAGGGACGTGCCGACTGCTGAGGCGGCCCGGATGGTGAATGAGATCTCCGACCTCAAGCTGTCGGAAGGGTCTTGGCGGTTCGGCAAGCGGCCATACTCCCGCGCCAACCTGCCGCCTGCTGTAAGTTCTTCAACTCTTTCTTTTTAGTACTTGTCTTGGTCTTGATCTTGGTATTGAACAGTCGATCCTTTGGATGCAGATCTATATGTCTCCGGTGACAGCCGCCATCATGGGGCCGGGTGGAAACTAGCAGCCGGACTGGGAGGTGAGCGATGTGGACGACCCCAACTTGCGGGCGGCCGCCTTGTAGGACAACGCCATAGGCGGCAGTGACGTAGTAGGCGGCTCCAAAGACGGAGGCGGCCTCAAGACCTGGCCTGACGATGTTGAGAAGAGTAAGAGCCGCGCCCTGCACGAGGCGCCGGCAAGGAGGACGCGGGCCCCTCCGTCGAGCCGGCTGCTCGAGGCGGCACGCACAAGCGCAAACAAGGCACCGTCTTGTTTGGCAGTGCGCAGAAGAAGACCAAGAACCCGACCACCGGGACCAGGCGGAAGGAGGCTGCTGCGAAAGCGGCCAAGTTCCCGAAACTTCCAAAGGCGCCTCCTATGGTGTCGGCATAAGTAACTTTTCCTTGTTCTTTCCTTCTTTGTTGATTATATCTGAGCTTCCTCGCTTTATTTTTCTTGACTTAGGGCCCCAATCTCTCTTGAGAAGTCGGCCGCTGCCTCCGTTATTGGGTCGGCGGAGACCTCCACCACCACCCGGCGAATCGACCCTGCAGCCGCTTCGGGAGGCGTAGGAACGAAACGCGCAGGAGGTGCGCGAGGAGCAGGAAGCCGCCCGCAGGGAGAAGGCGGAGGCAGACAAGGCGGAGGCCGCCGCGCTGAAGAAGCCGGCGAAGGCTGAAGCCGATGTCGCGGCGAAGAAGTTGGCTGAAGAGGCCGCGCGCCGTCAGGCACCATTATTCGTCATTCCCCTGAACTCTGCACCGCCACCACCGGAGTTCACGGCGCCGATTGGAGGAGCCGGCAATGACCATCCGACCATGGAGAGGGAAGGCGGCGATGTCACCATGCCAGAGGCGGATGCGCCTCCACCACCACCCTCTGGAGGAGCGCAGGACCACCAGCCGGCTGGCCCGCCAGCGCAGCCAGCCAGAGGCGACATGGCGACGGGCCCGACTCCTGAGGCCCACACACCATCACGCCGCCGAGGCGCGAAAGCGGCCTCAGCGCCACGACCGCTGGAAGCCGGCGCCGCGAGCTCATCAGTCCCAGATGCCGACACGACCAGCTCCGCGCCCGCTGACTGGGTGCGCGGAGGCGGGACGGGAGCCTTAAACAAGGCGGTCCTAGACGTCCAGGCCAAGCTCTGAGCTGAGCCGATGCTCTCAAGCATTGCAACAAGGCGTTCTTGGATTCGCGAGCGGCCATTCGAGTATGTTCTTACTTCTTCGTCTTTGATTCTTGTACTTCTCTGTGGGGGCGCGCCAGCGCACCCACTGGGTGTAGCCCCCGAGTTTCGGGCCGGCTGCTGAGTAGGCGGCTCGGAACTTTAATTTGCAAGCTCCGAGTGCTAACTTCGTCCGATATCCTCGTTGTAGGATTATCATAACCTTCGCGCGACCACCTTCAACTCCAATGTCCGGGAGCCGGATCAATGGACCGCCGACTTGTCGGAAAGCCGGAGTAATTCTTCGTTTTCTTTCTCTATGGGGCCGCGGTGTCGCACCCGCGAGCTGTAGTCCCCGAGATTCGGGCCGACTGCTAAGCAGTCGGGACGGATCTCTCCGGCAACTGCATTTCTTCTTTGCTGATCGTTGATAACTTCTTTCTTTGTGGGGGCACGACAGCGCACCTGCGGGCTGTAGTCCCCGAGATTCGGGCCGACTGCTGAGCAGTCGGGCCGAATCTCCCCGGCAACTACACTTCTTCCTTGTTGATTGTTGACGTCTTTTTCTTCCTCTACTTTTGCAGAGGCCAACACCGTCCTGCAGTAGCAGCTGGGTGAAGCCAACACCGCGTTGCATGCCAAGGATACAGGATGCAGCAAGTTGGCCCAGGAGCGTGACCGGCTGGCCATGCAACTGGTGAAGCAGGCGGAGCTTCTCCTGAAGGCCCAGAAGGAGGCGGAGGTGAAAGAGTCCAATCTCTTCGCCGAGTTCGAGACCGAACGCTCCGCCTGGGCCGACAAGGAGGCATTGCTGACTGCCGGCTTCAGCAGGATTGAAGATATGGTTGACGGTAAGCTTTCTTGTTTTTTCTTTCTTTGAGCTACCGACTTATGATCGGGCTGGCTTCTAGCTTCTTTGTTTTCTGCTCGAGCAGACTTCTTCCCTGGCCACTCAGGCGCCGCCAATCAGGCCATTGAGGCTTATCGTGAAGACGGAGGGCGGAAGGTGCGCAGATCACCGCCAACGCCCCCCGGACCCTTAGTGAACAACTTCTCAGCATCCAGGCCCGCCTTCGGCTGGCTCATCGGATACTGCGCCGTCTTCAGCGTGTTGGGGCCCAAGCGATCTCCACCCTGTGGCGAGACATGCCGGCTCCACGCACTCCCAGTCGGACTATCGACTGGATGGAGGTGGCCGCCAGCCGTCTGGAGGCTTGGAAGGGTTCCTCGGCCCGGGCTGGAGCATGCCGGGCCTTGGAGTTTGTCAAGGCGTGGTACCCTGGGCTAAATCTAGCCCAGTTGACCATGTTTCGGCAGGAGGCCCAGGAAGACCTGGTGGCGGTGGAGCGTGACCTTGTCTAACGGGCGGCAACGATCACCGAGTACACCAACACCAGAATCTTCATCCCTGAGCTGGCTGAGAATGGTGCCAAGGCGCCACCGGAGTGGTTTGGGCTGAACCCTGAGGACGACGAGGACTCGGCCGAGGTGATCGACTCCAGCGACGAGGGAGAAGGCGAGGAGGACGAGGAAAGCGGAGAAGATGCGCCGGAGGTCGGAGCGGACGGCCAACCTCAGCTTGACCGTGCCTCGAACAACGATCCGCGCTCGAGTGCGCCGACTGCTGCTGGAGGCAACCAAGTGGAGACTGACCAGCCGTCCACTCCACCAACCGGCACCACTGACTCCGCCAACCAGCCGGAGCCCTCTGCTGCTCCCTAGGCTGCCGTCTTATCTTTACTTTTCCTGCTTTACCAGTCTCGACAAACTTTGTTAAATTTGCACAATTCCACCCGTGGGGTGTATTCCAAATTAACTGTTGAGTGCTAGCCAAGGGCCTTTTGACATGTAAATATTTTTGCCGAGTTATGCCTTTTCTTGCTTTCTGCTCCTTGGCTTTTTTCCTTTGCCGCCCTCCCTTGCCTGCCGTCTTGCCAGCCAAACAGCCGCTCTGCGGACTGCGGCTGGGTCAAGTACTTAGCTACTTTCAGGAGGGCAAGTACTTAGCCGACTAGAGCGTTTAGCAATTTAAGTAGAAGCCGGTCGGCCGGCTGCTCAGCAGCCGGTCGATGAGGCGAGAAGCCGGCTTGAACTATGTGCATGCTTTGGGTCCTTAGCCATTTTTCATTCAGACACCCTTTCTGACCTTAGCTCCTGCCCACGAGACAGTCGCTCTGCGAGCTGCGGCTTTTGCAGGAGAAGGTTGAGGTGCCAACACACTACTTGTCCAGCTGCAGGAAGCATCTCACGGTACAAGGCAGTGAGCCCCCGGTCCGACTGGTCAAACCCGGTGCTAGGCGGAGTAATGAAATAACATACTCATAGGCATAATACTTATCATATAGATAAAAGAGGGAAGCCCCCGAGCTCTTCTTAGGGGTGATGACCCACAAGTATAGGGGATCTATCGTAGTCCTTTCGATAAGTAAGAGTGTCGAACCCAATGAGGAGCAAAAGGAAATGATAAGCGGTTTTCAGCAAGGTATTCTCTGCAAGTACTGAAATAAATGGTAACAGATAGTTTTGTGATAAGATAATTTGTAACGAGCAACAAGTAACAAAAGTAAATAAAGTGCAGCAAGGTGGCCCAATCCTTTTTGTAGCAAAGGACAAGCCTAGACAAACTCTTATATAAAGAAAAGCACCCCCGAGGACACATGGGAATATCGTCAAGCTAGTTTTCATCACGTTCATATGATTCGCGTTCGGTACTTTGGTAATTTGATATGTGGGTGGACCGGTGCTTGGGTTCTGTTCTTACTTGAACAAGCATCCCACTTATGATTAACCTCTATTGCAAGCATCCGCAACTACAACAGAAATATTAAGGTAAAGCTAACCATAGCATGAAACATATGGATCCAAATCAGCCCCTTACGAAGCAACGCATAAACTAGGGTTTAAGCTTCTGTCACTCTAGGAACCCATCATCTACTTATTACTTCCCAATGCCTTCCTCTAGGCCCAAATAATGGTGAAGTGTTATGTAGTCGACGTTCACATAACACCACTAGAGGCTAGACAACATACATCTCATCAAAATATCGAACGAATACCAAATTCACATGACTACCAATAGCAAGACTTCTCCCATGTCCTCAGGAACAAACGTAACTACTCACAAAGCATATTCATGTTCATAATCAGAGGGATATTAATATGCATATAGGATCTAAACATATGATCTTTCACCAAGTAAACCAACTAGCATCAACTACAAGGAGTAATCAACACTACTAGCAACCTACTAATACCAATCCCGGACTTGGAGATAAGAATTGGATACAAGAGATGAACTAGGGTTTTGAGAGGAGATGGTGCTGGTGAAGATGTTGATGGAGATTTCCCTCTCCCGATGAGAGGAGTGTTGGTGATGACGATGACGATGATTTCCCCCTCCCGGAGGGAAGTGTCCCCGGCAGAACAGCTCTGCCGGAGCCCTAGATTGGTTCCGCCAAGGTTCCGCCTCGTGGCGGTGGAGTCTTGTCCCGAAAGGTTGCTTCTGATTTTTTCCTTGATGAAAGACTTCATATAGAAGAAGATGGCCACCGGAGAGCCAACAGGGGGCCCACGAGGCAGGGGGCGCACCCTGGGGGGTAGGGCGCGCCCCCACCCTCGTGGCCAGGTGGGCCCCCCTCTGGCGTACTTCTTCCGCTCAATATTTTTTATCATTTCCAAAAATGACTTTTGTGGAGTTTCAGTACTTTTGGAGTTGTGCAGAATAGGTGTCTAATATTTGCTCCTTTTCCAGCCCATAATTCCAGCTGCCGGCATTCTCCCTCCTTATGTAAACCTTATAAAATAAGAGAGAATATGCATAAGTATTGTGACATAACGTGTAATAACAGCCCATAATGCAATAAATATCGATATAAAAGCATGATGCAAAATGGACGTATCAAGGGGACCCAGAGAAAGATAGGGGCTTATAGTTTCGCCTCCCAACCTACTCAACTATCATTTAGTCTTTCATAATTGCTAACACTCACACAATACTTGTGGTTACGGAGTTTTAATCGGACACAGAGAAAGATAGGGGCTTATAGTTTCGCCTCCCAACCTTTTACCTCAAGGGTAATGTCAACAATAATAACTCATGCTCCCCTACATCCAATTAGATATATTTATCAGGATCTTTCCAACATACCGTGCTTGCCAAAGGATAAAATGTAAAAAGGAAAGGTGAAGATCACCATGACTCTTGCATAAGGTAGAAGGTAATAATAAAAGATAGGCCCTTCGCAGAGGGAAGCAAAGGTTGCCATGCGCTTTTATGGTTGGATGCACAAAATCTTAATGTGAAAGAACGTCACTTTATATTGCCCCTTGTGATATGAACCTTTATTATGCAGTCCGTCGCTTTTATTTATACCACATCACAAGATCGTATAAAGCTTATTTTCTCCCACACTAATAAGTCATACATATTTAGAGAGCAATTTTTATTGCTTGCACCGATGACAATTTACTTGAAGGATCTTACTCAATCCATAGGTAGGTATGGTGGACTCTCATGGCAAACTGGTTTAAGGGTTTTTTGGAAGCACAAGTAGTATCTCTACTTGGTGCTGAGAATTTGGCTAGCATGAGGGGGAAAGGCAAGCTCAACATGTTGGATGATCCATGACAATATACTTTATCTCAGATATAAGAAAACATAACCCATTAGGTTGTCTTCCTTGTCCAACACCAACTCTTTAGCATATCATATTTTAATGAGTGCTCCCAATCATAAAAGATGTCAACGATAATATATTTATATGTGAACCCCTCTTTCCTTATTACTTCCTATTAATTGCAACAATGACCAAAGCTATGTTTGCCAACTCCCAACCACTTTTCATCATCATACTCTTCCTATGTGAAGTCATTACTCTCAATAAGATCAATATGAACTCTTTGTTTCTTTTTATTCTTTTCTCTTTTCTTTTATTCACTCAAGATCATGGCAAAACAATCAAGCCCTTGACTCAACACTAATTTTTGTTATATAGCTCACGGACTCGGTTACATAGAGAGATCATAAAGCAAAAACTCAAAACTAGATCATGCCATAAACTTTATTCTACTAGATCAAGATACTACTAAATAGGATCGAACTAAGAAGAACGGTAAAGATAGGAGTGTGATGGTGATACGATACCGGGGCACCTCCCCCAAGATTGGCAGATGCCAAGGGGAGTGCCCATACCCATGTGATTATATCTCCTTTGTTGTTGGTGAAGAAGATGGAGGTGTTGTTGTTAATGCGGGCTTCTTCCTTAATTTGCGCTTGAGGACAGAATTTTGATCCCTCAAGTCGTCTATCTCCTGCTCCAGGATCAATATCTTTTTGCATAGTTCCTGCTTGTTTTCCTGCAAGAGACGAAAAGGGATAAACTCGATCTTGGGTTTCTTTACTCTATCAGGGAGGCTTGACTTCTTGAACTACACATGCATGTCCCCAGGTTGAGGTAATGGGGCTTAATCTTCATCTGAGCTCGTCTCCTCCTTCCTCTTGGGTTCATAGTCTTCTTCTTCCTCCGTAGTCCAACCACAATGCTCCACATCTCCATAGACCCTAGGATCTGCAAGGTAATCGTCCACGTAGCTTTCTCCTTTCGAATCCTGGGATGACATGTTGCTCTAATCTGCAGCAGGACAACTCGAAACAAGAACAGAGGATAATTGCGTGATACGGGAGTCAAAACCTTTGGGAGGTTATATAATGAATTTTTACCGACCAAAATACGTATCGTGCAAGAAAACAGAGTCCGGAAGGCACACGAGGTGCCCACAAGATAGGGGGCGCGCCTAGGGGGGTAGGGCGCGCCCTCCACCCTCGTGGGGCCCCCGTGTCCTTCCCGGACTGCTACTTATTTTTCTATTTTTCTAAATATTCCAAAACGGAGAAATATTGCCTTAAAAACTGTTTTGGAGTCGGTTTAATTACCGTACCACATACCTATTCCTTTTCGGAGTCTGAAACATTCCAGAAAGTGTCCCTTATGTATTCCTCCGGGGTTACGGTTTCAATAACATTGGTTTCAACATTTATAGGATTACCTGAGATATAATGTTTGATTCTTTGACCGTTCACCACCTTCGGATTTGTGCCTTCGAAGTTTTTGATTCTTATGGCACCGTAACGATAGACCTCCTCGATAATGTAAGGGCCTTCCCATTTAGAGAGAAGTTTTCCTGCAAAAAATCTTAAACGAGAGTTGTATAGAAATACATAATCACCTATATTAAACTCACGCTTTTGTATCCTTTTGTCATGCCATCTTTTAACTTTTTCTTTAAACAACTTGGCATTTTCATAAGCTTGGGTTCTCCATTCATCAAGTGAGCTAATATCAAATAACCTCTTCTCACCAGCAAGTTTGAAATCATAGTTGAGCTCTTTAATGGCCCAATATGCCTTATGTTCTAGTTCGAGAGGTAAGTGACATGCTTTTCCATAAACCATTTTATACGGAGACATACCCATAGGATTTTTATATGCAGTTCTATAGGCCCATAATGCATCATCAAGTTTCTTGGACCAATTCTTCCTAGACCTATTAACAGTCTGTTGCAAAATTAATTTGAGCTCTTTATTACTCAATTCTACTTGACCACTAGACTGTGGGTGATAAGGAGAAGCAATTCTATGATTAACATCATACTTACCAAGCATTTTACGGAAAGCACCATGAATAAAATGTGAACCACCATCAGTCATTAAATATCTAGGGACTCCAAACCTCGGAAAAATTAACTTCTTTAAGCATTTTAATAGAGGTGTTATGATCAGAACTACTTGTTGGAATAGCTTCTACCCACTTAGTAACGTAATCAACAACAACTAAAATATGTGTATATCCATTAGAGGCAGGAAAAGGTCCCATATAATCAAAGCCCCAAACGTCAAATGGTTCAATAATGAGTGAATAGTTCATAGGCATTTCTTGACGTCTACTAATATTACCAATTCTTTGACATTCATCACAAGACAAGACAAACTTACGGGCATCCTTGAAGAGAGTAGGCCAATAGAAACCGGATTGCAATACCTTATGTGCAGTTCTATCTCCAGCATGGTGTCCTCCATAAGCTTCAGAGTGACACTTGCGTAGGATCTGTTCCTGTTCATGCTCAGGTACACAACGTCTAATAACACCATCTACTCCTTCTTTATAAAGATGTGGGTCCTCCCAAAAGTAATGTCTTAAATCATAGAAGAACTTTTTCTTTTGTTGGTATGTGAAACTAGGTGGTATAAATTTAGCAACAATGTAATTAGCATAATCAGCATACCATGGAGTCGTACGAGAAGCATTTATGACATATAATTGCTCATCTGGAAAGCTATCATCAATAGGTAGTGGGTCATCAAGAACATTTTCTAACCTAGACAAGTTGTCTGCAACGGGGTTCTCAGCTCCCTTTCTATCAACAATGTGCAAATCAAATTCTTGTAGCAAGAGAACCCATCTAATGAGTCTAGGTTTAGCATCTTTCTTTTCCATAAGATATTTAATAGCAGTGTGATTCGTGTGAATAGTTACTTTAGAATCAACAATATAAGGTCTGAACTTATCACAAGCAAATACAACTGCTAAGAATTCTTTTTCAGTAGTAGCATAATTTCTCTGAGCATTGTCTAGAGTCTTACTAGCATATTGGATAACATTTAATTTCTTATCAACTCTTTTCCCTAGAACAGCACTACAGCATAATCACTAGCATCACACATAATTTCAAAGGGTAAATTCCAATCAGGTGGCTGAACAATAGGTGCAGAGATCAATGCTTTCTTAAGTATTTCAAATGCTTCTACACAATCATCATCAAAGACAAATGGTATATCTTTTTGTAATAAATTAGTCAGAGGCCGAGAAATTTTGGAGAAGTCCTTAATGAACCTCCTATAAAATCTGGCGTGACCAAGGAAACTTCTTATACCTTTGATGTCCTTGGGACATGTCATCTTTTCAATAGCGTCAACCTTAGATTTATCAACTTCAATACCTCTTTCAGAAACTTTATGCCCCAAGACAATGCCTTCATTAACCATAAAGTGGCACTTTTCCCAATTCAAGACAAGATTAGTTTCTTCACATATCTGCAAAACTCGATCAAGATTGCTCAAGCAATCATCAAAAGAGGATCCATAGACGGAAAAGTCATCCATGAAAACCTCACAAATCTTTTCACAAAAGTCAGAGAATATAGCCATCGTGCATCTTTGAAAGGTAGCGGGTGCATTACATAAACCAAAAGGCATACGTCTATAAGCAAAAGTACCAAAAGGGCATGTAAAAGTAGTCTTTGATTGATCATTGGCTAACACAGGTATTTGAGAGAAACCAGAATAACCATCTAGAAAGCAAAAATGTGTATGTTTGGATAATCTTTCTAGCATTTGATCAATAAAAGGTAAGGGGTAATGATCCTTTTTAGTAGCCTTATGTAATTTACGGGAATCAATTACCATCCTATAACCTGTAATAATTCTTTGAGGGATCAATTCATCTTTATCATTAGGAACAACAATAATACCTCCCTTCTTTGGGACACAATGGACATGACTTACCCACTGACTATCAGCAACGGGATAAATTATACCTGCCTCAAGGAGCTTTAGTATTTCCTTTCTTACCACTTCTTTCATTTTAGGATTCAACCGTCATTGATGATCAATAACTGGTTTGGCATCTTTCTCCAAATTTATTTTATGTTGACATAGAGTGGGGCTAATGCCCTTAAGATCATCAAGAGTATATCCAATAGCAGCACGGTGCTTCTTCAGAGTTTTCAATAATCTCTCCTCTTCATGCTCTGAAAGGTTAGCACTAATAATAACAGGATATATCTTCTTTTCATCAAGATAAGCATATTTAAGAGTATCAGGCAATGGTTTAAGCTCAAACACGGGATCACCCTTGGGTGGAGGAGGATCCCCTAGGATTTCAACAGGCAAATTGTGTTTCAGAATAGGTTCTTGTTTAAAGAATACTTCATCTATTTCCCTTCGTTCATTCATAAACATATCATTTTCATGGTCTAGCAAATATTGTTCTAAAGGATCACTAGGAGGTACGGCAATAGAAGCAAGACCTATAATTTCATCCTTACTAAGCAATTCTTCTTCACGGTGTTGTTTACTAAATTTAGAGAAATTAAACTCATGAGACATATCACCCAAACCAATAGTAACAACATTCTTTTCGCAGTCTATTCTAGCATTGGCAGTATTCAAGAAGGGTCTACCAAAAATAATGGGACAAAAGCTATCTTGTGGGGAACCAAGAACAAGAAAATCAGCAGGATATTTAGTTTTCCCACACAAGACTTCAACATCTCTAACAATTCCCATTGGTGCAATAGTATCTCTATTGGCAAGCTTAATTGTGACATCAATATCTTCTATCTCAGCAGGTGCAATATCAGGCATAATTTCTTTGTATAAGTCATAAGGTATTGCACTAACACTAGCACCCATATCACATAAGCCATGATAACAATGATCTCCTATTTTAACAAAAATAACAGGCACGCCTACCACAGGCCTATGTTTATCTTTAGCACAAGGTTTAGCAATTCTGGCAGTTTCATCGCAGAAATAAATAACATGCCCATCAATATTATCAGCCAAGAGATCTTTAACAATAGCAATATTAGGTTCAACTTTAACTTGCTCAGGAGGTGTATAAGTTCTAATATTCCTTTTACGAACCACAGTTGAAGCTTTAGCATGATCCTTTATTCTAATATGGAAAGGTGGTTTCTCAACATAAGAAGTAGGAACAACAGGATCATTATAAGTAATAGTCTTTTCTTCAACTTTAGTAGGTGCAGCTACTTTTACTTCTATGGGAGGATGACATTTAAACCACTTCTCCTTGGGGAGATCAACATAAGTAGCAAAAGATTCACAGAAAGAAGCTACTATCTCAGAGTCAAGTCCATATTTAGTGCTAAATTTACGGAAAACACAGTATCCATAAAAGATTTAACACAATCAAACTTAGGTGTCATACTTGACTCCTTTTACCTTCATCGAGATCCCAATCTTCAGAGTTGCGTTTAATTCTATCCAATAAATTCCATTTGAATTCAATAGTCTTCATCATAAAAGAGCCAACACAAGAAGTATCGAGCATGGATTGATTATTATGAGCAAGCCGAGCATAAATTTTTTGAAGAATTATTTCTCTTGAGAGCTCATGATTGGGGCATGAATATAACATTGATTTAAGCCTCCCCCAAGCTTGAGCGATGCTTTCTCCTTCACGAGGCCAAAAATTATATATACAATTGCGATCACGATGAACAAGATGCATAGGATAATATTTCTGATGAAATTCCAATTTCAATCATTTATAGTTCCATGACTCGTATCATCACATAGCCTGTACCATGTCGATGCATCTCCCTTCAAAGATAAAGGGAAGACCTTCTTATTAACAACATCATCGGGTATACCTGCAAGCTTAAATAATCCTCAAACTTCATCCACATAGATTAGGTGCTCATCAGGATGCTTTGTTCCATCTCCTATAAAAGGATTATCTAGCAGTTTTTCTATCATACCCGAAGGAACTTCAAAGGGAACATTTTCATTTTCAGTAGGTTCAGTAGGTTGAGGAGCAATTCTTTGCTCTACTGGTCGGGGTGAAGATACCCCGAACAAGCCCCACACAGGATTACTTTCCATAGTAACAAGTGACAGTAAATTTCAGCACACTATATAAATTTTTCCTTACCAAATTCCACCTACCAAAGGCGCTTCACTCCCCGGCAACGGTGCCAAAAAAGGGTCTTGAAGACCCACAAGTATAGGGGATCTATCGTAGTCCTTTTGATAAGAGTGTCGAACCCAACGAGGAGCAGAAGGAAATGATAAGCGGTTTTTAGCAAGGTATTCTCTGCAAGTAGTGAAATAAATGGTAACAAATAGTTTTGTGATAAGATAATTTGTAACGAGCAACAAGTAACAAAAGTAAATAAAGTGCAGGAAGGTGGCCCAATCCTTTTTGTAGCAAAGGACAAGCCTGGACAAACTCTTATATAAAGAAAAGCGCTCCCGAGGACACATGGGAATATCATCAAGCTAGTTTTCATCACGTTCATATGATTCGCGTTCGGTATTTTGATAATTGATATGTGGGTGGACCGGTGCTTGGGTGCTGTTCTTACTTGAACAAGCATTCCACTTATGATTAACCTCTATTGCAAGCATCCGCAACTACAACAAAAGTATTAAGGTAAACCTAACCATAGCATGAAACATATGGATCCAAATCAGCCCCTTACGAAGCAACACATAAACTAGGGTTTAAGCTTCTGTCACTCTTGGAACCCATCATCTACTTATTACTTCCCAATGCCTTCCTCTAGGCCCAAATAATGGTGAAGTGTTATGTAGTCGACGTTCACATAACACCACTAGAGGCTAGACAACATACATCTCATCAAAATATCGAACGAATACCAAATTCACATGACTACTAATAGCAAGCCTTCTCCCATGTCCTCAGGAACAAACATAACTACTCACAAAGCATATTCATGTTCATAATCAGAGGGGTAGTAATATGCATATAGGATCTGAACATATGATCTTTCACCAAGTAAACCAACTAGCATCAACTACAAGGAGTAATCAACACTACTAGCAACCTACTAATACCAATCCCGGACTTGGAGACAACAATTGGATACAAGAGATGAACTAGGGTTTTGAGAGGAGATGGTGCTGGTGAAGATGTTGATGGAGATTGCCCTCTCCTGATGAGAGGAGTGTTGGTGATGACGATGGCGATGATTTCCCCCTCCCAGAGGGAAGTGTCCCCGGCAGAACAGCTCTGCCGAAGCCCTAGATTGGTTCCGCCAAGGTTCCGCCTCGTGGCAGCGGAGTCTCGTCCCGAAAGGTTGCTTCTGATTTTTTCCTTGATGAAAGACTTCATATAGCAGAAGATGGCCACCGGAGAGCCAACAAGGGGCCCACGAGGTAGGGGGGCGTGCCCCCACCCTCGTGGCCAGGTGGGCCCCCCTCTGGCATACTTCTTCCGCTCAATATTTTTGATTATTTCCAAAAATGACTTTCGTGGAGTTTCAGGACTTTTGGAGTTGTGCAGAATAGGTCTCTAATATTTGCTCCTTTTCCAGCCCAGAATTCCAGCTGCCAGCATTCTCCCTCCTTATGTAAACCTTGTAAAATAAGAGAGAATAGGCATAAGTATTGTGACATAGCGTGTAATAACAGCCCATAATGCAATAAATATCGTTATAAAAGCATGATGCAAAATGGACGTATCAAGGGGACCCGGAGTCTTGCATCATCAACGGTAAAATCTTCGAAGGAGGTTTGCATTCCATGGCCGCTCCGTCTCCTTGCCGGAACCGTCTCTCTTGCGTGCTCTAGGCTTCTGAGCATCGATCAGGTAGTAGGAATCGTTACCCAAAACCTTGCTGATGATGAAGGGGCCTTCCCAAGGTGCCGAGAGCTTGTGCTGGCCGGCTGTTCGCTGGATCAACCGGAGCACAAGGTCTCCCTCTTGGAAGGATCTTGGCTTGACCTTCCGATTGTAGTATCAGCGTAGACTCTGCTGCTAGATGGTGGACCGACTGAGTGCCAACAGCCGGCCCTCTTCCAGCAGATCGACGCCGTCCTCTCATGCTTCTTTTGCCTCCTCCTTGGTGTACATGGTGACTCAGGGGGGGGGGGTCGAATTATATGTCCGTCGGGATGACGGCTTCGGCACCATAGACGAGGAAGAAAGGCATGAAGCCAGTTGACTTGTTTGGAGTTGTGCGCAGGCTCCAGAGGACGGCCGGCAGCTCGTCGATCCAACAGCCGACCGAACGCTCCAAAGGCTCGACCAGTCGGGGCTTGATGCCGGACAGGATGATGTTGTTTGCTTGCTCCACCTGGCCGTTTGACTGTGGATGGGCAACGGACGCTAAGTCCAGTCGGATGCCCTGCGTCGCGTAGAAATGAGCCAAGGCGCCTTTGGCAAAGTTTGTGCCGTTGTCGGTGATGATGCTATGTGGTATGCCATACCGAGTAGTGATGTCTGCAATGAAAGTCACAGAAGTTGGACCATTCAACTTCTTGATTGGCTTTGCTTCTATCCACTTGGTGAATTTGTCCATGGCGAGAAGCAGATGAGTCATGTCGTCGCGTGCTTTCTTGAATGGTCCAACCATGTCCAGTCCTCAGACGGCAAAGGGCCAGACAATGGGGATGGTCTTGAGTGCAGAAGCCGGCAGATGTGGCTTGGAGCGGAACTTCTGGCACCCTTTGCATTTATGGACCAAGTCTTTGGCAGCTTCTAGGGCAGTCGGCCAGAAAAAACCATGGCGGAAAGCTTTGGCAACAAGTGCTCTTGAAGCCATGTGGTGACCACACTCGCCTTGGTGGATATCTTTGAGGATTGCTTGGCCTTTCTCTGGCTCCACGCAGCACTGGTGCACACCGGTGACGCTGGGCCTCACGAGTTCTTTGTTGATAATGGTGTAAGCTGTTGCCCGACGTTGCACTTGTCGGGCCAAGATCTCATCAATCGGCAGCTTCCTTTTCACCAAAAAATTGAGGATGGGTTGCGCCCATGAAGGTGTTGCTACCTCTTCAACTGTCAGGACTGCTACTTGCACGAGGGCGGTTGGGCTGGGAGGCGGCGGGTTGGAGTCAGCTACCGCCTGCTGCGTTGATGAAGTCCCCGGGCCGACTGCTGCAGTCCCCGGGCCAGGTTCCTAAGTCATTGGGCCGGGTGTGACTGCTGCAGCCCCCGAGCCGCCTGCGAAGTCCCCGAGCTGACTGTTGGAGTCCCCAAGTCGGATCCGACTGCTTCGGGAGCAGCCGGCACGAAGATTGAATCTGATTCAGGTGACGGCTTGACAGACGGCTTGATGAGGCGTTGTAGGGCGACACCGGCTAGTATTGCTTGTCGGGTGGAGCCGACCCGTGCCAAAGCGTCAGCTTGCTCGTTGTCATTTCTTGGCACATGGAGGAACTCGCACCCTTCAAAGTATCCACTGAGTTGTTGTACGAGGAAGCGGTAGCTTGCCATATTTGCATCCTTGGCATCCCAGTCGCCCGATGACTGCTGGACTACCAAGTCGGAGTCGCTATAGCACAGGATCCGGCGAATGCCGAGTTCCTTGGCAAGCCGGAGCCCGTGTATAAGTGCTTCGTACTCTGCTACATTGTTGGAGGCAGCAAAATGAATTTGCAACACATATCTGAGCTTGTCGCCTTTGGGAGAGGTGAAAACGATGCTGGCTCCCAAACCAGTGCGCATCTTGCAACCATCAAAATGCATCCACCAATGGGTGGAGTCCAGTGCTGGCGGCAGGTAATAGGTCTCGGCCCAATCGAAGAGGAAGTCGGCTAGTGCTTGGGACTTGATGGCGGTGCGAGGTTGGTAGTAGATGGTGTAGGGGGGCAAATCTATGGCCCATTTGGCCACCCGGCCCGAAGCATCCCGGCTTCCAATGATCTCGGCAAGTGGGGCAGTGCAGACAACAGTGATTGGGTGCTCTTGAAAGTATGTCTTCAGCTTCTTGGCGGCGAAATGCACGCCGTAGTGATGTCTACTACACAACCTTGTTCTTGTAGACGTTGTTGGGCCTCCAAGTGCAGAGATTTGTAGGACAGTAGCAAATTTCCCTCAAGTGGATGACCTAAGGTTTATCAATCCGTGGGAGGCGTAGGATGAAGATGGTCTCTCTCAAACAACCCTGCAACCAAATAACAAAGAGTCTCTTGTGTCCCCAACACACCCAATACAATGGTAAATTGTATAGGTGCACTAGTTCGGCGAAGAGATGGTGATACAAGTGCAATATGGATGGTAGATATAGGTTTTTGTAATCTGAAAATATAAAAACAGCAAGGTAGCAAGCGATAAAAGTGAGCGTAAACGGTATTGCAATGCTAGGAAACAAGGCCTAGGGTTCATACTTTCACTAGTGCAAGTTCTCTCAACAATAATAACATAGTTGGATCATATAACTATCCCTCAACATGCAACAAAGAGTCACTCCAAAGTCACTAATAGCGGAGAACAAACGAAGAGATTATGGTAGGGTATGAAACCACCTCAAAGTTATTCTTTCCAATCAATCCATTGGGCCATTCCTATAAGTTTCACAAACAACCCTAGAGTTCGTACTAGAATAACACCTTAAGACACAAATCAACCAAGACCCTAATGTCACCTAGATACTCCAATGTCACCTCAAGTATCCGTGGGTATGATTATACGATATGCATCACACAATTTCAGATTCATCTATTCAACCAACACATAGAACCTCAAAGAGTGCCCCAAAGTTTCTACCGGAGAATCAAGACGAAAACGTGTGCCAACCCCTATGCATAATTCATGGGCGGAACCCGCAAGTTGATCACCAAAACATACATCAAGTGAGTCACGTGATAACCCATTGTCACCACAGATACGCACGACAAGACATACATCAAGTGTTCTCAAGTCACTAAATACTCAATCCGATAAGACAACTTCAAAGGGAAAACTCAATCCATTACAAGAGAGTAGAGGGGGATAAGAAACATAAGATCCAACTATAATAGAAAAGCTCGCGATACAGCAAGATCATATCACCTCAAGAACACGAGAGAGAGAGAGAGAGAGAGAGAGAGAGAGAGAGATCAAACACATAGCTACTGGTACATACCCTCAGCCCCGAGGGAGAACTACTCCTTCCTCGTCATGGAGAGCGCCGGGATGATGAAGATGGCCACCAGTGAGGGTTCCCCCCTCCGGCAGGGTGCCGGAATAGGGTCCCGATTGGTTTTTGGTGGCTACAGAGGCTTGCGGCGGCGGAACTCCCGATCTATTATGTTCCTCGAATTTTTTAGGGTATATGGATATATATAGGCGGAAGAAATACGCTAGGGGAGCCACGAGGGGTCCACGAGGGTGGAGGGCGCGCCCCCTACCTCGTGGCTCCCTCGTTTCTTTCCTGACGTGCAATCCAAGTCTATTAGGTTGCTTTCCTTCCAAAAATAAATTCTCCAGAAGGTTTCATTCCGTTTCGACTCCGTTTGATATTCCTTTTCTTCGAAACACTGAAACAAGGAAAAACAGAATCGCACTTTGGGCTCGGGTCAATAGGTTAGTCCCAAAAATAATATAGAAGTGCATAGTAAAGCCCATAAAACATCCAAGATGGATAATATAATAGCATGAATACTTCATAAATTATAGATACGTTGGAGACGTGTCAGCATGCCCAAGCTTAATTCCTGCTCGTCCTCGAGTAGGTAAATGATAAAAGAAAGAATTTATGAAGTGTGAATGCTAGCAGGTGCACAAGTTTGATCAATGATAATTTCAATCACCTTTTCTAGCATCATTATATGTCATAACAGTAGCTCATATCATAAAACTTTTCATGATCAAGTAACAAACTATTCACATGTTAAAGTATAGAACATAAACTTTCTTGAAAACTAACAAACCGTGTTATTAGTCATCAAACAATTACAATTCATCTTATTTTCAGGAAGAGTCTATGTCAGAGTGTTGATTCAACAAACTTCACATAATAAACTATCATTTAGCCTTCCATGATTGCTACCACTCAAAGCATATTTTTAGAACAAATAGTATTCATCGAACACAGAAAAAGATAGGGGCTTAATGTTTCACCTCCCAACCTATTACCTCAGGGGTAATGTCAACAGTAATAATTCATGCTCAAATATATTTGAATGGCCATATATGCTTAGATCTTTCCATCACATGATGCTTGGCAACTAAAGAGTAGGTTGGAATGAGAAGGAATACTACTGACTCTTGCATAAAAGTAAAAGATAGGCCCTTCGCAGAGGGAAGCAGGGATTTGCAGAGGTGCCAGAGCTCGAAGCAAAAACAGAGATGAAAATAATTTTGAGAGGTATGCTTTCATTGTCAACATAACGACCAAGAGTTCCCAATATCTTCCATACTACAAACATTATAGGCGGTTCCCAAACAGAAAGGTAAAGATTTTTACTCCCCCTACACCAACAATCATCAATCCATGGCTTGCCCGAAACAATGGGTGCCTCCAACTAACATCAAACCTGGGGGAGTTTTGTTTGCAATTATTTTTTATTTGATTTTGATCTTTTTGATAATGGGACTGGGCATCCCGGTTACCAGCCATTTTCTCGTGAATGATGAGCGGAGTCCACTTATCATGAGAATAACCCACCTAGCATGGAAGATACTGCTAACCCGTAGTCGCTACATGAGCAATTCGGGCATACAAAACAGATTATTATTTGAAGGTTTAGAGTTTGGCACATGCAAATTTACTTGGAACGCAATAAATACCGTGATATAGGTAGATATGGTGGACACTCATGGAAGAAACTTGGTTCAAGGAATTTGGATGCACAAGCAGTATTCCCGCTTAGTACAGATATTTTGGCTAAAAAAGGATTCTAAATAGCAAGCACCACATGTTAGAGGATCCAAAACAATATAACTTATACAAATATACCCAAGCATAACTCATTATGTTGTCTTCCTTGTCCAACTTCAACTAATTTGCTCAGGTTTGAAAATAATTAATGGGGCTCACAATCATAGAAGATGTCAAAGATAGTATATTTATATGTGAAATCTCTCTTCCTTCAATATTATTTCATGAATTGTTCAAGTGACCAATACAACGTTTGCTAACCTACAAAAATTTTACCACCTCTACTTCTTATATGTAAAGTCATTACTCCCCATGGGATAAACATAAGAAGCATATATAATTTCAGATTTATGACAATCAAATCATTCAACCATTTACTCATAAGATATAAGTGAAGCACACGAGTAAATGAAAAACTACTCCAAAAAGATATAAGTGAAGATCAATGAGTAGTTAAATAATTATGTAGCTATGTGAAGACTCTCTCTCATTTAATAATTTCAGATCTTGGTATTTTATTCATACAACAAACAAAACAAAATAAAATGACATTTCAAGGATAGCACACACCATGTGAAGAAGCAAAAACTTAGGTTCAACCGATACTAACCGACAATTGTTGAAGAAGAAAGGTGAGATGCCTACCGGGGCATCCCCAACACCACAAAAAAGGACACATTCGTGACATTTTGGGCCGAACGAATTTTTTCCTGTCATACATATGACACTTCTATGATGATAATTGTGAAAAAACCCGGTATCATCATAGATGTGGTGGGCTCCTACTTCTATGACAAAAAATCATGACAGAAAATGGGCTTTTCGTCCTAGGCGGGCCGGAGACGCAGCTGCATGACATTCTTTGGGCCGTCAATGACGGGAAAAAACGTGGTAGAAGCGAGGGGGGGGGGAATTTCAGGGAGTTGCCGGTTACGGTGGGAGGTTGGGGCCGAGCGATGTGCGTTTCTCTCGTACACGTATGCGTGTGTGTGTGAGGTGTTGGCTCTAACTGAACCCGAGCGAGGCGTTGGGCTCTAATCGAACCCGGCGGTTGCTGCGAGCTATGTGTTATCAAACCGAGCGATCGATCGATGGCTGTTAATCGAACCCGATGGAGCGATTCGCCGCTCTGCTGCTAATCAAGCCGATCGATTGGATGAACAAATGGCGTTGCGGGGGTTGGATGAGCAGTGGCGATGGCGTTGCCTCTGGATGAACAGGACCCGTGGTGTGGAGGGCTGGATGAATAGTAGACGGTGGGGGGTGGCCGTGGAGGGTGGTTGAACAGGACCCCATGGTGTGGAGGGCTGGATGAGCAGAGAAGCGGTGGAGGGGTGGTTGAACAAGAGCGGTGGAGTAGCGCGCGGTGGAGGCTAGATGAGCAGGAGCCCGTGGAGGCCGGAGGAGGTCGACGGTGGAGATGAACAGATCTCGTGGAGTCCCGTTTTGCGGTACGCCACACCCCTCCCGATGAACAGGACCCCCGTTTCGACCGTAGGAGGTCCGTTTCCTCCGTTTTGGCGGTCGCCACACCCTCCCGATCAACAGGACCCCGTTTCGACCGTAGGAGGTCCATTTCGTCCGCTTTGCGGCACGCCACACCCTCCCGATCAACAGACCCCGTTTGACCGTAGGAGGTCTGTTTCCTCCGATTTGCGGTACGCCACACCCCTCCCGATCAACAGGACCCCGTTCTGAACGTAGGAGGTCCGTTTACTCCGTTCTGCGGTACGCCAGGCCTCGTTTCCATCGCCTGTTCCTTCCAAGCCCTCCCGATGAACACGACCATGCATTCCGTTCCGACCCAGCCGGTTGGCTCCCCATGAACACGACAACGACGCTGTTTCTCCGTTCCAACCCAGCCATGTACGTATGCGCGAGTAGGCGTTCGAGACCCTGCCCGTATGTACGTACGTGGTTGTATTTTCTTTCTTGCACCCTCGCCGCTGTACGTACGTGTACATGCTACGTGCGCGCCTCTACTACGACACGTGCGCGCCTCTACTACGACACATGCGCGCCTCTACATCGACCAGTATGTACGTACATGTCGACCAGAATGAGAACGCTACGTACGCTTCGACCAGGTGGGTCCCGACTGTCCGACACTTCTTTGCCTGCGAAGATGTAGCTGGTGGGTCCCAGCAGTCAGGGGGGCGAATCGTTTTTTTTGCCCGGACGCACTTCCTTGCGTGTGAAGATGTAGCTGGTGGGTCCCAGCAGTCAGGGGGGCGAATCATTTTTTTTTGCCCGGACGCACTTCCTTACGTGCGAAGATGTAGCTGGTGGGTCCCAGCAGTCAGGGGGAAACGTTTTTTTTCACAAAATACGGTGACCCGTCCGGTGGGCCCCGCTGTCAGGTGGAGGAATAATTATTTTGCACGTAATAAGGAGGCACTTCCTTGCTGCGGCCGTGGACCCAGCTGTCAGCCTCTCCACATACAGTCCATGTCCGATGGAAGCCGTTCCTTGACCATGTTGACCACGCCGCGCTGAGAGCACCAGGGCGGTGGACAACGGCGAGGCCTAGGAAGGGGACGACGTGGAGCCGGGGAAGACGCGGCAGTGGATGCCCACGCGTAGAGGAGTACGAGGGTTCACTTGTTCGCTGCGGTGTGAGGCTGCCGTCGCCGCAGAATAACAGGGGGTGTGGGTGTGTATAGGGATGGCATGGCCAGTGGTAGGAGTAGTAGGGGGCGGTGATGCCTCCGCCGCATCGCAGACGGCCACGGGAGGCAGGAGCACGAGGCACGACCGGCGCTGGTTTGGGCGGCTGGAGCAAGAAGACCAGAGGTTGAAGAAGCACTACGGCCGTTGGATGGACATCGTACGGTCACTGGAGCTAGAATCATGCATATTTACTAAGTTGACAAAGCCCTCCGTCCCCGTCAACTTAGTAGGCCCACAAGTCAGCCTGCCACTATACTGGGTCCCAGCTAACAGGGGGAGTATTCATTTTTTTTGTGCGTAATAAGGAGGCACTTCCTTGCCTGCGAAGATATAGCTGGTGGTCCTAGCTGTCAGCGGCGGTAACTTTTTTTTCCGCAAAATACAGAGGACCTTTCGGTGGGTCCCCGATGTCAGGTGGAGGAATCATTATTTTGCGCGTAATAAGGAGGCATTTCCTTGCGTGCGGCCGTGGACCCAGCTGTCAGCCTCTCCACGTACAGTCCACTTCAGATGCATGTCGGTTGTTGACCATGTTGACCATGCCACGCCGAGAGCACCAGGGCGGTGGACGACGGCAAGGCCTAGGAAGGGGACGACGCGGAGGCAGGGAAGACTCGCAGTTGTTTCCCACGCGGAGGGGAGTACGATTGTACGAGGGTTTACTGGTTCGTCTGCCGTCGCCGGAGAATAATAGCAGGTGTGGGTGAGTAGAGGGATGGCTAGGCCAGCGATGGGAGTACGGTGGGGCGGTGAGGGCTGCGCGGCAGCACAGCCGGCCACGGGAGGAGGGAGCAGGCAGTCCCGCCGGCGCTTGTTTGAGCGGCTGGAGCAGGAAGAGCAGAGATTGAAGAAGCACGACGGCCGTTGGATGGACATCGTACGGTCACTGAAGCTAGAATCGTTCATATTGACTAAGTTGACAAAGCCCTCCGTCCCCGTCAACTTAGTATGCCCACAAGTCAGCCTCCCACCATGGTGGGTCCCAGCTAGCAGGGGGAGTATTCATTTTTTTGTGCGTAATAAGGAGGCACTTCCGGTGGGTCTGGGCTGACAGCGGGGAAGCGTTTTTTGCGAACACGGTGGTCCATCCGTGGGTCCCAGCATCGAGGGCAAACGTTTTTTCACGAAATCGGTGGCCCGTCCGGTGGGTCCCGTCGTCGAGGAAACATTTTTCCGCGAAATCTGGTGGCCCGTCCGGTGGGTCCCTCGCTGTCGGTGGAGGAATAATTATTTTGCGCGTACTAAGGAGGCACTTCCTTGCGGCTGTCGTGGACCCAGCTGTCAGCCTCTCCACGTATAGTACTCTTCCGATGGAAGTCGGTCATTGACCACGTTGACGACGCCGCGCCGAGAGCACTACGGTGGTGGACGACGGCGAGGCCTAGGAAGGGGACGACG
Source organism: Aegilops longissima (assembly GCA_021605205.1). NCBI lineage: Eukaryota > Viridiplantae > Streptophyta > Magnoliopsida > Poales > Poaceae > Aegilops > Aegilops longissima. The sequence goes on from CM038682.1 coordinate 604,967,358, forward strand.
TGGAGCCAGGGAAGACGCGGCAGTGGATGCCCACGCATAGAGGAGTACGAGGGTTCACTGGTTCACTGCGGTGTGAGGCTGCCGTCGCCGCAGAATAACAGGGGGTGTGGGTGAGTATAGGGATGGCCTGGCCAGCGGTGGGAGTAGTAGGGGGCGGTGACGCCTCCGCCGCATCGCAGACGGCCATGGGAGGCAGGAGCACGAGGCACGACCGGCGCTGGTTTGGGCGGCTGGAGAAAGAAGACCAGAGATTGAAGAAGCACTACGGCCATTGGATGGACATCGTACGGTCACTGGAGCTAGAATCGTGCATATTTACTAAGTTGACAAAGCCCTTCGTCCCCGTCAACTTAGTAGGCCCACAAGTCAGCCTGCCATTATACTAGGTCCCAGCTAACAGGGGGAGTATTCATTTTTTTTGTGCGTAATAAGGAGGCACTTCCTTGCCTACGAAGATATAGCTGGTGGGTCCTAGCTGTCAGCGGCGGTAACGTTTTTTTTCATGAAATACGGAGGCCCTTTCGGTGGGTCCCCGATGTCAGGTGGAAGAATCATTATTTTGCGCTTAATAAGGAGGCATTTCCTTGCGTGCGGCCGTGGACCCAGCTATCAGCCTCTCCACGTACAGTCCACTTCAGATGCATGTCGGTTGTTGACCATGTTGACCAGGCCGCGCCGAGAGCACCAGGGCGGTGGACGACGACGAGGCCTAGGAAGGGGACGACGCGAAGGCAGGGAAGACTCGGCAGTTGTTTCCCACGCGGAGGGGAGTACGACTGTACGAGGGTTTACTGGTTCGTCTACCGTCGCCGGAGAATAATAGCAGGTGTGGGTGAGTAGAGGGATGGCTAGGCCAGCGATGGGAGTACGGGGCGGTGAGGGCTGTCTTGGCAAGACACCGCCGCTGGAGGAGGGAGCAGCGAGCAGTCCATTGGCGCTTGTTTGAGCGGCCGGAGCAGGAAGAGCAGAGATTGAAGAAGCACGACGGCCGTTGGATGGACATCGTACGGTCACTGAAGCTAGAATCGTTCATATTGACTAAGTTGACAAAGCCCTCCGTCCCCGTCAACTTAGTATGCCCACAAGTCAGCCTCCCACCATGGTGGGTCCCAGCTAGCAGGGGGAGTATTCATTTTTCTATGCATAATAAGGAGGCACTTCCGGTGGGTCCGAGTTGACAGTGGGGGGAACGTTTTTTTCGCGAAATACGGTGGTCCGTCCGGTGGGTCCCAGCAGTCAGGGGCAAACGTTTTTTTCATGAAATACGGTGGCCCGTCTGGTGGGTCCCAGCAGTCAGGGGGGAAACGTTTTTTCCGTGAAATACTGGTGGCCCGTCCGGTGGGTCCCTGATGTCAGGTGTAGGAATAATTATTTTGCACGTAATAAGGAGGCACTTCCTTGCGGCTGCCGTGGACCCAGCTGTCAGCCTCCACGCGTCTGATTTCTTCCGATGGAAGTCGGTCGTTGACCACGTTGACCACGTCGCGCCGAGAGCACTACGACGGTGGACGACGGCGAGGCCTAGGAAGGGGACGACGCGGAGCCGGGTAAGACGCGGCAGTGGATGCCCACGCGGAGAGGAGCACGGGGTTCACTGGTTCGGCTGCGGTGTGAGGCTGTCGTCGCTGCAGAATAACAGGGGGAGTGGGTGAGTGGAGGGATGGCCTGGCCAGCGGTGGGAGTAGTATGGGGACGGTGAGGCCTCCGCGGCAGCACAACCGGCCATGGGAGGCAGGAGCATGCGGCACGACCGGCGCTGCTTTGGGCGGCTGGGGCAACAAGACCAGAGGTTGAAGAAGCACTACGGTCGTTGGATGGACATCGTTGACCACGCCGCGCCGAGAGCACCAGGGCGGTGGACGACGGCGAGGCCTACGAAGGGAACGACACGGAGCCAGGGAAGACACGGCTGTGGCTGCCCACGCGGTGGAGAGTACGAGGGTTGACTGGTTCGGCTGCCATCGCCGGAAAATAACAGGAGGTGTGGGTGAGTAGAGGGATAGACAGGCCAGGGATGCGAGTATGATGGGGCCGTGAGGCCTGCCCGCAGCACCGCCGCCACGGAGGTGGGAGCAGCGGTTCCGACCGCGCTGGTTTGGGCGGTCAAGGCAGGAAGATCGAGACTCAAGAAGCACGATTGCCGTTAGATTGACATCTAACGGTCTAACGCTGGTAGAGTCGATTGTTGACTAAGTTTCTTTTTTGCGAAACGTTGTGTACACATGAACTTGGTAGGCCCACAAGTCAGCCTCCAAATCTGTGGCAGACAACATAAAGCCCATTTGCTATTTTTTATTATTTGCAGCCCATTTGCTAATTCTTAAGTAATTTATTATAGCCCATTTTCCGCCCAGGACCACAGTCAAAAAGTTCAACCTTATTTTGCATATTTCGGTGGAGTCCGAACTGTTGTAATCCCGAAATGATTAACATTCTTTTAAGAACTTACTGATTTGCCAAAAAAATCGTTTTGTTTTTGTGAGCAAATAAGACGTGGGACAATTGAGTTGGTTTAAGGGAAAACCAGTGGTAAAAAAAACAGCGTTGGGTGGGAAAAAACAACAAAAATAAGGATGTAAATATGAAAGGGAATTTCATGTGTTTTCAATATAATGATACATGTATATGAACTAGTAAAACTATAGGTAGAGATTAGAAAACGGATGTAGGACAAAATAGAACTGGGCTGTGTGTTTGATTCAGTAAAAAAAACTGCCTGCGGATGTTGTAAGACAAAATATAACTAACGCTGGCAGGCCAGAGGCCAGTAGATACCTGCTGGATCTTTGTGCCCCGTTGTCGTCATGGGCCGGGCCTGTTAAAAATAAAACCAACCCTGGGCAGTCTGCAGCCCAGTTGAAACTTGCTCGACCTGAAAAAACAATATACGTGCTCAATAAATGAGAGAATTCTGCAAGTACAGACTGATAACTGGGATGCAGCACGAATATTGTTTTTTATCATGATAATAACTGCATGCACTTGTATGCAAAAAATTGGAGAACTGGGAATTCGAACGACGGGTGCTTATGCTACCCATCAAATAAAAATCAGGTGCCTGAAAAATCGTTTCGAAACAAATGATTCAGCTTTATATCCACGCCGACCCTCGGCATGATGGTTGGAAGAAAATGCAAGTTCATACCAAAAGATCGTTAACAACAATACCAACTTCCGGACGACAAGGTAGTACAACTACCAATACCTAACTAACTTATAATCTTTTTACTACTGGCCCTAGTGTTCGTCTGGTAGAAAATCTTGCAGAGGACCAATTCCCGCTCCTTCTCTTGCTCCAGGTCCCCAAGGTGGTACTGGTGCATCACCCAGTTGGTCCTTTGCTGGTCGAAGTTCTTGTTGGTGTGCAGCACCAGGACCTTTTTTGCTGCCCGTCTGCCAGCCGTTAACCATCACCGGCAAGGTATTGCCGGTCTTGTGCCACATCGTGTGCATGCTGCACTCTGACTGTATCTTGCGACGTGTCCACGTGCTCCTTTTGAACGCCCTGGAATTGCGCTGGAAGAATTGCTTCCTTAGGCCACTCAGTGTGATACCTGCAGTATTGTGGAATACAGGTTTTAGTGTATGTAGTTGGCATTTTCATAACATCTTTGGCATGTTGCGTCACTTGTTTCACTTTTTATTAACTCAAAATTGTAATTGCTTCACAGTGTCTGTGTCTAAAATAAAAATAGAGCTATAAACAAAGGAATATGTTTCGCAAGTAGACGGCCGATCGGTGTCTTACCCGGAAGTTTCTCAGGTTGGGTGTAGCATATGCTGTGCTCATTGTCGATGGTTGGTATGAACAAATCGATGAGAGACTGAAATCTCATTGTCAAGACTCACTTTAGCCTCAAGGTGCTCGATCAGCTCCTGATCCATGGGATCGAACTTGACGCCAGCGGCAGCACCGCCAATCCTTCTTCGACTTGCATCGGTAATTCTAGTTATATGGTACTCAATGTATGATCAATCGATCGTTTTAAGTGAATGATGAAAGATTTGACAGATAAGTGGTACTCCAAATCTGATGTCCGAATACCCAACACGCCGGATTCTTGTGTCACCTCACGCCAGCAGCGTGTTGTCACGCCAATTCAATGTGTGGACATGACGATACTAGTACTGCTCTCGTACTACTTACTAGTCGATTTAGTGTCACAATTTATACATAGGTTTAACTAACAAGTACGCACTTGAAGCTTAAGCGATATATATATATGGCTTCGCATAGCATCTCCATCATCATTATCGGACATCCTCGCAGTGAGTTAGGATGCACTTGATCCCGTGAAGGTATCTATCCTTCAAACCGAGGAGTGCTTCAAACTAACAACAAGACATAATATCCAACAAAAGAGGGTCGTGCTACAGCAGCAGAATACATGGCTCGGCCTAGATATCGCACGAATCAAGTTGTGCATATTTGCTGTTGGCATGAACCACATCGCCGCATGTCGGGTTTGCAAAAGCCATCCATCGCATGGAAGCTTGATGCCTTTCACACACTGAAGATTACCTGGCAACAAGCTGTGTCGACGAATCTCTGGATATGGTGATTCATGAAACCCATGGTATGATGTGTAAACACAGCCCCCCCTCGCGAATGGAAGTTGCATAGCACAGTAATCATCGCTGGTGATATGATCGATGATTGGTTGGATGATCGGATAATTGATCCCGAAGAACAAGGAGTGGTTGCCGAGGCTGTAAACCTGCCTCCAGTTGAATACGCCTGGCCCAACAGAGCTGGGATCTTTCTCGAACACGAAGCAGCCATAGCCATCAATGTCACGAACGCCCCACGCATTGTACTGCATGTGGTTTGATGTAATGGTTTGGTCAATTTGGTACGTGCGAATGAGCATCAAATGACCGCCGTCAGCTGAACGAGTGATAAACCACCACCCATCGGCTGGTATGATTCCAGGTCCTGGAATCATGAAGGCCAGCACATTTGCGTCTGCTACAACAATTGAAATTGGAGACCAAAAGGACAAAAATAAACAATCATGTTCAGAGTATGTATGGAATTAAGGTTATTATAACAGTGACACATATCATAGACAGAGAATTGCAATGCCGTGGTCATAATCATACCCCAAGTTAAAAAAATAAGCCAATGGCTTTCATATTCTAGCAACATGTCATGGTTCAAACATCATGTAACAATGAGAGGAAAACATCTATGATAGCGCCTACTCATATTCTACCATAGCACTTACTACTACTGTTCTCATATCAACTCTAAGAAATAACATGCGTTGTTATAAAAATCTTGTAAACGAGAGTAACATATAGCAATCATGATGTTATGCTCATAATATGTATTCTAACACTCATTAGATGCCAATTGTTCTCATATCAACTCTAACAATAACATGTGTGGTCATAAAAATCTAGGAAATGAGAGGAACACATAGCAATGATGTGGTTATAGACATGCTATGCATTCTAAATTTGTAACAAATGAACAGGCAGTCGTATTCATAAGGTAAAGATGAGATGAGATAGAAAAATTACACGACGATAGATTCCACTAGTATAGGCAGCCAATCTGTGCGTCGACCACGTAAACGATGCCATCATGCACTATAGCATCAGACAGAAATGTTGCCTCAACGGGATTGATGATGAGCGATAACCATGTATGGTGACCGGATTCCAGATAGACTAATCCCATGTTGAACAAGGCAATGAGCTTGTAATCCATGTAGTCTTCTGATGGTGTGGGCACTTCGCAGATTACAAATTTCTGCAAACAGTGGTCGAGCCAAAAGCTGGACGCGTCTTGTGCGTAGTAGGCAGGAGTGTCCGGCGGGCCGCGAGGCTCGATGTCGGCGGTATCCAACGATGGAAGGGTGATCTCTTGCTGGGTGTACATATCCACAAGACGCCATGGACTACCAGTGTGGTGGATGAGGACGATCTAGTTGACCTTCATGCCCGCCCAGTAGTGGCCGCGCATGAAGGACATGTGGACGGGTAGTGGTAGCATGTCGAGCGGCACCACAGCAACCTCCGTAGGATCGTCAAGTCGGTGTCTGGGCCACCTGCGAGGATCGGGCATCAGCAAGCAGGGTGTCTTGAAAAGAGCCGGCCGGTTGCAGACGAGTAGACGGTACAAAGAAACCGAGCATGCGGCCAGACGGATGGTGCTGAGTAGGTCCATACGACTACAGATCTGCTCCAAGAGAACCTCGGGGAGGGAATTCCAGTCGCGGCTCTGCGTGTCAGTCGGTTCTGCCATTGGGGTTTTTGGTGCCTGCGAGCCAGTGGGGAAGTGGATTCGGGCGGACGAGCGAAGAAGCTTCTCCTCATGTGGCCGAGCAGTGAGCGGGGGGATATGGTACGCGCGAGCTACCAAGGAAGATGGCGTGGGCGGGCGAGCAGTGAGCGGGGTAAATTAAAGGGCCGATTTATGGGGAAGAGAGGAGGAAGAAGAAGAGAGGAGGAAGAAGAAGAGAGGAGGAAGAAGAGTGGAAGACAGGGAAGAAAGTGCATTAAATCTCAATTCTACTAGTACTACTACCAGGATATACCGTCCTTCGGAGTGTAAATAGTTAAACCGTTGATATGTGGGTCTACCACAAGAGGGCCCATATGTCAGTTAATGGAGGACAGAGGTGCGTAGGCATATTTGCGGAAGCGTGCTCTACTGGAAAACATGATGGCAGTACTGGGTAAGGCTGATTTAGTAACAACAACACGCTGGTTCATCTTATTAATTACGTGTCCCATCTGCTGCAGCGTGTATTGTCACTTCACTGCGAAGACTAGTTGAATAGTTCTCTCTGACCGAGATGGGGAATAATGGATTGCGAGGACTTCCTTTCTACAGTATCCCTATGCCTCTACGCCCACTTCACTCATTTTGCTCCGTACCTAGTCACTTGTTGAAATCTGTAGAAAGACAAATACTACGTATTTGGGAACAGAGGGAGGCTTTTACTCCGCACTATTTGGGAACAGAGGAGTATCACCATATGGAGGAACAGAGGAAGCTTGAAATATGAACATGTCAATGGCAGGGAGTAAGCCCCATGCATGCATGCATGCATGCAACATGCAACACTCACACGTACACATGGACGCACGCAACACTCACGCACCCATGCGGCACACAGCAGACGACGCAACACACACAGCTCACGCTCAAGTGCTCAACCAACTCCCTACGTCCGTGAAAGACTGTACATTTAGAGATTTACACATTGACAAGGGCATAATTAACGCCCAAAAGTAGCAGACTTATGTGTGCATGCGACCATTGAGATAAGAAGATTAAATGAAGGCCGTTGCATGTTGTAATTAAGGATAGACATGTAGCCTATACCTACAGCACAAGTTGGTGCGTTAGTCAGTCAATATCGATTTAGATTAAAGGCTAAATGCATTGGAAGTGTAGATGTACATATGTACCACACTCTTTGTTTTGTAGCCGATGTACACTCTTTGTTGGAAGACCGAGGAGGACACGTGCATGCACTCACATACACAGCCAGGCGGTTCGCGCGCAAGGGTTGGACTCGTGTCGCGCCATGTAAAGTTTTGTTTAACCGATTTCTTTGCTCGCCAACCGATGTGGGACCCGAAACCAGGTGACAATTTAACCAGTCAACAAAGTGCCACGTCGACTATGTGGCCGGTCAAGAGGGTGTCACGGTGCTCTCGATGAGCTAGTGATCGATAATCGCCGCAAAACTATATATAGTGACCGTAAAGAGCGTATTGTTACATACGCTGACCGCCAAAGGTATTTTTCTCGCTTCAAATTAAGCCATATTAATCGGAAAGGACGCTGCGGTGTCAAAACCGCGGATCTCGGTAGGGGTCCCGAACTGTGCGCCTAGGCGGATGGTAACAGGAGACAAGGGACACGATGTTTTACCCAGGTTCGGGCCCTCTTGATGGAGGTAAAACCCTACGTCCTGCTTGATTAATATTGGTGATGTGTGTTACAAGAGTGGATCTACCATGAGATCAAATAGGCTAAACCCTAGAAGCTAGCCTATGGTATGATTGTTGTATATTGTATATCTCTATCGACTAGCCTGGCCTCGGTTTATATAATGCACCAGAGGCCTAGGATAACAAGAGTCCTAGCCGAATACGCCGGTGGGGGGAGGAGTCCTTGTCTTGATCTCCAAGTCTTGTGGAATCTTCCTTGTATGCGGCACCTGTCCGGACTAGCCCATGAGTATGCGGCCCTGGGGGTCCTCGGCCCATTCTAACCGACTGGGGGACGACGTGGTGAGTACCCCCTAGTCCAGGACACCGTCAGTAGCCCCCTGAACTGGTCTTCAATTTAGGGATGCTCCTCGATTCTTCCGAACTATTCTTCATCTTCGGATGCCGGTCTTGAAAACTGGTTCAACAAATCTTCTCATCTTCGATCTTGAGGATCGCCGAAATGCATTCGACGAGTTTACATGTCGGGTATCCGAGGAGCCCCTTTAAGTTTCTGGCCTTTATCAATGCCTTGTTATTTTTATGCCACACCTCGGGTTTGAAGTTGTTCCCGGCGGCAGCGTCCTCTTTGTCCGAGCTCCAACGCCGACTGCATTCGAGGTATCTTTGCAGCCGAGCACCAATGCCGGACTGCTTCCAGCTCTAACGCCGGATTATGTATCCGAGCTCCAACGCCGGACTGTATCCGAGCTCCAATGCCAGACTATGTATCCGAGCTCCAACGTCGGACTGTATCCGAGGTGTCGTAAATCACCTTGGTTCAAAGAAGTTTGAAGGAGTTTAGCCGAGCTTAATGCTGGAAATGCCCTCTAAGGAGCCAGCCACTTGCATCCGAACTATATGCCGAATTGCTTCCGAGGTGGTGCACCACCCCGAACGTGGGCTGATTTTTGGTCAATATTTTTTATTGATGCAATTTATTCTCTGACGAGATATATAGCCAGTAGCCCTCAAGGTGTGTATCGGTCTAAAACCCGAGATGCCCATGAAGGATGACATAAGACCGCTGAACCCCGTAGCTGCTGAGACTCAGGTTGATTTGCAAAATCGGTCTGAGGATCAAGTCCTAGCTCGGCAGAATACTTCGGGACACAAAAAGCGGCGTGCTCAGTCCTCGAGACTCGGGTTGGGTGCGGCCGACCAAACTGAGGATCAAAATCTCCTCGGAAACTGTATTGCACTTAAAATTTTCTGCATGGAACATGCAATGCAGTAGCCCCCGAGACACAAGTCGGGTGGCAACACCAGATCAGGGGATTGATGTGCCCCTTTAATATTTGTAAATAATAAGTCCGAAGCCCAAGAGCCCCGAGCCTTAATGCGGCACGGGTGGTCAATTAAGGATCGATATCCATAGTAAAATCACAAATTATGTGTAATGACTCAATGTATCCAAGTACTTTATGTCATTAATGCTCGGATCCGCATTGTACAAAACTTTGTTGACCGACCATCGGCTTCAACCTCCTCGGCCAGTAGCCGAGGAGTGTTTGTCTGAGGGCAAAGATTTACAACAAACAAGACAATCTGGCCATACGGTTTTATAAACAAAGGTACGCAGAGAGATATGTTATATTACTGTTTAACAGAAGAAATGTCTTCCAAAGAAAATAGTCCCGCTATCGGTTCCTTTCTTTGGGTTGTCATGCTGAGCATGATCATGAAACCTCATCTCCAATGTAAGAGAAAAATATTGAGGATTTAGTTTGGGAGGCCGCCTTAGCCCCGGTAGTGTTCGCGACAATCGAGGTCAAGCCGAAACACTTCGCCAATGTTATGAATGGCCCATCATTTAATATAGTCATCGGATCGCTGACCAGTTTACACCTATTGTGACAGTCAGTTTTCGGCTTTCTCCACTGAGGTGCTTGACCATGCGAGCTTGAAGCACAATCGCAGTGGTTCTCCCTTTGCACACCTAGCCGAACAAAGCAGAACGTAGGAGGCAAGCGCGGGAGCTGGGCAACCCAACTATTGACCGAAGACACAATTCAAAACTGATGCATATATAGCAATATCTGAGAATGTTTTTGCCGAATCTCTAAAGGTGTCCGGCGTTGCACTGCGGGACTTGTGCTGAAAACACTCAAATAGTTTAAAAGTGCCAAAAGCTTGGAAACCCAAAAAACGTCAGTAAAAACATGACGTCCGAACAAGATGAAGTGTTCGGTGCCAATCTGAAAATTGGACTTTAGAAAAAAAAGTGCTTCTGCCGTGCTTTAACATGACACATCCTATCTCAAGACTTCAAGCGGGCCAGCCTACGGATTAGGCAAGTTTAGAAAACTAAACTCTAGCGGGTTTGAGAGAGAAATTAGGCTCCTCGGCTAGTGACCGCACACTCGTGTCGAGAAAAGGAGTGATAAATAATAAAACTTTGCAACGACTAAGAAGAAAAACACTTAGTATGAGACGGCTCAAATAAACAAAAGAGCCCCCAAGTGACTTGGGTAAAAGTTGACTATATAATGTAAGGTGACATGTAGAATGCCTTCTAGCCGGGTTGTAGATCGTTTGTCGTAGCGGACCTTTTCGCTTCAACCTCTGGACCCAATAGTCCGGAGTGTGTCCGAATACCCTCGCGGTTATAAAAATCGGGGCATGCGTGGAGACCAGGCGTAGGGGTCATTAGTGCTTTATTAGACAAGTGCCCAACTAGTTATGTTATATTACATGGTTAGTAAGAAACATCTTCCAGGGAGAATAGTTCCATTAGGGGTTCCTTTCCCTGGGAGGCAATGCCCTAAAGTGCATGTCCGGACTGCGAAAAGAGTAGAAAAACATCTGGGGGCAGGTAAATGAATAGGTAAGAAATCATCTTTTAGTTCACCGACCGAGTATTCCCTTAAGAATGCTAGCTTTCGGCTTCACCCACTCTGAGGTACACATCCGGCTGACCCGGCAGTAACAATCGCAGAGGTGCTCCCTTTACCACCTAGCCGAACAATCGGGAACGTAGGGGTAAGCACAGGAGCCAGGCAACCTAGCTTGGCCAAAACTTAAGTCATATCGATGCATATAATGGTGAATAAAAGGTACATGCGGAAGCGTGACACATGTGTTGGGCATAAAGCCCGAATTAATAAGCTTCTGTTAAAGAAGCCCCCAGGTATAATGAGCACGGGTAGCGCGTCAAGTATGTGCAAACAAAGTTTGGACAAGGAAAAAAATTTACAAGCAACTTTTTTTGTCAAAAAAGTATAATGCTTGGTCGAACCGAACACAAGTTAGAAATTTAAAACTTTGAGCATGAAGGCAACTTAGCTGGTTAATGTGTTCGGTATTGACGACGCGGTCCGAGCTTGATGCGGGACAAGTTTCTATCCCCCAAGCCGGTCCCGAGGTGGCGGAGCAAAGAGCTCGGCACTGTGAAGTGGTGACATAGCACGGTCAATGCAGGATTTACGAGTGATGCCAAGTCCCGGCATGGGGTAATGAAGTGTGGACGAAGCCCCGTCCACCGAGGTGACGCCAAAAGATATAGTCTGGCTGGATCGTTTTCCTATGCACAAAAAATAGTGCAGACCGGGGATAATAGTAATAATAAGAAAAAAAATGTTGCATAATAAATAATTTATGCAAAGTGAGTAATAAAAGAAATATGGCCTGGCGCCGAAGTCAATGTCGATGCAGGGGCGGCGGCGTGATGCTGTAAAGGCATGGCAAGGCCTGAATTCACAGGTCGGTTCGAGTTCCGGATGCGGCATTCGCCGGACTATGTACGGAAACTGACCGAACCACCATGCAACCTCGTTAATGCAGCCACCATTTGATAGACCTGCGTACATATGATGGACAAACCAGAATAATAATTCGTTGGAAAAAATGAACCCAAACAAGCAAAAAATACTAGGATTAATAGCACCTTGTTTATTTGTTGTAGCAATCCGAAGGAAGGTGATTCCCAAAATTGGGACTCGATCCACGCACCCATTGCCTGGTCGGCTAGTGACGCCGAAGTGTCCGGAGTAGGTTGATGAAGAGATGATGAAGCCCCCGGTCCAGCTAATGTGATGAAGCCTTAGTGTCAGCCGATGAGTCAAAGTAGGTAGGCGTGACGGACACCAGCTTGAAAGAGCAACAGTGCGGCCCTGCCGATGCAGGTCCTGACGTGGTCGATGCCGGCTTAACGAAGTGACCGTGCAGCGATGCAGGTGTGCCTGCTCCATGTAATCCGTGGGGCGGTGATGTTGGTAATGATTTATCCTTCGCGATGCCGGACTCTTGTTCGGCTTGCCGAGATGATGATCCGAAGAAGTTGAGCGCGGCTCAACAAAGTGACGACTTGTCTAGCGCAGGTCGGCAGTCGTGGAGCAATATTGCCGGACTGGTTTGACACCAGCATGATGTTGAAGGTCATGCTCAAAAGATTGTAAGGTTAGTGGGATGTGCTCGGAAACAAAACACAATACCCCATACAAAACTTCCTTCAAAAAGGATGTCCGAAATCCCGTTCATAAAAAACACGAACTCGGGTCGGATTCGTTTTCGCGCAGAAAACAGATCCAAAAAGTGATGCAGTAATCGAAAGGTTCTCGGAATTTGGACGGTCGGATCGAGCTGAAATTTTGAGGGGTGGTAGATATAGGAATTCCGCAGTCGATCAACGGTTGGATCTTCCAAAGGAAGTCCAAGCTAGAAGCTGGACACCACGCCCTAAACTCGTCCGGATTCTCGTCCAGATTCAATGCGGCTTCGGTATATCGGAGATTGCCAGAGATTCCTCCATCGGAACTCGACGAAATTTTCCAGGGTTGTTGTAGACTCAATTCCGCACAATTCCACCGAAGCAATCGTCAAACCGACGCTCGAGGAGGCGCTGACGGCGGATTCAAGTTCGCTGTCCAGAAAAACAGCACGGTCGCCCGAGGGCAATGTAGACGTTGAGCCCCCGGGCTCCCTGGATGATTCCTCCATGATCTTGATAGAGATCGGAGTTGATGTTGATGAAGGCCCTCATCCGAACATGACGATCGAAGATAGGGCGCAGTCCTTGGTCGAACCAAGGTGACCAGTCGAGCTGGTGACGAAGATGCCGAAGTCGCAGTTGATCTGCAGGCGAGCCATCGACCTTTTGCCGAACACATAGAGGAACTCTCAATGAAAGCACCAATGTCGGTGTCAAAATCGGCGGATCTCGGGTAGGGGGTCCCGAACTGTGCGTCTAGGCGGATGGTAACAGGAGACAAGGGACACGATGTTTTACCCAGGTTCGGGCCCTCTTGATGGAGGTAAAACCCTACGTCCTGCTTGATTAATATTGATGATGTGTGTTACAAGAGTGGATCTACCACGAGATCAAAGAGGCTAAACCCTAGAAGCTAGCCTATGGTATGATTGTTGTATATTGTATATCTCTATCGACTAGCCTGGCCTCGGTTTATATAATGCACCAGAGGCCTAGGATCACAAGAGTCCTAGCCGAATACGCCGGTGGGGGGAGGAGTCCTTGTCTTGATTTCCAAGTCTTGTGGAATCTTCCTTGTATGTGGCACCTGTCCGGACTAGCCCATGAGTATGCGGCCCTAGGGGTCCTCGGCCCAATCTAACCGATTGGGGGACGACGTGGTGAGTACCCCCTAGTCCAGGACACCGTCAGACGCAGTATGGACTACTACTAGTACTAGTACTCCTTTAATGTGTCCCGTCAACTCGCCGGACAAGGAGAAGCTTGCTTACTACGCCTCTCCCTCGCCCACGCGCGTGGTGGTTCGCAGGACGAGGAGAGGGTTTTGACTACAGCGCCCTCTCCCTTTCCCTCCCTCTCCCGCTCCCTCGCCCTCGCCCTCGCCCTCGAGGTGGACGTGCAACAGTTCAATCGGTGTCAGATTGCCAGAAGCATATTGTACTGTAGTATCATCATTGTTGGACCTTCCGAAGGGGCGAAGAGCCAAGTGCAAGGTTCACACGAGTACGAACTGTTGAACCTCCTGAAGAGGCAAAGAGCCAAGCGCAAGGTTTTATAGGAGTTGTCGTCCTTGTAGGAGTGTACTACAACTATAGCGAACGATGCTACTGTATGATGCCGCCACGTCACGTATATCCAAAGTTGTGCCACCTTTTTTTCTCAAAGAGCGTGTTGGAGCCCTGCAACAACCACACAAGTTGCACGTACACATAACACATTTACTAGTAATAAATTCTAAAGGACAAATGCCAGTATGCCACACAAGTTCATCTCCAATTCATGTGATAAATTTGTGCACGACTAGTCTACATATATTCACAGCGCTACCATTCACAATTACCGTACTCCACGTACACGTTATAGATGGACCACATGCATGTCCTCCTCCAGGTTCCAATCCCAGGTGTTCTTCATGGATGGCACGTTCCATAGCGGTGGTCAACGGGAATCATTGTCGCAGCTTTCTAGTCCGGTTCCACACGATGGAGACTCATCCAAGCTGAAGCGGCATAAATCAGGGATAGCGTGTCCTAGCATGTCGTTCATCCGGCGGTGCGCAATGAAGACACAACCATGCTTCATGAACGGAAGGCCTTCCGTGTCGTGCACGGAAGGTGGCATCCGCTTCACAATGGGGTAGCTGTCCCCAATGAAAAGCGAGTACTCTCCAAGAGTGTTCCTCGGCACCCACGTAGCATCACGAGGGTCGAACTCGGCGCCGTTCATCTGGTACACGCGGCATCCCAGATCTGGACACATGGTGACGTACATAGTCAAGGTCCATGCATAATAATGTTGTGCTCAAATATGGCAGCCAGTAATACTGTGCAACAAATAGTACTACTCCGGTATAGAGGAAGTAAAATAACCGGCTTATTATATATAGCCACTCTTGGCTACATGGATGAGATAGTAAGACATGGAAAAACAAAAATGGTGGCAGCTAGTGGGTTCAAGTCTTCAAGGGCCTAGCTAGCTATACGCGTCCTCCAAGGTAAAAAGTACTCCTACTAGTACTACTAAGTATACTACTAGTACAACAATGAAAGAGAAGGCGAGAGGGTTAAAAAATGGAATACCTGGGTAGATGGTGACGGTCCGATCGTGGTAGATTGTGTGACCATGTTGCACATCAGTGGTACCATGGGTAACAACTGCTAAGATAGTTGATCCCAATATGCCAAAGTCAGCTACAAGGTTCCAGGTTAAACCGAATCACGGATGCAAATGCACATCCAGGATCGGCGATCTTATTTTGATCGGGGGATGACTGGTCCCTGCAAAATAATGGAGTACCGTTAGGGATGCAAATGATGGTTTGTGCATTCCGTTTGTAATCTCCCGTACCGTAGGATGGCAACCAGATGAAACAAGTCCCCTGGCTTGTCACCGCGAAGATGCAGCCTAGATGGCGCTGGCGCCTTCAAACGTGTAGGGTACAAATCTGCCGCCGCCAACATGCGCCACCTCTGCCGTTACTGCGTCTTGCATTGATGGCAATCCTTATGTCGAACACCGCGATGAGATAGTAATCGTCGTAGCCGCGTCGCTTTGTCGGTGGGTCCGCAATTGCTATCTTCTTCAATCTCATGTAGGCATCATCATACGTATTCAAGCCGAGCCAGTCCGGAAGACCGATCCCAATGGTGGAGAAGGGGTCTACCGGAACGGCCGCATTGCTGTGGATGTTGTGCAAAATGATGGTGGTATCCGGCCGGAGGTATGCAAGCCAATCTTTGTTGGCACCGACCCAGACCTATATATAAGACGGTGGGAAGTGGAGAAATTACGGGATGGAAATGGAATAACTAAGTACTACATGATGAAACTCCATTACTGACCTGCTCATCGGACAAAATCCGACAACCTCTCAACGTCGGCAACTCTAGCGGAGTCAACGTGCAACCATGGCCAGGGAGCGGTGGACTGTTAGAAGGATTTTCCCATAGAAGAACCTTCTCCTTGAGGACGCATGGAAGACCAACAAGCATGGCCTTTTCCCAAGCCTGTTTAAGCAGCGTCTTGAAAAAGTTGGTGTAGGAAGCACCGAGTCTTGCGGCGGTGAGGACGCGTCGGCGTGCGATTTCTCCCAAAGGATCGTCGTCCAAGGTCTCCCAGCCCCGACGAGGAGGAGAACCACCTGGCGAATCCATGGGAGCAGCGACGAACTGCCTTCTCTTGGGGAGGGAACTGGCGAGGAGGAGATAAGAGCGTAGTAACAGCAGGCCTCGTCCCTTCCAAGCTGTAGATCGTTCCTCAAATAAGGGGTGAGGCTATTATTTACTACTAGTACTAGCATTATGGAACGTTATGGGATTGCATTATACTGTAAATAATAGCACTAGTAAGAAATTTTTGGCACTAGGTAGTAGTTTTTGGCGTGGATTAAGAAATTTTGGGTATGTTTTTGCCATTTTTTGTACACGCCAACTAGTGTCAAAAAACGTCTTACATTATGTGACGGAGGAGTAAGTACTCGTACTGTAGTAGTACCAGTACTACTTTTCTCAACTAGTAGTGCGATGTACTGTACTTCTAGTCTAGTCTAGTATAGATGCACCAGTTTTGAACTCTTGAATCTCAGGGCCAAGGAGCTACAGTTGGAAGTGGAGGGTACTACTGTTCTCTAGAACCATCACTGTACTATCAATGCAGGGGAAGTACACCTGCGTAGTGGCCTAGTGGGTACTCTTGGTGCTATATTCAGCCGCTCCTTTCACGTAGGAGTAGCTGGCCTACTCAGCCGCTCCTCTCACGCACACAATCGCAGCCTGTTTATCAGCGACGGTTACTGCGGGGGTAGAACATTTGAGTTATTTGATAGAGTGAGACTAAGCTTTTCGCTTCCATTTGTGGAGGTGTAATGGATCTCGTCGAACTTTGTTAGTAGTTCCTTCTTTTTGAATGAGATGAAGCAAAGCTT
Source organism: Aegilops longissima (assembly GCA_021605205.1). Taxonomy (NCBI): domain Eukaryota; kingdom Viridiplantae; phylum Streptophyta; class Magnoliopsida; order Poales; family Poaceae; genus Aegilops; species Aegilops longissima. The sequence continues at coordinate 604,984,163 of CM038682.1, forward strand.
TTGCCTCCGTTTAAAAAAAACACGTCAAGAGGAATTTCTTTTATAGTAGAGCCGATAATGGAGTGAAGTCCATGCGTGCAACGCCACAAGCTACAGAGTAGTAGTAGAGCACTTTACGTACGGAGCCATATTGCACAGTTCCCAATGCCCCGCCAGGCTTTTCTGGTTCCTCGAGCTTAATTGGGAGGCGCTAGTTTAAATATGCTACTAGCTGATGAGGAAGCTGCAAGCGAGGTGTGTCTAGGGCAAGCACGCGAGCCATGGGATGCTGGGAAGGAAAACCCATTCACGTGGCTAGGCTGTCCAGCTCACCCAGATTGTGGGGCCGCACGTCCGCTCGACTTCAAAACTCAAACTACCTGTGTAAAATATGGCTCGCAGCGAAGTGTAGTAGTACTATTTTTTTAAAAAGGCCGTCGTGCGTTCGGCCGGGATCGAACCCACAAAACGAGGTATACACTCCCGCGACCACTAGTAGTACTCATTGGAGTACAACGCAACCTAGAATCGCCTTTTGTCGCTAGTAGTACGTACATTGTTCCTTACACGAAACCCCTAATAATGCAAGAAACCACTAAAATGCCAAGAAACTACTACCACTTGCATACGTGGCAGACTTAAGATAAGACTGCCTTATCAACCATTGTACATGCTCTTACCAACAAAAATCCTCGAGTGACCTCCTACCTCCGGCCCGTCCACCTAGTCATCCTCTGCCATGGGACGCAGCTACCGCCACCGCGAAGGCGAGGTCAAAACCGCCCGGGGCGGAGCCCATGTTGCGGCAGCCCGGATGCCAGCTCCGTCCGGCGCTTCATGACGCTAGCTATCCAAGATAGCTCCATCCAGCTGCTTGTCCGCAAGGTTTGCTAGCTAGATTGGCACGGCAGCGCTGGCGGCTTGCTTTCGCTGCCATCACTCGAGCTAGCCATCCGCTCGAGTGAAGGCCAGCGCGGCGGCTTGCTCGCTCGTGAGTCACGCTTGGGCCAGCCTGCCAACCCGTGTGGAGGCCAGCGCGGCGTCCGGCCCGTCCGGCGGAGCGGCGGCCAACTCGCTCATCACCGGCGCCACCGACGAACATGCATCAATACTGTTTGAAGTAATGTTCAGGAAAAATAATGATTTGAGGGGGAATAACAGGATAGAAGGTCAGATGTGGGTCCCTCGTGTCAACGGTCAAACAAAATGTGTTGGTTTAAGCTGCCTCTTCAAAGACGGACGTGTGGGCCAACCCCATCAAATGGGTTTAAACGAACCTAATCGGTAGGAGTACTAGGTAGTAGTTTTGGCATGGATTAAGAAATTTTGGGTATGTTTTTGCTATTTTTTGTACAATAGATTCTTCCTAGGGCTGGTTGAAAGTGGTAGTTTTTGTTAAATACTCTACATATTGTAAGTAGGAGTGGAAGTTAAGCTTTGGAAGCCAATAAGCAAGGCTAGTTACATAGTGCATATGTGTACATGATTGAAAGTAAATATCAACCATGAGTGACTAATATCTTGATGGAAAACTCAAACTATGGAATACTAGGAAAAAATGCATGGTTGGAAATACTAGCAATGTTCATGTCCGTTGTAACGAATCATAATTAGAATAATACTTATTCACAAACTTGGTACAAAACACTCTAATTTTGATATACATATGTTTCAATTAGAATATATTCCTTGGGCTGCTTTGGTGAGGTCGGGGAGGGATGTGGTTGGTTTTAAGATACTAATTATGGGTTTTTCTGCAAATTGGTAGACAAGTGGGATGTTGGTGAGAAAAGCAACAACTTACCTCACAATCGTTAGATGTAGATCTAATGGTCGAAACTACGGATGGCGAGACACACCAAAGATCACCAACTTAGTCTTGTGTAGGAGTACTAGCAAGATCCGTGCATTGCACTAACATCAAGATGCATTTTTATAAAACACTTGTTGTGATTGACCCTTGGGAGTAATCCCATGTGTAAAAACTAATGATATCTCGAGAAATATGAGATAAGGTGAAGAGGAGGGGGTGTGGTGGTGGTTGGTGGTCGGACCGAGCGGAGGCATGGGGATTGACGACGCCGGCAATGCCACCGTGCCAGTTTGTTCCAGAGGCTTCCTTTCTTAATTGCTCAACAATGAGGTTTGTTGGAGATAGGGATGAACGAGGGAAGGCCTTATCTGCAAATGTGGAGAGGGTGCGGTATCTTTTAGTTTAATTTCCATTCGCCGATATAGATCGGACGGTCTATATTGCAAGATGGCACACGTACCATCATCACCACCTCGGTTTTTTAATAAGAGAAGAAATATAAGTATGGAGATACAAACGTATTATCGATACTTGCTTCCGTAAACTAGCATCTACATTCTATTCAACGCCTCGGCATGTGGGGCCTTAGCACATTGACTTCTCGATTTGTGTAAAACAAGATTTTCCGTCGCCGACAAGGAGGGGGTGACGGCGGCGCTTTTTGGCTTGCTCTAGTCCTAGTAGTCATACTAGGTGGTCTAAGCACGTGTAGATTTATTATTTTCACGTCTCATGTTCGCCAGATCGCCACGACTGTTGATGAATAAGCGGTAAGTTATTCACGGGAAACCCTTGATGAGCGTGTTTTTGAGAGAGAGAGAGAGAGAGAGAGAGAGAGAGAGAGAGAGAGAGCGTGTTGATATGTTAGAGACTGAGGCAATGATAACAGATTCTTTGTGTCTATGTGTGTGGAGGATAGAGAGACATGTACATGGGGCTTTGTGTTGTGTAACGTGGAGACACATATACATAATTAGAGAGTGAGTGTGTGAGATACACATGCGGACATGGGGAGAGATGAGGATCCAGATAAATGGGTGTTTGTGCGTGTTTGTGTGTGTTTGTGCACGCGTTTGTGTGTGAGAGGGAGAGAGTGTACGTGGAGTAGAGAGACCACTGATGATGTAAACCTAGTATAAGGGAAGGGGGAATGGTGTGACATGTGTAGTAGCGGGATAGCACGGGTGCGGGCTGGTGGAGCAGACTATTTGGAAGAGACATCGAGTGTGTGTGTGGGAGAGGGTTGTGAGAGCAAAGAAAGAGAGAGCTAGCGACGGAGAGAGAGAGAGAGGAAGAGAGGGGGCGAGAGGGGTCGTTTGTGTCCATAAATGGCGTATAGATAGGGAGACAATGTTGATGTTGTCCGAAATTGGCCTATGAACAGAGACGTAAGGGAAGCGAGTCATCGTGTGTGTGATAGGGACTTCATGAGAGATCTAGAATAGATGGTGTAGAGAACAATGTGCGAAATCGAGAACGATTATACATTAGGGAGCTATGCAAAGAGTCACGACATATATGTATGCAGGGAAGGAGCTGGGGCGGGTCCGCATGTGGGAGAGATAGAAAGAGGAGAGTGGTGCACAAGGAGGCAAAGTGTGCTTGTTTGCAGTGGGGGTGGTGTGTGAGGTGAGTCTTGAGAACCACATAACTAGGGAGATAGACGTTTGAGGGCGACGCTTTGTGTGTATGGGAAATATACACTCTACATAGTGTGTGTGCTTGGGTAAGAGAGATAGCGGAGACCTAGAGAGTGAGGGAAGAGATGTGTGCATGCCCGAGAGACAAAGTGTTAGAGACCTATGTTGGGGTCCGGACTTTACAAGAGAGAAGGGTGTTAATGTGCTCGTGTGTTAGTGTTTGGGGGAGAGAACGACTTCTCTATGTGTGTGTGTGTGTGTGTGTGGTGGTGGTGGGGGGGGGGGTTGACTTCAGATAAAGAGTGAGGTGTCTATATTTGAGGGACTTTAGCATAACTGAGATATTGTGCACTCATGGTTGATCCATTTGTTTCATAGTTTGTACTATGAGATAACGATACTTTTGAACATGCGTATATACCTTGATGTACCAGAATTACAAACCTAAGATTGGAATTTTGGAATTCGACTCCATCATTAGCTTTTGTAATTCATTTAAACAGAGGTACATTTTTTAAGCCGATATTTCGTGATTTCAAATTCATATATCAAACCTAGAGATATACACATACAGGCATGTTCAAACTTTATAATCATCCACTTTATTCATACACATACACATTTTTTCTTTTGTCATCATATTTAGGATAAACACATTTGGAATTTCATTTGAATTGGACCGTATGATGGTATTTGTTTGTAGTAGCTCAATGATCCATATTTGAATTGAATGGACAATCTAAGTTTCGAGTTGGAGACATTGATTTTCAAAACTTGCACATTTTTTTTGCGTGCAAAACAAACAAATTGTCGGCCATGATATCATAGTCGGCCGTACGAGAGCAGAATACTTATAATTTTAGGTGCCAAAAGCTTTCAAACTTCCCGCTCACATCGAAATATCACGCGCTCGAAAGTTTAGCCCTGCGATATTCCTGTTTTACCCCTGCCACATGAACGGAAAAGGGCTGCTTTGGTAACTCCATTGTTTTCCCTCTTTGCCCCAACATTCTTCCCAGAGCCCTCCCTTCCCTCCCCGACCCCCAACCACGGTAAGTTGCGAATCTAGTCCTCCGCCGCAGCGGTGGACCTCACACCCCGGATCTACCTTCCGCACCTTGGAACCCCCAACGCCAACTCACCACTTCACCGGCCGCTTGGCGATCGGCTTGTCCACCGCTCCAGATCTCCTTGACCGCCATCATGGTCCACCGCATCGGATCTGCTTAACCGGCGCCCTCCACCACAGCGTAGGCCCTTCACTGACTCCCTCGTCCGCCCCTTCGCTGGCCCTTCATACACGCCCTCGTCCGACGCAACAGATCCGCCTCACCGAAAGCACTATACAACGCGCCCGCCGAAGCCTTCGTCCACTGCACCGGACCTGCTCCGCGGACGCCATATTCAACTCCACCGGCCCTGCTTTACCGACGCCGCAGCCTCATCAGGTTATTTTGATTTGTACTCCTTCGGTTTTTCTCTTTATCGTGCAACTGTTCACTTACCACAGATGAGCTTTCTTGTATGTCGACAGGCGCCGCAACCGTAGCACCGGAGCAGCTTCAGCGACGGCGACAGCCGGCCCAAACTCAACCACAACACGAGCACCATCGACGATCCTTAGCTATCAAGTATGACAATGATACCCATACGCCGTTGAGAATCAGGTACTATTATCCAACGGCCGGCGTCTACGTTCACTTTCCTAGCATAAGCACCGCACCTTTGAATTTCTTCAGGGCATCATTCAGTTTTTTATGAGACGCGTTATTCTGCTTGCACCTGTAGGGCCATACTTCTGGCAGTGAACATATTACATGTATTAAATTACATACCAAAGGCACATATAGTTAATATGCTTTAGTTTTGTTCGATGCCACCGTTGGTTCCATCGATCGCTTAATGTTCTCTATGCTTAATTACACATCGCAAACTAGCATGTGGTTCCGCTGCTTTTTGTTTGTTTTACCCTACATTTTCTGATGCTAGCTATTACATCACTGCTCCGAGCCTCTGTTCATTACTTGTTTGTGTGTTCTTGATTTTCTCAAGTTGCATGACTAATTTGATGCTTCTATTAATTATGGAGCTGCCAACCCCATCAAGCAAAATATTTTTTATTTTGGTGCTGGCACCTCGAACAAGCATAAAAATAGAGGGAAGCAGATATATTGTCGTGTATGCTCACACCCTTCTTTCATTAGTTTAGATGAACCATTGATGATCAATTCGGACCAGTGCATGCGATTAAAATTAATTTTACCTAAATAGATGGTGCAGAATAAACTACAACAACTAGATTTGCAACCACGGGATGCTGACGATATCTTCAAAGAACATTGCAACAGCAGCTAGGCTTCACAGCAACATATGGTAAGCCAGTGTATTTTAGTACATGTTAAATGTAATGCGAGTGGGCTGCTTTCTTGGCTTGTGCCCTCAACGTGTAATCCTACCGAATTACAAATAGTTTAGTTGTCTACTTTGCTGTATTGCTTGATTCGAATGCTTGTTTGTTGTTACGTTATACCTGAGTTGGCCAATATGTCAGCAGTGCCTGTTGTACTATTGTAAATAAATGCATGCCTATTTCATTGGAGTCCTTAACTTTTCCTCTCAGCTTCACCACAAGACTGTCTTCGTAGTTTATATGAGGCCACACTGTTAAGTGCTTTCTCAGATTATTTCAACTGCTTAGATGCCTTGGCAACTTAAATATAGCGGTTGTACACTCCCTTTCAACTTTCATCTTACCATTTTTATTTCTTTTCGCTGATGCTGCTTCAAACCATTTAAATATAGTTTGCCATGCTCGCAATAATCCGTCCGTCGCTTACCATGTAAGCTTCTGCTGGATCATACGATAACTATCTCTTATTTATGTCCAGTGAAACCTTTCCGGATGCCGCTCACACTAGGACACAATGTACAACCCCGAATCTATTTGTGCAAGCGGTCGCCATCCATGTTACCAGATGGTAGTAGTTCAGAGGCAACACCGCCGGAGAGCAGTCTGAGCACAGATATTATAGTGCTTGAGGCTCTACTAGAGGCAGAAAGAGATGGTGTGGCTGCCATGAATGAGGTAATCTTTATCTTGAGGCTGGAAATTACGGAATTAGCGGCACGCATTATGCAAGCAACCCAAGAATTGGAGGAAGTAAGAATGTTGCATTTGAAGATGGAGGAGGTCCTGCTGTTTCTGCTATCTAAAGCCCAAGGTAATCCCGGTTCTTCTTTAGATACCAGTTGAAATTGTCATTAGATTATTGTACTTGCATGTTGTGTCATGTCTCTGAATGGATTATGTTGTAAGATCCCCTATGTTGTCCGGAATTCCATGTTGTCCATGTGTTGTAACGATCTGAATTTTTTAGGTGAGGTAATCCTCAGTACTTGTATGATTGACATAAGGTGAACTGTTTTTCGTGTGAGCATATTGTATTGGATGAAATAACTGTTTGAATCAGAGTGTATCCAACCTACTGAATTCGAAGATCACGACATTTCTAAATCATAATCATATATAAAGGTGGAATAAATCTTTGTTGTGGTTTTGAAGAAATAAATAACAAAACATATAAGTATATGTGGATATTCGTAATCGAATACAAACTGGATTTGAATTTAGTTTGCCAGGTCCCAGGGCAAACGTGAATGCTAATTCTCCCAAGTTTTGAACGAAGCGGCTAAACACCCACTATAATTTGTGGGCTGCCCGAAGCAAGTGTTTGCGAGATGGAAATTACTGTCTACCCCTGACACTTGACATCCTTATCGACCGGATTTACACTGCTGTCGATAGGGGTAGACTAGTAACTTCAATCAGACGTGACACGACGGCCTCTGAGCCCATTCAGACACGGTGGGCGCCAAACGTGGGCGACAAAACACATTTGATTCAAGCTCGTCCGAAAGACATGTGTGTCTTCCTCCATTTCCCCATTCATACACGGTGGGTGGCAAAGCAAACTCTCCTCGTCCGAAATCGATGTAGGCTAATATTTTAAATAGGGGCAGATGTGTAACTTCCATCAGACGTGACACAACCGCCCTACCTGTCAGCCCCGTTCATACACCGTGGGCGCCAACCGTGGGCGGCAAAACACCCTCTCCTTGCCCGAAATAGTTACCGGCAAATATTTGGGAGATGCGAGATTACCGTCCTATCCCCAACCGCCGCGATGTCTGAAATTTTAAACGGGGTATAAGTTCATAACTTTCCCCCATTTCAGAGAAGCGCGTCCCAAAGTTTGAGATCGCCCCCCTCCCCTCCATTTCCCCATTCATACACCATCGGCGGCACGACAACCTCCGCACTGCGGCCAGCCTCCTCCGTCCGACACCTCATCCTCCACCTTGCCGGAGCCGCTACCCCTACCCCGTCGTCCACTGCAAGAGATGGACGTCTCTCATCCACGGCGTTGGACCAGGATCCTTTCATCGCCTCCTCTCGCTTCATCGGCGCCGTCGTCCACCTTGTCGTTGCCGCTCCTACGACCGCCTCGTCCACGGCAACATGATATATCCCCCGACCCGGCCGTCTGCCATCTAAAGTCTTCTTGCCGCTGACAGCCATCGCACCCGCAGCACCCTCAACGTATCAACATAGGCCTACACGGCGTCGCAAGATAGGTGGTACCCTTCCATATGTTCTTAAGTTATTGATCTCACCCGGAAAATAGATCGTAATTTGTTTACTGTACTTTTCTTGTCCGTACCAAATCGTAGTGGCTAGTTGAAAGCAAACAATGGTTGCGAAGTAGCTTTGTCCGGTTTGCACCTTCAGATTCGCCATGGCACGGGCACTATACTCATAAAGCTTATGGTTTCCCCCCTTTATATTCACTACCATCATCATAGGTGCTTCGTGTCGTGCTAGCACTGCTCCTCAAGACCTCAACCCAAAGCTTACGTGTTCAAATACGAATCTGATATGATGCTCATATCACTAAAACAGAGAACATTTAATTGGTCAAGTAATGTTCCTATATTTGTTTTGAAAAGCATGTGCGCCACCCACTGGTCCAGGTAGTTCCACTTTCCTGATTTTTCTCTTGATGCTTAGGGTTTTCCCCTTTTATCTACTCTATTATGATCTCTGTAGGTGCTTTCTGTCGTACTAGCATTACTCCACGCTTCAAGCTAAACAACACAACACTCAGAATTTGAAAGCTTAGTTGTTCAAATATGATTGTGATATGATACTGATATTAGTTAACCGACACATTTAATTGGTTAGCTAAAGGTCCCACTTGAGTTTCCAAATGCATGTCGCGACATATAGAGAGACAGCATAATTGCATTTCTTTGTCACTTGTTGACCGTACTTTCTTGTCCATACCAAATCTTAGTAGTTATTTCACAGCAAACATCGGTTGCTAACTACCCTTTGCGCGGTTTGCAGCTTCAGATCTGCCATCCCACCGCCATGGTCAACACTTGTCTCGATCATGCTTATGTTTTCCCCATTTTATGATGACCACAATCAGCCTACGTGGTTCGTGTCGTAATACCACTGCTCCACCCATCGAGCTAAACAAGCTTAGTTGTACAAATTCATATCTGATATCATTGCTGATATTAGTAAAACTGAGAGATATTTAATTGGTTAGCTAAATGTTCCTACTTTAGTTTCGAAATGCATGTGAGACACATATGGAGAGACTGGAAAGAATAGTATTTCTCTGTGCGCTCTGGTTCATCATGGGTGGCCAACCAACATTGCATTGAAACACTTGTAATATCTTCAATCTGCTTGCTCTTCTGCTCTTCTTTAAGATGATACTCTTCTCTTGCGGTCGACTGGTCAGGTCGAGTTGTTCTCCTTAGTATATTTTGAATCTGTCAGTCAGTCGACTTGTTCTTCTTTACTATATGTTGAAGCTATCATCTGCAAAGTGTCATCACTTCTGGAGCTCTCATATTTTGAGTAGTAGGCCACATTATATTAATGCACACAACAAATTACAGCATGCATGGCATCTTATAAAAGAATTGCAGAGATAGCACAAAGGGGTTTACAGGGAGGCACTATTGGATTAGAATCACTTCGCATTACAAAGAAAATCTCACTTGTTTTATGTTTTCATGCATGTCGATATTGAACATTATCAAAATGAATATGAGAATGGGCGCACGAGAGGAATATTGCGGAATGATCCACTGGCTAACAAACTTGGCATGGTGGAGGATGGCCTATCTTATTCACCCATCAAGGTGCTTGCTCTAACTTCGCAAAGTTGTATTGGTCGCACATATTTTGCATCTGACCTCTTGCATTTCTTCTACTTTGTTACACCATCTTCTTAGTTTAAGCATCATATATGAGTATATGCCATAACTATCCATTTTCTATACCTATTCCATGTGTCGTCACACTATGTTTTTCCAGTCAAATGTTGTTCTTTCGTGATAGATGTCCAAAAGGAAGAGGGTGAGTGCAGATCCTCAAGGAGTACAAACTAGGTATTTGGAAAAGGTAGTGGTACTGTTAAATCAGATAGATCAGCAGCCACAGAAAACACAGCCCAACTGTACCACACTTTACCCCTACACCAAAGGCCAAACCCTATTAGAACTGCTGGGAGCCCAGTGTCAGTCTTGTCTATGATATCGATTAAAATTTGAACTCCTAAATTTCTGCTTGTGCCTTACCTTCTCTCTTGTATGAAAACTAATTTCAGATGAATCTCCTTGCTCAAAGGATCATACGATCTCAAAACAATAATGGGCTCTGCATTGCTCTTGTCGTTACCTCTCTCCTTTATCCTTGTAACACTGTACTTAATTAATTGCTATTTGATTATGTATCATCGATCGCACTGAGCTTCATTATCCTCTGTTTCTTCCAATATTATTTGATCTATATTTACTCTTTGCAAAATGTAGAATAATGGCAACGCTTATAAAGAATTTTCTTTGGGGAATTTATTGAATTATCCTTCCATCAACATGGAGAAGGGCTTTGTCCAGCCCGTGTTAACATGTAATGTAAGTTCATCCTTCTCAAGCCTTCAAACTTTGTTCTAGTATAGATTTGGATAGGCATCATTGCCTCCACTGATGTTTGGTTTGCTGTTTACATCTGATTGGATGTTTGCAACAACTACCAGTTTCAAATTGTAGTTGTAAAAACATGTTCCTTATGCAGAACAGATCCATTTATTTGCCTATATAATTGTGAAACCTGTTACGTGTCTCCTTGTTTCTCTTTCAGAGTCGTATCTCTTACGCCAGGTAGAACTTTAGGGAAGATAGTGAGCCAAACCATCTTGAGGACAGCGAGATGACCCCAAGGTCCTGTCTTGATGAAGACAGTGAGTTGAAGCTACTCACCAGCAGGTGTGAGACAACCTTTGTGCGATTGTTGCCTCAATCGATTCGACTTCTTCGATCTCAACTTAAAGCGGAAAGGCTTGCTTCAGCTCAGCTCCGACTTGAAGTCAAAGATGCAATGAAGATGTCAGAGGACTGCCGTGCGCACCATCATGCCTTAAATCTAGTGTTGATGCATCTATCATTGACACAACTGAGGTCTACTCAGCTTCTTCAGCTGTTTGGGGGCCCGACCTGGCCAGGCCTAGTGCCTTCTGAAGTGCTCTCAGTTTTGTATATTCTTTTGTCGGCGCGTTTATTTGCACTGGTGGCGAACTTTGATGCCCAGTGGATGTAATATGTGTGATAGCCGTGATAGCCTAGCGTAAGTTGCTTGCTTATTTATTTCCTTGTTGTCTTGTTTATTTGTTTGCTTGTAGTCATTGCAGTTCTTTTTCCGCGGTTTGCTAGTGGTTGCAATAACCTATTTTTAAAAACTAGGCCACAATAACCATGGGCTAATATTTATCGTAGTGACATTTGGGCCTCCTACGGGCCAGAGAAGCAGATGGGCCTTCTACGGGCAGAGAACAATGGGCCTTCTACGGTCGTGAAACAATGGGCCTTCTACGGGCCGTATCATCAATGGGCCTTATACGGGCAATATGATCGATTGGCCAAACATGGGCCAATAACAGGCCGCATTATGGTCGTAAACGGGCTAGAGTTGGAATCGTCCGTTCATGGGCCGACCATAACGGGCCATCGTTAATAGGCCGTATTTCATGATGCTATGAAAACGGCCCAATGTGTTAACGGACCACAAACGGGCCGACTATAACCACGGGCTGAATTTGGCCCATAAGCAGAAAATGACAGTAACGGGCTGTAAGTAAACGAATGCTGGAAATGAGCCCAAAAATAAATGGGCTCTGAGAAGGCCGAAAGATAACATGGGCTGGAAACGGCCCAACGGAATAACGGGCCCTTAATGGGTATAAAGTGATACACTTGTTCATTACGGGCCGTTTCACCACGGCCGTTAATGGGTGTAAAGTAATACACTGTTCATTACAGGCCAGTTTCACCACGGGCCGTTAATAGGCCAAGAGTTACATAGGGCCTCATATGGGCCGAAAGACGTCATGGGCCATACATGGGCCAGAAGTGAAAACGGGCTGGAATCATATTGAGTGGCCCAGATGACGTACTGGACCTAATTCGGATAGGGTGTAACGGGCCTTGGGTTAGCGGGCTGTAAATGGGCTATATGCGAACAGGCCGTTAACAGGCTTTACATGGGCCGGGCCGCCACCTTTTGACCAAGTCAAACGGGCCGGCCTTTTCACAGGAATGGGCCTCTGTTGGGCCGTGCCACGTGTCGACGTATCATAGGCGCCTTCTGTCCAATGAGTGGATGACATCTGTTCCAACGGTGAGCCGACACGTGTTTCCTCCAGCCAATGATGATTTTACACGTGGAAAATCCCCATTGGTCGGGGCTGTTAACGGGTTATCGGATCCAAAACCCGACCCGATAGCTTAACGGCGTTCCGTTACGGTGGATGCCACGTGTCGGTCACCCTTGACGAAAGCACTTCTATGACGCGCGATTTATCGTCATGGAAGTGGACACTTCCGTGATGATAATTTTGGTAATGTCATGGAAAACTTCTACAACAGCACAGGTATGACTATCTTGATTCTGTCATAAATTTGTCATGGATGTACATGCATGACAAAAAACGCGACCTACTGTGACAAACACGTATCATCACGGAAGTGTATTTTTTTGTAGTGCAAGCTTAGATGCTTGAGACTTCTTGAAATATTATCTTGGGGTGCCTTGGGCATCCCCAAGCTTGAGATTTTGTGTCTCCTTAATTCCTCTCATATCACGGTTTCCTAAATCTCAAAAGCTTCATTCACACAAAACTCAACAAAGACTCGTGAGATAAGTTAGTATAAACCAATGCAAAAACCTTATCATACTATACTATAGAAAATCACTAAAATTATTATTCAATATTGCGTACTGAATGCCTCCGCATATTTAATACTCCTATCCTCAAATATAATCATTAAACAAGCAAACATATGCAAACAATGCAAACATAACAGCAATCTGCCTAAACAGGACAGTCTGTAAAGAATGCAGCAAGATCCATACTTACCTAGCTCCAAAAATTATGAAAGAACATTCCCACTGTAGTGAATTTATCAAAGCTTATTATGCAAAAGGTTTCAACATTTTATCACATTCTGACTTTTCTAGGGAATTTTTGCAACATCGGTAAACTTTCTGTTTTGAAACAGCAACATGTATACTTGCAAAATAAGCATGGTAAAGGCTATCCTTGACATTTTTATTGAAAATAGAGATGCAAAGCATTACTCTAAATAACAGCAAGCAAAGATAAAGAAAATAAAATGACTCTCCAAGCAAAACACATATCATGTGGTGAATAAAAATACAGCTCCAAGTAAAGTTACCGATGAACGAGGACGAAAGAGGGGATGCCTTCCGGGGCATCCCCAAGCTTAGACGCTTAGTTATCCTTGAATATTACCTTGGGGTGCCTTGGGCATCCCCAAGCTTAGGCTCTTGCCACTCCTTATTCCATAGACCATCAAATCTTTACTCAAAACTTGAAAACTTCACAACACAAAACTTAACAGAAAACCTGTAAGCTCCGTTAGCGAAAGAAAACAAAACACCACTTCAAGGTACTGTAATGAGCTCATTCTTTATTTGTATTGGTGTTAAATATACTATATTCCAACTTCTCTATGGTTTATAAACTATTTTACTAGCCATAGATTCATCAAAATAAGCAAACAACACACGAACAACAGAATCTGTCAAATACAGAACAGTCTATAGTAATCTGTAACTAACGCAAACTTCTGGAACTCCGAAAATTCTAAAATAAATTGGTGGACCTAAGGAATTTGTCTAGTAATCATCTGCAAAAAGAATCAACTAAATGTCACTCTCCAGTAAAAAGTTTTGGCTAATATCGTGAGCGCTAAAGTTTCTGTTTTTTACAGCATGATCATAAAGACTTCACCCAAGTCTTCCCAAAGGTTCTACTTGGCACAAACACTAACTAAAACATAAAACCACATCTAAACTGAAGCTAGATGGATTATTTATTACTAAACAGAACCAAAAATCAAGAAACTAAAATAAAATTGGGTTGCCTCCCAACAAGCGCTAACGTTTAACGCCCCTAGCTAGGCATGATGATTTCAATGATGCTCACATAAAAGGTAAGAATTGAAACATAAAGAGAGCATCATGAAGAATATGACTAGCATATTTAAGTCTAACCCACTTCCTATGCATAGGGATTTTGTGAGCAAAAAACTTATGGGAACAATAATCAACTAGCATAGGAAGGCAAAACAAACATAACTTTAAAACTTTAAGCACATAGAGAGGAAACTTGATATTATTGCAATTCCTACAAGCATATATTCCTCCCTCATAATAATTTTCAGCAGCATCATGAATGAATTCAACAATATAGCCAGCACCTAAAGCATTATTTTCATGATCTACAAGAATAGAAATTTTATTACTCTCCACATAAGCAAATTTATTCTCATCAATAATAGTGGGAGTAAACTCAACAAAATAACTATCATGTGATTGAAAATTAAGATCAAGATGACAAGTTTCATGGTCATCATTATTCTTTATAGCATACATGTCATCACAATAATCATCATAGATAGGAGGCATGCTTTCATCATAATAAATTTGCTCATCAAAACTTGGGGGACAAAAAATATCATCTTTGTCAAACATAGCATCCCCAAGCTTGTGGCTTTGCATATCATTAGCATCATGGATATTCAAGGAATTCATACTAACAACATTGCAATCATGCTCATCATTCAAATATTTTATGCCAAGAATTCTATGTAATTCTTCTTCTAACACTTTGGCACAACTTTCCTTTCCATCATACTCACGAATGACATTAAAAAGATGAAGCATATGAGGCAACCTTAATTCCATTTTTTTGTAGTTTTCTTTTATAGACTAAACTAGTGATAAAACAAGAAACTAAAAGATTCGATTGCAAGATCTAAAGATATACCTTCAAGCACTCACCTCCCCGGCAACGGCGCCAGAAAAAATCTTAGTTGACGGGATGTGAGTGCCGCTTACCTAGCCTCCCCGGCAACACGCCAGAAAAGAGATTGATGTCTACTACACAACCTTCTTCTTGTAGACGTTGTTGGGCCTCCAAGTGCAGAGGTTTGTAGGACAGTAGCAAATTTCCCTCAAGTGGATGACCTAAGGTTTATCAATCCGTGGGAGGCGTAGGATGAAGATGGTCTCTCTCAAACAACCCTGCAACCAAATAACAAAGAGTCTCTTGTGTCCCCAACACACCCAATACAATGGTAAATTGTATAGGTGCACTAGTTCGGCGAAGAGATGGTGATACAAGTGCAATATGGATGGTAGATATAGTTTTTTGTAATCTGAAAATATAAAAACAGCAAGGTAGCAAGCGATAAAAGTGAGCGTAAACGGTATTGCAATGCTAGGAAACAAGGCCTAGGGTTCATACTTTCACTAGTGCAAGTTCTCTCAACAATAATAACATAGTTGGATCATATAACTATCCCTCAACATGAAACAAAGAGTCACTCCAAAGTCACTAATAGCGGAGAACAAACAAAGAGATTATGGTAGGGTACGAAACCACCTCAAAGTTATTCTTTCCAATCAATCCATTGGGATATTCCTATAAGTGTCACAAACAACCCTAGAGTTCGTACTAGAATAACACCTTAAGACACAAATCAACCGAAACCCTAATGTCACCTAGATACTCCAAATGTCACCTCAAGTATCCGTGGGTATGATTATACGATATGCATCACACAATCTCAGATTCATCTATTCAACCAACACATAGAACCTCAAAGAGTGCCCCAAAGTTTCTACTGGAGAATCAAGACGAAAACGTGTGCCAACCCCTATGCATAAGTTCATGGGCGGAACCCGCAAATTGATCACCAAAACATACATCAAGTGAGTCACGTGATATCCCATTGTCACCACAGATACGCACGGCAAGACATACATCAAGTGTTCTCAAGTCATTAAAGACTCAATCCGATAAGATAACTTCAAAGGGAAAACTTAATCCATTACAAGAGAGTAGAGGGGATAAGAAACATAAGATCCAACTATAATAGCAAAGCTCGCGATACATCAAGATTGTGCCAAATCAAGAACACGAGAGAGAGAGATCAAACACATAGCTACTGGTACATACCCTCAGCCCCGAGGGTGAACTACTCCCTCCTCGTCATGGAGAGCGCCGGGATGATGAAGATGGCCACCGGTGAGGATTCCCCCCTACGGCAGGGTGCCAGAACAGGGTCCCGATTGGTTTTTGGTGGCTACAGAGGCTTGCGGCGGCGGATCTCTCGATCTATTCTGTTCCTCGAAGTTTTTAGGGTATATGGATATATATAGGCGGAAGAAATACGTCAGGGGAGCCATGAGGGGCCCACGAGGGTGGAGGGCGCGCCCCCCTACCTCGTGGCTCCCTCGTTTCTTTCCTGACATGCACTCCAAGTCTATTAGGTTGCTTTCCTTCCAAAAATAACTTCTCCAGAAGGTTTCATTCCATTTTGACTTCGTTTGATATTCCTTTTCTTCGAAACACTGAAACAAGGGAAAAACAGGAACTGGCAGTGGGCTCTGGGTCAATTGGTTAGTCCCAAAGATAATATAAAAGTGCATAGTAAAGCCCATAAAACATCCAAGATGGATAATATAATAGCATGAATACTTCATAAATTATAGATACGTTGGAGACGTATCACGTAACATATCTTCTCGACTCGTTGAGGCCTTGGACGCACAAGGAGAGCTGGCGAGGCATGGGAGGCCGCTTGTACGTGCTGGTGAAGTTGCGGATGAAGGCTTCAGTGAAATCAATCCAACTGTTGATGCTGCGGGGCTTCAGGCTATTCAGCCATGTCCGGGCCGTACCCTGGAGCATGAGCGGAACATACTTCACAGCAACACGCTTGTTGCCGTTTGCTATGCTGACGTCCGTGGAGTAGTCGACCAGCCAGTCCTCCGGCTTCACGGAGCCGGTGTATTTGGGCGTATCTCTTGGGAGCGTGAACCCTTTGGGAAAGGGCTCAACGCGGATGCGGGGGCCGAAGCAAGGCGGGCCCAACGCGTCTTCTTTTCTAGCACCAGGGATCGGTTGAGGTGATCGATCCGGTGGCGGGCATCATTCTCCCTGATTCCTTCTCGGGGGCCAAGCCGGCCTCCAAGACTCGGATGATCAACAGGCGGCGGGGACACGCGCCTTTCTCTGCGCTGGGGAGGCTGGTAGTCGCCTGGTCGCTCCACCGCTCGTGGACGACCATCCTGGTCGCGCTCGATGGTGATGTGCGTCCGACTGCACCTGGCAGCCGGCTCCTTGTCTCATCGCTCCCGGTGGCCGCCTGTCGGCATCTGGGAGGTCACGCCGTGTGATGTCTACTACACAACCTTCTTCTTGTAGACGTTGTTGGGCCTGCAAGTGCACATGTTTGTAGGACAGTAGCAAATTTCCCTCAAGTGGATGACCTAAGGTTTATCAATCCGTGGGAGGCGTAGGATGAAGATGGTCTCTCTCAAGCAACCCTGCAACCAAATAACAAAGAGTCTCTTGTGTCCCCAACACACCCAATACAATGGTAAATTGCATAGGTGCACTATTCGGTGAAGAGATGGTGATACAAGTGCAATATGGATGGTAGATATAGGTTTTTGTAATCTGAAAATATAAAAACAGCAAGGTAACAAGTGGTAAAAGTGAGCGTAAACGGTATTGCAATGCTAGGAAACAAGGCCTAGGGTTCATACTTTCACTAGTGCAAGTTCTCTCAACAATAATAACATAATTGGATCATATAACTATCCCTCAACATGCAACAAAGAGTCACTCCAAAGTCACTAATAGTGGAGAACAAACGAAGAGATTATGGTAGGGTATGAAACCACCTCAAAGTTATTCTTTCGAATCAATCCGTTGGGCTATTCTTATAAGTGTCACAAACAACCCTAGAGTTCGTACTGGAATAACACCTTAAGATACAAATCAACCAAAACCCTAATGTCACCTAGATACTCCAATGTCACCTCAAGTATCCATGGGCATGATTATACGATATGCATCACACAATCTCAATTCATCTATTCAAACCAACACATAGAACCTCAAAGAGTGCCCCAAAGTTTCTACCGGAGAATCACAACGAAAACGTGTGCCAACCCCTATGCATAGGTTCATGGGTGGAACCCTCAAGTGGATCACCAAAACATACATCAAGTGAATCACGTGATATCCCATTGTCACCACAGATACGCACGGCAAGACATACATCAACAGTTCTCAAATCTTTAAAGACTCAATCCAATAAGATTACTTCAAGGGGAGAACTCAATTCATTACAAGAGAGTAGAGGGGAAGAAGAAACATAAGATCCAACTATAATAGCAAAGCTCGCGATACATCAAGATCGTGCCAAATCAAGAACACAAGAGAGAGAGAGATCAAACACATAGCTACTGGTACATACCCTCAGCCCCGAGGGTGAACTACTCCCTCCTTGTCATGGAGAGAGCCGGGATGATGAAGGTGGCCACCGGTGATGGGTTCCCCCTCCGGCAGGGTGCCGGAACGGGCTCCCGAGAGGTTTTTGGTGGCTACAGAGGCTTGCAGCGGCGGAACTCCCGATCTATCTTCTGTTCTGGAAGTTTTACGATACGTAGGTATATATGGGTGCAGGGGGTACGTCGGTGGAGTTTCGGGGGGCCCACGAGGTAGGGGGCGCGCCCCCACCCACGTGAGCACCTCCCGTATCTCCTGACGTAGAGTCCAAGTCTATCCGGTGGGTTTCCTTCCAAAAATAACTTCTCCAATTGATTTCGTTCCGTTTTGAATCCGTCTGATATTCCTTTTCCTCGAAACACTGAAATAGGCATAAAACAGCAAATCTGGGCTGGGCCTCCGGTTAATAGGTTAGTCCCAAAAGTAATATCAAAGTGGAAAATAAAGCCCAATATTTCCTAAAACAGTAGATAATATAGCATGGAGCAATCAAAAATTATAGATACGTTGGAGACGTATCAAGCATCCCCAAGCTTAATTCCTGCTCGTCCTCGAGTAGGTAAATGATTCTCAAAGTAATTCTCTTTATTGTGGCATGAATGTTCAGATCCAAATGATTCAAAATAAAAGTTCATATTGATAAAAGAAATAGTAATACTTCAAGCATACTAATCAAAGTAATCTTGTCTTCTCAAAATAGCATGGCAAAAGAAAGTTCATCCCTACAAAATCATATAGTTAGGCTATGCTTCATTTTCGTCACACAAAGATGTTCCCAACTTCTATACTCCCGATGACAAGCCAAGCAATTGTTTCATACTTAAATAATCTCAAACTTTTTCAACCTTCACGCAATACATGAGCGTGAGCCATGGATATAGCACTACGGGTGGAATAGAATATGATGATGGGGATTGTGTGGAGAAGACAAAAAAGGAGAAAGTCTCACATTGACGAGGACAATCAACGGGCTATGGAGATGCCCATCAATTGATGTCAACATGAGGAGTAGGGATTGCCATGCAACGGATGCACTAGAGCTATAAATGCTCAACAAAAGAAAATTAGTGGGTGTGCATCCAACTTGCTTGCTCACGAAGACCTAGGGCATTTGAGGAAGCCCATCGTAGGAATATACAAGCCAAGTTCTAAAATGAAAAATTCCCACTAGTATGAAAAAGACAACTTATGAGACTCACTATATGAAAAACATGGTGTTACTTTGAAGCACAATATATGAGACTCACTACATGAAGAACAAGGTGCTACTTTGAAGCACAAGTGTGGAAAAAGAGATAGTAACATTGCCCTTTTTATTTTTTTATTTTTTTGGGCCTTTCTTTTTTTTCTTTTTGGCCTTTCTATTTTTTTTCTTTTTTTTCTTTGGGCAATGCTCTAATAATGATGATCATCACACTTCTATTGATTACAACATAAGGATTACAACTCGAAACTAGAACAAGATATGACTCTATATGAATGCCTCCGTGATGTAATCGAGATGGTGCAATGAATCAAGAGTGACATGTATGAAAAATAATGCATGGTGGCTTTGCCACAAATACGATGTCAACTACATGATCATGCAGTGGCAATATGACAAAAGTAAAGTATGTCATGATGATGATGAACGGAACGGTGGAGAGTTGCATGGCAAGATATCTCGGAATGGCTATGGAAATGCCATAAATAGGTAGGTATGGTGGCTGTTTTGAGGAAGATATAGGGAGGTTTATGTGTGATAGAGCGTATCGTATCACGGGGTTTGGATGCACCGGCGAAGTTTGCACCAACTCTAAAGGTGAGAAAGGGCAATGCACGGTACCGAAGAGGCTAGCAAAGGCGGAAAGGTAAACGTGCGTATAATACATGGACTCAACATTAGTCAAAAGAACCCATATACTTATTGCAAAACTTTAGAATTCATCAAAAATCAAGCACTACGCGCATGCTCCTAGGGGGATAGATTGGTAGGAAAAGACCATCGCTCGTCCCTGACCGCCACTCATAAGGATGCACAAGCCAGGTACACTTCATGTTTCAAATTTGTTACACAACTTTAACCATACGTGCATGCTACGGGACTTGCTAACTTCAACACAAGCATTCTTTAAATTCATAATCACCCAACTAGCATGACTTTAATATCACTACCTCCATATCTCAAAACAATTATCAAGTATCAAATTGATCATAGCATCCAATTCACTTCCTATGATAGTTTTCGTTCAAATTACCATGCTGTTTAAGACTCTCAAAATAATATAAGTGAAGCATTAGAGTTCATATATTTCTTCAAAATAAAACTACCACCATGCTCTAAAAGATATAAGTGAAGCACTAGAGCAAATGACAAACTACTCCGAAAGATATAAGTGAAGATCAATGAGTAGTCGAATTATTATGCAACTATGTGAAGACTCTCCCACATTTAGGAATTTTAGATCTTGGTATTGTATTCAAACAGCAAGCAAAACAAAATAAAATGACAATGCAAGGATAGCACGACTCATGTGAAGAAGCAAAAACTTAGGCTCAACCGATACTAACCGATAGTTGTTGAAGAAGAAAGGTGGGATGCCTACCGGGGCATACCCAAGCTTAGATGCTTGAGACTTCTTTAAATATTATCTTGGGGTGCCTTGGGCATCCCCAAGCTTGAACTTTTGTGTCTCCTTAATTCCTCTCATATCATGGTTTCTCTTTTTATCAAAACCTTCATTCACAACAAACTCAACAAGAACTCGTGAGATAGGTTAGTATAAACCAATGCAAAACCTTATCATTTCCAACTGTAAAAAAATTACTAAAATTATTATTCAACATTGCATACTAAATGCCTCTGCATATTTAATACTCCTATCCTCAAATAGAATCATTAAACTGTAACATCCCAAATTTTCAATTTGGAATGTTATACATTAAGTCATCATGCATATCATATTTTCTTGCATTTTGTTGATCCTAGAAATTCACGCAACTCAAGGACCCTCGGAGAGAGTTGTAGATTTCGAAATTTTTGTATTTGAGTTCTCTCAAAACTATGAAAAGAGGATCCTTGGATTTATTTATTTTATCTTCAAATATTTTTCCAATATCAAAAATAAGAGAGGGAATAATATGACTTTCCCAAAATTTAGGAAAAATGAAGATTTAATAAATAAATCAAATTTTGGATTTTTCTCGGAGTTTATTGCCTTAGGGAAAACTGCGTGTTTTCAAAAATTGCATTTTAGGCCCCGAGTAAAAGTTCATTTTGTTCGACTCATTTTTAGGAGTCGGGGAAAGTTTACTTTATTAATTTTGGAGTTCGTTTAGATTTTTTTTTCTGTATTTTTCTGCGCGCGAAACCGATTTTTAAAAAAAAGAGAGAGAGCCGCAGCGCCTTGGGCCAAAGGCCCAAGCCGCCAAGCCAGCCGGCCGGCCAGGAGACCAAGTCCATCGCTAGCGCACGCCGCACCAGGGAGCCAGGGAGCCGCCCCGGTTTCCTTTTCTTTTACAAATCCTAGTAGGATTTGGACCCGTTTCGTTATTCCGTTTTATTCCTAGGATTCCTAATCCTACTCTAATTCTTGTCCCCTACTCCAAGCAAAAACCCTCCCCTCCCCAATATAAATACCCAAGCACCCCCCTCTAACACATCAAACCAACACCTCTCCTCTCCTCTCCTCCGCAGCAGCAGCAGCAGCGCCACCACCCAGTGCCGCCGCCCTACACCGCCGCCGCCAAGTGCCGCCGCCGCCGCCCTACGCCGCCGCCGCCGGAGCCCCTCGCCTCTTCGAGGTACTAGCCCCGCGCCACGTCACTTTTTCTTTTCCTCGGTTCGGTTTTTCGTAAATCGTTCCGGTTTCCGTTCCGGTTTTCTAGATCGGTTTTTCGTTTCGGTTTTCTTTCCGAAACCCTAGATCGGTTTTTCTCGCCGGTTTTTCTTTTCAGTTTTGTTTAGCAAGCGTTCGCAGGACCGTTCGTCCTAACGAACGTGATCACCGGTTTGCTTCGGTTAATGAACGTCCGTTCGTTCAACCGTTCGTCGTTTTCTTTCTCATCGGATTTATTCCGCTTTTTTTCTGATAGCGATTTCAGATCCGATTTTCTTTCTAGTCTATTTTCTCGCTCGTTTATCGGAATCAGGTGATTCAAGCGCCTGGAGTTTCATCTCGAAACCGCCGTTCCGACTAATCAACTTAAACAAAGTTTTGCTACTGTAAAATTTGACTTAGTTTCAACTTGCTAGAACCGAGTTGTTTCCTTTCGTCATTTGACTTTCGTTGCTTTATTTGATTCGATTCTTTTTGCAACCAGGGTTCTTAAGTTGAACTTTCTGGTTAGATCTTTTATTCGAGATTTACCGGTGCATTAGATGAGTACTTATTGTATGCTTGTTGTTTGTCTGCGATAGATCACCCGGAGTGCGCCGCTTGTTACTTCGAATCTCTAGGTTTCGCGGATCATCAGCAAGGCAAGTAACACTTTGATCATACTTTCTCATACACAGTTTTTATGCATTAAATCAATCCTCAAACACTTGCATGATTAGGACCTAAATAAATTGTGGGATGGGAAATAGATTGAGGTAGTACCTATTACCTGTTTTACTTATGAAACCTTGGGAGTTACTTCTCGCTTGCTTATTATGCTATGCTATGCTAGTAGACGTGGATTGGGTGAGTGTATTCCATGACAGATGTGAGATTGTTAAATTAATGGTTTATTTAAGGTGGCAACTTAAACACACATCCGGGTGGATTGAGGCACCTGGTTTCTATCAGACTTGCCTGTTTTTCTTGGACCGCCACCTGTGCTCAAAGGGATCATAAGATCATTCATGCTAGTAACTTCCGTGTGCAGCCACAAGCCATTATGGGCTCTGGCATAGTTGATTAAGTCGTGTGAACTCTTACAAGGTAGACTAGCAGATGTAGGGGTTGTAGGTGGTACGGTCTACCCGTCGTAAGGTGCAAACGCTTCAAAGACTATGTCTTGGTCATCCGCTCTCAAACACCATGTAGTCGAGAAACCAAACAGAGGCGATCGAGTCTTGTGGGGAAAAGTGCATAAACCTCTGCAGAGTGTATAAACTAATCATGATTAGCCGTGTCCCCGTTATGGACATCTTGAGTATCTAGTACTTGAATATCATGTGAATCTCAACATGTTACTCTAATTAATATTGTTGGGTTTTAATGAGTACTTTTAATTGGGATTGAGGATGTGTCAACCATTCTCAATGTTTAACAACCACCATGATAGTTAAACAAATTTATTCCTTTGCAGAGGGAAAAACTGGCTTTATGCAAAACTGTAACCATAGAGCTTTTCCACCAGCCAAATATGCATGTAGTATAGCCAATACTCATTATTTCTCTCTATGTGTTACATTGCCAAGATATTCCATGTGTGACCCGCTGGGCTGCAACTTTCATGTTGCGAGACTTTTCGAACGACAGTAAGGTGCTTTAGGTCGTGGTTCTATACTCGGATGATGCCGGAGTTGATGGACTCACTTATCTTCCAAGTCTTCCGCTGTTATCGTTATTATATGGCCTTAAGCCATATTTATTGTAATAAGTCCTCTTTGGGCAACGATGTAATAAGTGTGTGATTGCTACTCTGTTATAAATCCTTCAAGCACTGTGGTGTCAGCATTACTGATCCAGGGATGACACCTGAGCACAGAGACTTGATCCATTTGGGTCGGGTCGCTACAGAGATGGTATCAGAGCACACACTGACTGTAGGACACGACCACTAAGTTAAAACCATAGATCACTATTCTCTTCTCATTTTCTAACTCCTCATCTTTTCTACTCTTTTAGGATGAAGGACGCGAAGATCAAGTACGCCCAACCAGATGAAGGCACACCTTTTGGATTTCACTTGAAGGAAGTCACCAAGTACTTGAACATTGGACTACCAAGTTTCACCGGGACTTTCAACGCCACTCTGCCTGAAGAAGAGCGCTGGAAGATTCAAGCTCACGTTCCGAGAAGGACATTCGCCCCAATCACCAAGCCTATAGATAGTGTTTTCAATTGCACCAACCTGAGTCCGGAAAGAGCATGGCAGCTCATATCACCATGGGATGCATTGGAGAAGTTTACCAAGAAGACCTCAAGGACACCATCTATCAGATTTGCGGACGCCGAGATGAACAATGGGAGATAGTCAGCACCAAGAAGGATAGATCCATTGCAACTTTCATCCAGGAGTTAAACCAGCACATTCGACGCCAGGAGAACCAGATGTGCAATGATATGATCGAATTGAAGGATGCGAAGGGAAGGATCATCGAACTTGAAGAAGAACTAAAGTCTACACGTAAGACTACATGGACGAGATCGTAGCTGTAGCAAGACACAATAACGATCTTAAGTATGAGATTGAAGAACTCAAGAAGAAATTGGCGCTCAGGAATGAAGACAAGTACGTCGGCTGTCCGAGCAACTACATCATCATCGATGACACTGATTCGGATCTAAGTGAACCCGACTTTGAAGACGAAGCCGAGCGGACATCATGGAGTCTTCCACGGTTCAAATTAGTAGATGACCCCACACATTAGTAGTATTACCTCCATGTAACATCATAGTACACGCACTTTTGCGATAGTTAGATCGTTGTAAGCCCTTTGTTTGAATTGAATGAAGTGATTTTGTGTGCATTTGCTCATATACATTTGGGTAGTGTTTCTCCTTAGACCTCACTCTACTTCTTAATTTCTCATCTTTTCTAAACCCATCGATGCCCCGAGACGCGACCCGGGTTTGTTTTCCCTTGAGAGATCACCCAGTTGATCCAGCAATGTAACACTTTGATCCAAACATTGGTACAGAACCAAGGCAACAACAACAACCCACCGCCACCACCACCGCAGATCACTTGACACGTTTCTTAAGGCTGAACCTGCGGTGTTTTCCAAAGAGCACCGAGCCGATAGTAGCGGATGATTGGCTCCGTAAGGTAGGGAGGAGTTGACCACTGCAGGATGTACAGATGGAGAAAAGGTGAAGTTTGCTGCACACTAGGTTGAAGGACCCGCAGCAGCATGGTGGGAGAATTTACAGCCACTTACCTCAGAGACACCGCCACATGGGATCAGTTTGACAAGCTTTCCGCACTGCCCATGTCTCAGCAGGAGCTATGGCCATGAAGAAGTGCGAGTTTCGCAACTTACGCCAAGGAGGAAGGACTGTTGGCCAGTGTAACATCCCAAAATTCTAAATTTTGGAATGTTATATTAGATAAATAACTATTGTCTGATTTTTTGTTTGATTGATTGAGTGAAATTGAGTGGAATTTGAAACTTTTGAAAGTTGAATGAGAGGGAATGAAATGACTTTCCCAAACTTTCCCCTTTGCCCTTTTTGGATCTCAATGAATTCAAGTTCATTCCAACACCAAACCCTAGAGTGAAGATGACATGACTTCTTCCATTTGGAATGAAAAGGGTTTTGGAAGGATTTGAATTTCAACTGAAAATATTTCAAATTCAAAGCTTTAAGCAACTCTATGATTTTCATGAGAGAAGATAAAATGACTTCTTCAATTATATGAAATATGAGTTGGAGGTTAAAAAGAATCAAATTGAAAGTCATTTGAAAGTATCTTGAAAACCCTTTCAAATTTGAGTTTTATTTGAATTTTGAAAAAAATGAATTTTTATAAAGTTTGGATTTTGCCTCTGGAAAAATGTTCAAATGATAGGGAATATTTCCCTGATCATTTTGATATATATATGTCCTATATAAAATATTTATATATCATATATATTTTCTCTGTTTTATTTTTTAAAAAAAATAAAAATAGAAAAAAAGAAAAGCCCCTGGGCGCCGGCCAGGCCAACCGGCCCAGACAACACCCAGGCGGCCCAGCCAGGCGCCAGCCGACCGAGCCCACCAGGCGCGCCATCCCACGACCGAGCCCCCCGCGCCGAAAACCCTCCGGGTCGGCCGACCGACCCGTCCCCTGTTTCCCCCTTCCGCTGACAGGTGGACCCCCACCTCCTTCTTCCCCTCGCCCATGCCACCCTCTGCGCCGCCGCTCACGAAACCTCATGATCCCGGGATCCGCCCGATCCCTCACCGGATCTTCCTCCTCCAAGCCGAGGCGCCTTTAAATACCCTCCCCTCACCCCATTTCCCCTCGCCCCTCTTGGACCTCTCCTCCCTCCGCCCTTTCGGAGTAGCCGAACGCCGCCGCCCATTAGCCGCCCGAGCACGCCCGGTCACCCCGAGCCCGCTGACTCCACCAAACCCACCTCGTCGTCGCAAGACCCCGCCGGAGCTCCCGCCGCCGCCCCGACCACCGGAGACGCCGAACACTCGCCGCCGAGCCGCCGCCGCCGTCGACGTCCGGTAAGTCGCCGGAGACTTCCCCCACCGTCCGATCTCGTTCCAACGGATAGGATTAGATCCCCCCCCCCGAAGGGGTATGTTAGTTAAATAAAACAGGTTCAGTCCGGTTTAGTCCAGTTTATTTTATTAGCTAGGGTTTTTATATTGAGCCGGCCCGATACGTTTAAACCCTAGGCCCGTTTAGTTATATTACGCCTGTATGCTAGTTAGGCCCATTAGGCCATTTTTCTTTTATTTTCGTTTTCTGTTTTAACAGAATAGTTTCAGATTTGAAAAATTCATATCTTTTAATCTACTTAATATTTTTAAGTGATTCTTTTTTTGTTGGTTTGCAAATTTCTTATAGTTTCTGTAGAAAATATAATTAGCTATGTTAAAATTATTTAGAATTGCTTTATTTTAGCTTTAGTCAGAATAGTAAATCTGCTATAAAATGAGTTAGGAAAATTATTTTTGGGTGATTGTTTTTGTCCCAACTTTGTTTTGACATTACCTAACTGTAGGAATTTATTTGGGCATTTTAGGATTTATAAAAAATAGTTTTAATCAGAATCATGTTATTTTTAATTAATTAACTAGCTACTGTTTTCCTATTGTTTTAATTAGCAAATGAATTTATTTTTCATGTGTGATAGATTATTCTAGGTTAGTTTCTGTCACTTTAGAGCATGAACTTTTATTTACAATAAATAAAACTTTTATTTTATTTTTCCTACTAGAATTTGGATTAGGCCTAATAGGAGTTTTATAATAGCTTTTAAAGTGATTCTTTTTGCTCCTAGTTGCATAATGCATTTTTTTCTGTTAAGTTAGCATAAAATCATGATTAGGTTCTGTTGAGAAATTTTTTGTAATGTAAAACTATTTTAGTTGTTGCTTGAAGTAGGAAAACTTTGAGTTGGATTTCTTTGAGTTTTCCTTTGGGTTTTTGATTCGTTTGTTTTGTGTGTTTCATATTACTATGCTGTTATGTTAAGTGATCATATGCTATGCGCTTATTATGGTTATTGTTTGCCTCGGTAGAATTTCCGGAGTGCGAAGCTTGCTACCACGAGTCCCTAGTTTTCGAAGATCGTCAGCAAGGCAAGTTCACTTTGACCATGCTTTCATACCTAAGTTTTATTGCATTTAGTGGCATCTTTGCAACAACCCTCCAGTAGTGATATTGAATCCTTGTAGTTGAGTAGTATGCATGAGGTAGGAACCCATCACCCTGTTACCAAGCCCGGACGTTATTTATTTTAATGCTACGCTATTGTAGACGGGTTGGTATGAGTGTTCGGAGTGGTGTGAGAATGGAGGATCTACGCCAATGACGATAACTCCATGATGGAATCTGCAAGGACTGCATCTTCAAGGCCTCAAGACTTCAAGACTCGAGACAAGAATTCAAAACACACTCTTGGGTGAAGGATGGTTGACGGGCACCTGGAGAAACCAAAGGCTGGCCGGATGCATGGAGAAGCGCCATGACATCTTGCGGAAAGCTTCACCCAGACTCAAAGAGACGGAAGAATACTTCATGCCCGAAGCTTACCTGCAACCGCAAGTCATTATGGGCTCGCTTGGTTGACCTTAGTTGTGACTCTAGCTGGGACGGTGCTAGCAGATGTAGAACTACGGTAGGATTGGATGAGCACCGGACAGTGGTCAGGGGAACTCTTCGGAAGACCATGTTTCGGTCATCTTGTTCTCAAACACCACGAAGTGCGAGAACGTAAAGAGAGGGATCGAATCTTGCGGGTAAAGTGTACAAACCTCTGCAGAGGGTTAAAACCTAATCGATTAGCCGTGTCCCCTGATTACGGACAATTTGAGCCTCGGACTTGGATCTATCTCGAACTCTCAACACCGGATGATAACTTAATTGTGGGCAACTATGATAATTTTGGGCTATGAGACATCGGTTGGCGGAACCATGTCATGATAGAAAACTCCATAGTACAGACTTCATTTATTCCTTTGATGTAGGGAAAATAAAACCAGCTTTTACGCAAACAAAACTCAGACCCAGAGCCACAAAGCCAAATTGCATATAGTATAGTTTTACCATCTGTTTTCTCATGTTGTGATCTTGCCGGTACATTCAATGTACTGACCTACACGGCTGCAACGTATCATGTTGCAGATATTTCCTCGATGAGTAAGAGTACGGTACAGGGTTACGGTCTACACTCAACCTGCCGATGGCGTTGATGGGACTCCACACCCGTTTGATTGTTTCCGCTGAGTATTATGAGGTATATATCATTTTACGTTATTTATACATGTGATTGCACTTTGATATATACATTCATGTACTGTGTGTGCCAGCATACTGATCCAGGGATGGCACGGATACACAGAGGCTTGACCGTCTGAGGTCGGGTCGCTACAGCCAGTATGTGGATGATTTTAGTAAGTTAGCACGTTATGCCCCAGATGACGTTGCTACAGATGCAGCTAAGCAGAGAAGTTTCGAAGGACTGAATGATGAATTAAGCATGCAGTTGATGGTAGCAAGTTTCAATAACTACCAGGAGTTGGTAGACCGTGCCTCATGATTGAAGGAAAGCAGAGCAAATTGAGAACCGCAAGAGGAAGTATGGGCAGGGGAAGTATAACTCGAGCCCAATGAAGCCCGCTATACCCCTAAACAGGAGTTCAGTTTCAGCATACCCATGGAGGAGGTAGTTCGCACAACCATAATGTCCACAAAATGGAAATGGGAATGGAGGAAGCAACGCCGTAACCGGACCACATCATCAACCCCAACCAAGAAAGACTTGAGTCATGTCACCGTTACAAGTGTTCCAAGAACGGACATTATGCAAATGAATGTCCCAAGGCCAAGGTGGAAATGGAAGCTCGAAATAAGCCAAACCCTTTCAATAAAGGATAAGTGAACCACGCTACCGTGGAGGAGGTTGAAGATCAGCCCGATGCAAGAATCGGTAAGTTTTTGGTTAAGTCATTTACTGCACTAGTTCTTTTCGACATCGGTGCATCACATTCATACATATCAAGGGATTTGTGGATAAGTAAAATTACCAACCCAAGCCCTTAGGTCACCCATGCTAGTAACCTCACCCGAGCAGAATACATGGCTAGTATATGGTGTGATCGATCGCCATTAAGGATTGGACACTATGTTTTTCCCTCGGACCTAATAGTTCGGAATCCCAAGGATTGGATGTGATATTAGGCATGGATTGGTTATCAAGTATGGAGGAAACATAGATTGCGCCACTAAGTCAATTTTGCTTACCACCCCGTAAGGGAGGAGAATCAAGTATGTATCACGGCATGAGCCGAGGAGAGCACAAGTAAATTCCTTATCGAGTTGTGCAGAAGAAGTACCATGGTAAGGGATTTCGATGTATTTCCTAAGAGTTGCCAGAATGCCACCGGATAGAGACATTGAGTTTTGATAGAGCTTTTGCTGTGCACAGGCCCAATATCAAAGCGACCATACAGATGCCCGCACAGATTTGGCGGAAATCAAGAAGCGATTAAGGAGCTAATGGATAAAGGTTATATACGCCCAAGTTCTTCGCCTTTGGGGATCACCCGTACTTTTGGTAGAGAAGAAGGACGGATCATTAAGGATGGTTGTAGACTATCGTGGTTTAAATCAAGTAACGATCAAGAACAAGTACCCACTACCTATGATAAATGATCTGCTTGATCGCTTGCAAGGAGCTAAAGTGTTTTCCAAGATCGATTTGCGATCGTGGTACCATCGCTGAAGATTCGGGAGCAGGACATACCTAAGACAGCATTTACCACGAGACATGGACTGTATGAATATACCGTTATGTCATTTGGACTGACTAACGCGCCAGCCTATTTCATGAACCTGATGAACAAAGTGTTTATGGAGTTTTTGGATAAGTTCGTCGTGGTGTTCATAGATGATATTTTGGTTTTCTCAAGAATGAAGAAGAACATAAGGAACATTTGCGATTGGTTTTGGAGAAACCGAGGAACATCGCTTATATGCCAAGTTCAGCAAATGTGAGTTTTGGCTAAAGGAAGTTGGATTTCTTGGACATGTTATATCCGGGAAGGGATAGCAGTTGACCCCATGAAGGTTGAGACCGTAAACAAATGGGAAGCACCAACGACAGTTGAGAGATCCGAGTTTCCTTGGACTCGCAGGATACTACCGAATATTCATTGAGAATTTCTCAAGGATTGCAAAGCCTATGATGGAATTGCTGAAAAGGATACCAAGTTCATATGGACTGAGGATTGTGAGGCAAGTTTTCAGGAGTTGAAGAAAAGATTGGTTACCTCACCAAAGTTAATTTTGCCGATCGTACCAAGGATTATGAGGTGTATTACACGCTCACGCCGAGGACTTGGAGCAAAGCTTATGCAGGAAGGAAGAGTTGTTTCAGATGCTTCACGACAGCTTAAGCCTCATGAGTTGAATTATGCCACACATGATTTGGAGTTAGCAGCCACAGTGCATGCATTGAAGACATGGAAACATTTTCTCATTGGAAATCATTGTGAGGTGTACACGGATCACAAGAGTTTGAAGTACATCTTCACGCAGAAGGAATTAAATCTCAGACACAGGAGATGGTTGGAGCTTATTAAGGATTATGATATGAGATTGCATTATCACCCCGGGAAGGCTAACGTTGTAGCAGACGCATTGAGCCGTAAGAGCCACGTCAATACACTAACGGTGGGAGGAATACCCAAGGAGTTAGCCGAAGACCTTCGAGAGCTATGTTTGGAAATAGTTCCGAGAGGCTATGTAGCAGCATTGGAGTTTCAGTCTATGTTGATGGACAAAATCAGAGAAGCTCAAAAGGCAGATAAGGAAGTTGCCTCTATAAAGGAGAAAATGAGCGAAGGAAAAGCTAAGGGATTTCGTGAGGATGAGCACGATAGCCTATGGTTTGAGGACCGTGTTTATGTGCCAAATGACCCGGAGATCAGGAAGTTGATTCTGCAAGAAGCACATGATTCACCCTATTCGATTCACCCAGGAAATACCAAGATGTATTTAGATTTGAAGGAAACATTCTGGTGGACCGGAATGAAGAAGGATATCGCGGAGTATGTAGCAGTTTGCGATGTATGTCAAAGAGTGAAGGCAGAACATCAGAAGCCAGCAGGATTGTTGCAACCACTGCCAATACCCGAATGGAAGTGGGATAAACTAGGCATGGATTTCATCACAGGTTTGCCAAAGACTCGATCAGGCTATGACTCGATTTGGGTTATAGTCGACCGCTTGACGAAGGTAGCTCATTTCATTCCAGTCAAGACTACCTATAGCAGTGCTAAGTTGGCAAAGATATACATGACCAGAATTGTGTGTTTGCACGGAGTTCCGAGGAGTATCGTATCAGATAGAGGAACCCAATTTACCTCAAAGTTTTGGAATCAGTTGCACGAAACATTGGGAACCAGGCTGGAATTCAGTACAGCTTTCCACCCACACATCGATGGATGACCGAGAGAGTCAATCAGATTTTGGAGGATATGCTGGAGAGCTTGTGCACTAGATTATGGATCTAGTTGGGATGATAACTTGCCGTATGCAGAGTTTTCTTATAACAACAGTTACCAAACCAGCTTGAAGATGGCACCTTTCGAGGCTTTGTACGGAAGGAGGTGCAGGACACCGTTATCATGGGACTAAGCCGAGACCGCCGCTTGTTTGGACCAGATTTGATCAAGGAGTCTCGAATGTAAGGTTGTTGATTCGCGATAGGCTCAAGGTAGCCCAGTCCGCATGTAAAAGCTATGCGGATTCAAAACGCAAGGCGATAGAATATGAAGTTGGAGACAGAGTTTATCTTAGAGTATCCCCACTACAAGGAGTTAAGCTATTTGGAGTTAAAGGAAAGTTAGCACCACGTTTCGTTGGACCGTATAGGATCTTGCAACGCATGGGAGAAGTTGCTTATAAGCTGGAATTACCAGAAGGACTGTCAGGAGTTCATGACGTGTTCCATGTTTCTCAGCTGAAGAACTGTCATGCCGAGATGGCGGAAGTACCGCTAAGAGATACAAGGCTACTTGAAGCAATTCAGTTGAAGGATGATTTAAC
Organism: Aegilops longissima; assembly: GCA_021605205.1. Lineage (NCBI taxonomy): Eukaryota > Viridiplantae > Streptophyta > Magnoliopsida > Poales > Poaceae > Aegilops > Aegilops longissima. Next base: position 605,016,967 of record CM038682.1, read on the forward strand.
ATATGAGGAGAAACCAACAGATTCTCGAATATGCCAGCAGAGTTACTCGCAGCAAGGTTATCAAGTTTTGCAAGGTTCAAGGGAGCCACCACACCGAGGATGAAGCCACCGGGAAAGAGAAGAAGATTTGCTCAAGGACCACCTCACCTATTTTCTAGTTAACCCAATCTCGAGGGCTAGATTCATCTTAAGGGGTAGGTTTGTAACATCCCAAATTTTCAATTTGGAATGTTATACATTAAGTCATCATGCATATCATATTTTCTTGCATTTTGTTGATCCTAGAAATTCACGCAACTCAAGGACCCTCGGAGAGAGTTGTAGATTTCGAAATTTTTGTATTTGAGTTCTCTCAAAACTATGAAAAGAGGATCATTGGATTTATTTATTTTATCTTCAAATATTTTTCCAATATCAAAAATAAGAGAGGGAATAATATGACTTTCCCAAAATTTAGGAAAAATGAAGATTTAATAAATAAATCAAATTTTGGATTTTTCTCAGAGTTTATTGCCTTAGGGAAAAATGCGTGTTTTCAAAAATTGCATTTTAGGACCCGAGTAAAAGTTCATTTTGTTCGACTCATTTTTAGGAGTCGGGGAACGTTTACTTTATTAATTTTGGAGTTCGCTTAGATTTTTTATGTATTTTTCTGCTTGCAAACCGATTTAAAAAAAAAGAGAGTCAGAGCGCTTTGGGCCAAAGGCCCAAGCCGCTAAGCCAGCCGGCCGCCAGAGGCTAAGACCATCGCTAGCGACGCCGCACTGGGGAGCCAGGAGCCGCCTGGTTTCCTTTTCTTTTACAAATCCTAGTAGGATTTGGACCTGCTTCGTTATTCCGCTTTTATTCCTAGGATTCCTAATCCTACTCTAATTCTTGTCCCCTACTCCAAGCAAAACCCTCCCTCCCCAATATAAATACCCAAGCACCCCCTCTAACACATCAAACCAACACCTCTCCTCTCCTCTCTCTCAGCAGCAAGATCGCCGCCACCACCCGCCGCCCTACACCGCCGCCGCTTCTACACCGCCGCCGCCCCTACACCGCTGCCGCCAAGTGCCGCCGCCATGGAGCCCTCGCCTCTTCGAGGTACTAGCCTCGCCAAGGCCACCTTTTCTTTTCCTCGTTCAGTTTTTCAGAATTGTTCCGGTTTCGCTCTGGTTTTCTAGATCGGTTTTTCGTTCGGTTTTCCTTCCAAACCCTAGATCGGTTTTTCTCGCCGGTTTTTCTTTCCGGTTTTGTTTAGCAAGCGTCACGGACCGCTCGTCCCTAACGAACATGATCACCGGTTTGCTTTCGTTAATGAACGTCCGCTCGCTCAACCGCTCGTCGTTTTCTTTCTCATCGGATTTATTCCGCTATTTTTCTCGATAGCGATTTCAGATCCGATTTTCTTTCTAGTCTATCTTCTCGCCGCTTATCGGAATCAGGTGATTCAAGCGCTGGAGTTTCATCTCAAACCGCCGTCCGACTAATCAACTTAAACAAAGTTTGCTACTGTAAAATTTGACTTAGCTTCAACTTGCTAGAACCGAGTTGTTTTCTTTCGTCATTTGACTTTCGTTGCTTTATTTGATTCGATTCTTTTTGCAACCAGGGTTCTTAAGTTGAACTTTCTGGTTAGATCTTTTATTCGAGATTTACCGGTGCATTAGATGAGTACTTATTGTATGCTTGTTGTTTGTCTGCGATAGATCACCCGGAGTGCGCCGCTTGTTACTTTGAATCTCTAGGTTTCGCGGATCATCAGCAAGGCAAGTAACACTTTGATCATACTTTCTCATACCCAGTTTTTATGCATTAGATCAATCCTCAAACACTTGCATGATTAGGACCTAAATAAATTGTGGGATGGGAAGTAGATTGAGGTAGTACCTATTACCTGTTTTACTTATGAAACCTTGGGAGTTACTTCTACGTTTGCTTATTATGCTATGCTATGCTAGTAGACGGGATTGGGTGAGTGTATTCCATGACAGATGTGAGATTGTTAAATTAATGGTTTATTTAAGGTGGCAACTTAAACACACATCTAGGTGGATTGAGGCACCTGGTTTCTATCAGACTTGCCTGCTTTCTTCGGACCGCCACCTGTGCTCAAAGGGATCATAAGATCATTCATGCTAGTAACTTCCGTGTGCAGCCACAAGCCATTATGGGCTCGCATAGTTGATTAAGTCGTGTGAACTCTTACAGTGGTAGACTAGTAGATGTAGGGGTTGTAGGTGGTACGGTCTACCCATCGTAAGGTGCAAACGCTTCGAAAGACTATGTCTCGGCCATCCGCTCTCAAACACCATGTAGTGCGAGAAACCAAACGGAGGCGATCGAGTCTTGTGGGGAAAAGTGCGCAAACCTCTGCAGAGTGTATAAACTAACCATGATTAGCCGTGTCCCCGTTATGGACATCTTGAGTATCTAGTACTTGAATATCATGTGAATCTCAACATGTTACTCTAATTAATATTGTTGGGTTTTAATGAGTACTTTTAATTGGGATTGAGGATGTCACAACCATTCTCAATATTTAACAACCACCATGATAGTTAAACAAATTTATTCCTTTGCAGAGGGAAAAACTGGCTTTATGCAAAACTGTAACCATAGAGCTTTTCCACCAGCCAAATATGCATGTAGTATAGCCAATACTCATTATTTCTCTCTATGTGTTACATTGCCAAGATATTCCATGTGTCAACCCGTTTTGGCTGCAACTTTCATGTTGCAGACTTTTCAGACGACAAGTAAGGTGCTTTAGGTCGTGGTTCTATACTCAGTGATGCCGCTGGAGTTGATGGACTCACTTATCTTCCAAGTCTTCCGCTGTTATCATTTTTATATGGCCTTAAGCCATATTTATTGTAATAAGTCCTCTTTTGGGCAACGATGTAATAAGTGTGTGATTGCTACTCTGTTATAAATCCTTCGAAGTACTGTGTGGTGTCAGCATTACTGATCCAGGGATGACACCTGAGCACAGAGACTTGATCCATTCGGGTCGGGTCGCTACACATTAAACAAGCAAACATATTCAAACAATGCAAACATAACAGCAATCTGCCAAAACAGTATAGTCTGTGAAGAATGCAAGGGTATCAATACTTCCCTAACTCCAAAAATTATGAACTAAAATTCCCACTGTAATAAATTTATCATATCTCAATATGCAAAAGGTTTCATCATTATATCATTATCTTACTTTTCTAGGGAATTTTTGCAACAGCAGTAAACTTTCTGTTTTCAAACAGGAACATGTATAGTAGCAAAATAAGCATGGCAAAGGCTATCCTTGACTTTTTTATTGAAACTAAAGATGCAAAACATTAATATAAATAACATAAGCAAATACTAACAAGAGAAAATGAGGCTCGAAGCAAAATACATATCATGTGGTGAATAAAAATATAGCTCCAAGTAAAGTTACCGATGAACGAAGACGAAAGAGGGGATGCCATCCGGGGCATCCCCAAGCTTAGGCTCTTGGTTGTACTTGAATATTTCCTTGGGGTGCCTTGGGAATACCCAAGCTTAGGCTCTTGCCACTCCTTATTCCATAGTCCATCGAATCTTTACCCAAAACTTGAAAACTTCACAACACAAAACTTAACAGAAAACCTGTAAGCTCCGTTAGCGAAAGAAAACAAAACACCACTTCAAGGTACTGTAATGAGCTCATTCTTTATTTGTATTGTTCTTAAATATACTATATTCCAACTTCTCTATGGTTTATAAACTATTTTACTAGCCATAGATTCATCAAAATAAGCAAACAACACACGAACAACAGAATCTGTCAAAAAACAGAATAGTATGTAGTAATCTGTATCAAACGTATACTTATCTAACTCCAAAAATTCTAAAATAAATTGGTGGGCCTGAGGAATTTTCCTAGTAATCATCTGCAAAAAGAATCAACTAAATAGCACTCTCCAGTAAAAAGTTCTAGCTAATCTCGTGAGGGCTAAAGTTTCTGTTTTTTACAGCATGATCATAAAGACTTTACCCAAGTCTTCCCAAAGGTTCTACTTGGCACAAAAACTAATTAAAACATAAAACCACATCTAACCAGAGGCTAAATGGATTATTTATTACTAAACATAACGAAAAAGCAAGAAACTATAATAAAATTGGGTTGCCTCCCAACAAGCGCTATCGTTTAACGCCCCTAGCTAGGCATTATGATTTCAATGATGCTCACATAAAAGATAAGAATTGAAACATAAAGAGAGCATCATGAAGAATATGAATAGCACATTTAAGCCTAACCCACTTCCTATGCATAGGGATTTTGTGAGCAAACAACTTATGGGAACAAGAATCAACTTGCATAGGAAGGTAAAACAAGCATAACTTCAAGATTTTAAGCACATAGAGAGGAAACTTGATATTATTGCAATATGTAGAAGCATATGATCCTCTCTCATAATAATTTTCAGTAGCATCATGAATGAATTAAACAATATAACCAGAACCTAAATCATTCTTTTCATGATCTACTAGCATAGAAATTTTATTACTCTCCACATAAGCGAAATTCTTCTCATTCGGAATAGTGGGAGTATCATAAGAGGCTTGAATACTATAAATTGTTTCCACATTAAAAGAGTAATTTTCAGAGAAAGGGTACTCATAATCATGACAAGTTTTATAAATATAATCATCACTACTCTTTATAGCATAAGTTTTATCACAATAATCATCATAAGTAGCAACTTTGTTCTCATCATAATCGATTGAAACCTCTTCCAAGATAGTGGATACATCACTAAACAAAGTCACGACCTCTCCAAATCCACTTTCATAAATATTATAAGATTCAACATCCTCCAATATTGTGGGATCACTACTTCCTAAAGTTGACACTCTTCTAAACCCACATTCATCAATATAATCATCATAAGTAGAAGGCATGCTATCATCATAACTACTTTGTATATCAAAAGTTGGGAGACTAAAAATATCATCATTATTAAACATAGCATCCCCAAGCTTGGGACAAACATTAATTGCAGCAAATATATTCTCAAATATGTCATCCTCATCAAACATAGCTTCCCCAAGCTTGGGCCTTTTCATATCATTAGCATAATCACTCTCATCATTAGTAGTATGGATAGCTCCAATAGTATAGCAATTATCATATTCTTCCAAGCAAGTGCCAAAAAGATTTTCAAGATCATAAGAAGTATCATTATCTTCCCAATCATAATCATCACAACAAGCAATAGGCATAACGAGATCATCGTCAAGTGTATCATCTTCATTTTCATGAGGCACAGCAATAATAGGAGCAACTTTATTTGGGAGAGATAGCTTTTTACCTATCTTCCTTTTTCTTTTCTTCTTCTTCACCTCATGTGTGGGTTCAATCCTCTTTTTGGAGCTCCTTATTAATGAGATTGGTTGGATAGAAGACTCCTCCTCGTTACCTGATTCATCATAAGAAACAATAGGAGGATATTGGGAAGTCTCTTCCCTTTCGTTAGCATTCTCTTCATCTTCTATTTGTTTTCTTTTATTTATGTAATTGGCAATATAAGGATTTTCAATGCAATTCACCGCACAATACATATAAATCTTTTGTAGAACAAAATCAAGAATTTTATCAAGATTAAATTTTGGAATACCCTCAGTTATACGTTTCATTTCTTCATAACCCAAAAGAAGGCTAAGTTCTTTATGATGCTCAAGGGTAATCAAATTATCACAATATTTGGACACAACTTGATCATGAAACAAATAGCATTGGAGCTTTAAATGACCATGTTCATTGCAAAGTTCACAAGGGCATGAAAAATATTGAATCTTTCAGCACATTCATATAGATCTTCTTGCAACAATTTGGTTTCTAAGTACTTATGCCTCTTGCAATATATATCTTCTTTATTTGGTGTGTTGATGCAAACATGCACTCCACAAAAGTTGACATGCTTATGAGAGATATTTTCATCTTGACTAGAGCAATCATCATTAGTACTATGGATATTCAAGGAGTTTATACTAACAACATTGCAAACATGCTCATCATTCAAAGATCTAGTGCCAAACATTTTAATGCATTCTTCTTCTAACACTTTGGCACAATTTTCCTTTCCATCATACTCACGAAAGATATTGAAAAGATGAAGCGTATGAGACAAACTCAATTCCATTTTTTTGTAGTTTTCTATTATAAACTAAACTAGTGATAAAACAAGAAACTAAAAGATTCGATTGCAAGATCTAAAGATATACCTTCACTTACCTAGCCTCCCCGGCAACGGCGCCAGAAAAGAGCTTGATGTCTACTACACAACCTTCTTCTTGTAGACGTTGTTGGGCCTGCAAGTGCACAGGTTTGTAGGACACTAGCAAATTTCCCTCAAGTGGATGACCTAAGGTTTATCAATCCGTGGGAGGCATAGGATGAAGATGGTCTCTCTCAAGCAACCCTGCAACCAAATAACAAAGAGTCTCTTGTGTCCCCAATACAATGGTAAATTGTATAGGTGCACTAGTTCGGCGAAGAGATGGTGATACAAGTGCAATATGGATGGTAGATATAGGTTTTTGTAATCTGAAAATATAAAAACAGCAAGGTAACAAGTGGTAAAAGTGAGTGTAAACGGTATTGCAATGCTAGGAAATCAGGCTTAGGGTTCATACTTTCACTAGTGCAAGTTCTCTCAACAATAATAACATAATTGGATCATATAACTATCCCTCAACATGCAACAAAGAGTCACTCCAAAGTCATTAATAGTGGAGAACAAACGAAGAGATTATGGTAGGGTACGGAACCAGCTCAAATTTATTCTTTCCAATCAATCCATTGGGCTATTCTTATAAGTGTCACAAACAGCCCTAGAGTTAGTACTAGAATAACACCTTAAGATACAAATCAACCAAAACCCTAATGTCACCTAGATACTCCAATGTCACCTCAAGTATCCATGGGCATGATTATACGATATGCATCACACAATCTCAATTCATCTATTCAAACCAACACATAGAACCTCAAAGAGTGCCCCAAAGTTTCTACCGGAGAATCGCGACGAAAACGTGTGCCAACCCCTATGCATAGGTTCATGGGTGGAACCCGCAAGTTGATCACCAAAACATACATCATGTGAATCACGTGATATCCCATTGTCACCACAGATACGAACGGCAAGACATACATCAAGTGTTCTCAAATCTTTAAAGACTCAATCCGATAAGATTACTTCAAGGGGAAAACTCAATTCATTACAAGAGAGTAGAGGGGGAGAAGAAACATAAGATCCAACTATAATAGCAAAGCTCGCGATACATCAAGATCGTGCCAAATCAAGAACACGAGAGAGAGAGAGAGAGAGATCAAACACATAGCTACTGGTACATACCCTAAGCCCCGAGGGTGAACTACTCCCTCCTCATCATGGAGAGCGCCAGGATGATGAAGATGGCCACCGGTGATGGGTTCCCCCACCGGTAGGGTGCCGGAACGGGCTCCCGAGAGGTTTTTGGTGGCTACACAGGCTTGCGGCAGCGGAACTCTTGATCTATCTTCTGTTCTGGAAGTTTTACGATACGTAGGTATATATGGGTGCAGGGGGTACGTCGGTGGAGCCCCGTGGGCCCCACGAGGCAGGGGGCGCGCCCTAGGGGGGTGGGCGCGCCCCCCACCCTCGTGAGCACCTCCCGTATCTCCTGACGTAGAGTCCAAGTCTATCAGGTGGGTTTCCTTCCAAAAATAACTTCACCAGTTGATTTCGTTCCGTTTCGACTCCGTCTGATATTCCTTTTCCTCGAAACACTGAAATAGGCATAAAAAACAAATCTAGGTTGGGCCTCCGGTTAATAGGTTAGTCCCAAAAGTAATATAAAAGTGGAAAATAAAGCCCAATATTGCCTAAAACAGTAGATAATATAGCATGGAGCAATAAAAATTATAGATACGTTGGAGACGTATCACCGTGCTCTCGATGAGGTGGCTGATTCTCAGCCTACAGGCCGGGCTCCGCCATTCGGCGGCCGTCTTCTTGCTGCGTAGCGGCCGCGTCAAGGAGCTGCTACACGCGGCCCATCATGCAGCGACGCTCGTCACCCTCCAAGTGTTCCAGCTCTTCTAGCGCCGCCTGGGCGGCTCATATGTTCTCCTGGGGCTTGGCGTAAGTCGGGCGGTCGGCCCCCCAGCATGCTGGCGATGGCGGCCCTGTGTTGTCGGACGATGCCCACGCGGCTGGGCTCGCCACCAGCCGGTGTACTACTGCCGATGGCACGATCAACTTTGCGCTGGTAGGCCTCAGAGAGGTGTCTCATCGTGGCCAGCTTCTGTGCGCTATCGTAAAGCGCCTTGCGGTGCTCCTCCAGCGCTTCGCCATCGGCGTCTTCGGTATGGGTGCGGCCAGATCTCGCAACGCCGCCTGTAGCGGATCCTGGCCACCTCCGCCAAAGTGCTCGATGTGGCTGATGACGAGCACCTCCGTGACGGTGCTGCCTCCGCTGTCCGCGCGAGGAAGCGGTTCATCGTAGATCACCATGTTGGTGGGGAATGCGTCAAGCGACACCGTGTCGGAGTCGACAAGCATCGGGTTGGTGGAACCAACCGACTCCAAGTCCACAGCAGGCTCGCTGGCGACGTGGAGATGATCGAGGAGGCTGACGAGGCGGCTCGGGCCTTCGTGCCGCGCCGCACCGTGGTCCGGAGAGGCGAATCTCGCCAAGAAGAGCTCGTCGGGAGAGGCGAATCTTGCCAAGAAGATCGGCGAGGCTGCTCGCCGCGCAGATGACCTCCGCGTCGTGTAACGCGTCGGCGTAGACGCCGTCTGGCATGTCGGGCTGGCTGCGCTCGCCAGGAAGGAACAAGGTTCCCATCCAGAACAGGTCTCCGGGAGACGGGGCACCTCGCCCCATGGTGGGCGCCAAATGTCGGGGGTTGGGTGCGACATATGCCAAAGGATGGCTTATCATGGTGGGAGCGAGTAGAACGTCGCCGGTGCCTGGAAGCGGGATGAGGCGTAGACACGAACGCGGGCGCACTTTACCCAGGTTCGGGGCTCTCCTCGGAGGTAACACCCCTAGTCCTTCTCCACGAGGTCTCCGCATGATCACTAAGGCACTAGTGAGTACAATGGTGCTCCTCGAGCTGTATGCTAGAGGTAGAAGAAGGCAGGGCTTGCTCTCTCCTCTCTCTATGGGTGATTCTAGGTCTAACAGGTTGGGAACCCTTTGCATGGGTGCCCTGGGGGGTTTATATAGGCCTACCCCCTAGGGGTACAATGGTAATCTGGCCGGGTGTTGGACCCGACTGTCAGTGTCTCTGGTCACCGGCTTCTCAGCCGGCTGGTAGGGCCCGCCGCCTGGTGGGCCCCATCGACTGGTCTGGTACGGAGCCGACAGGCCGCCTCCGCCGCTTGTGGGTCTGGTCGGCAGCTGGTTACTGTAGCCGCAATGCTAATGACGCATGCTTGGTCGGGGAGGGGCGTGGCTACAGTCCCGCCGTCTGGTGGGAGATCACTGTAGCCACATCGTGTCTCGTCTAGTTAATGGCGCACGGACCTCGAGGGAGGAGCAGGCTACCTGCTAGAGGCCGGCCTCCCTTGGGTCCGACTGGTCAGGCTATGCTGCCTTCCAGGCTCTCGCTGCCTGGTAGGGCCCGCCGCCTGCAGGCCGTACCGACAGCCGTCGTGGGAATAGGGCTCCGCCTGACAAGGGTGACGTCAAGGATGGAGTAGCAACAGTGCCGCGCCATGCGGAGATCTCCGCCTGTACTGGGCACTGTGGCCACGCCAAGCCCTGGATATGGGGGTGATGGGCTACACTGTAGCCACATCATGTCTCGTCTTCTTAATGGGGGGCGCAGACTCTGAGGGCGTCGTGGGCCGCCTGCTAGGAGCCGGCCTCTCTGGAGGCCGCCTGCTAGGAGTCGGCCCATCTTGGTGCTGTCTTCTGGTGCTTGGTCGTCTTCTAGCAACCGGCCGCTTGAGCCAGCCGGCCACCAGAAGGCGGCGCTTCATTCTGGATGCTTGAGGGGCGCAGCCGGCCCAATGTCTTGAAACGCTCAGGGACTCGGGTTAGGCTACCCGTGGCCCATTACTCCGACAGGTCCCTTCGTAACTAGTCATCCATAGTATCAAATAGACCATTCCCCCCACAGCTTAGATGATATGGTGATACGAGCTTCCACATTGTTGGAACTGAGATCCAATGGCTTGGGAGTAGTCTTTGTAATTATGCACAATTTCCAAACTCTTCAAGGTTTTTTTGCAAATAAAACATTCAGGCCTTGTGTGTGCCACTGCATCTTGGATCCAACGGCTCCCCGTTGCTCATATTAGGCGCTCCCCATAGCTTAATTAGCCGCTACGGTGATACGAGCATCTAAGTCATATGATCTGTGATCAGATGCCACATGCGTAGTACTTGTACTTTCTGCGCAATTCCCAAACTCTCTCAGGCGTATATTGTAAAAACATTCAAACCTCCTATTGTGAGCCGTCAGATCTCAATGAACTCGTATCACCATAGAATCTACGGTGCGGGAGCACCTCATATTCTCCCGTGCGAGAAAACATCAGGTTCTCTCGCATATTGGATGGTACAGTGATACGAGCTTCGAGGTCGTTTGGTCTGAGATCCAATGGCATCTGAGCAGTCTTTGTGCTTGTAAGCAGTGGCCGAACTCTTTGGGGGCTTTTCTGCAAAAAAAAATTCGAACCATCAAGGAGTTGTTGGGTCACAAATCCAACGTCTCCGAAGATCTTGTATCACCAAAGCATCTAAGGTGTGGTAGCACATGATATTCTTACATACAGGAGAATATGATGTTCTCCTTCATCTTAGATGCTATGGTTTGATACGAGCTTCGAGGTCGTTGGATATGGGATCCAAGGGCATCTAAGTAGTTTTTGTACAAATTGTGTGCAATTCTCAAACTCATTAAGATTTCCTGTAAAAATATTAAGACATCATGTGAGCTGCTATATCTCAGATCAACAAGCTCCAAGCAACTCGTATGAGCATATAGCATCTAAGGTGTGGGGGCACATGATATTCTCCCGGGGAGGAGGGGGTGCACAACCAATCGGTGTTTGGTAGGGTGGGGACAAATATAATCTAAAGAATCCTAAACAGAGCTTCACAATTTTATCTAGGGTCAAGGGGTTAACCCCCGACAATCTACATAGCTTCGCCTAAACACAACATTTGCATGTACTGTAGTACTAGACTTAATATTCATGTTTCAGTTTCCTGTTCATTTTAAATATTGAATTGAGGACCATGCATGTCTTTCATTTTACTCCCTTCGTTCCTAAATATTAGTCTTTTTAGAGATTTCAAATGGACTGCCACATACGGATGTATATAGACATATGTTGGAGTGTAAAAGATTCACTCATTTTGCTCTATTTGTAGTCACTTGTTGAAATCTCTAAAAGACTAATATTTAGGAACAGAAGAAGTATTTTTGAATTCGTGCCATACATGCATGGTTTGGAAAAATAGATGCACTATACTTATTGGATTGTTGTTGTGTTCATGTGTGTGTGTGTGTGTTGTGTGTGTGGTCGTATGCTTGATATATACAAAGTTTTCTCACCACCATACCGTTCATCTTTTAAATTTGAATTTGCAATGAAAAACTTACTAGGGATACCATGAAATGTGAAATCAATGTTGAGATCACTATATCACAAACTCACTCTAATTCAAGAACTCGTCATAAATCAATTACCACGTTGAGATTACTATTTGCAAGGAAAATACGGGCATTGTAATACACATAGATTCGTTCGGCAATTTAAAAGATTCCTTTCATATTCTTTTTTTTTGAGAGATCCTTTCGTATTCTCGAATGGTAGGACCCAACGATGTACCAGCCAGACCTTGGCTCGTGTTGATCCTCAAAAGAAAAACGGGCTCGTGTCCTTCTGGTGGCGTGCGTGGTACGCACATTAGCCAACCCCAACCAGTCGAGCCTCCGCATTTCGAGTCGAAATATCTGGCGGCCAGAATTCCAGCTCTAGGAAATTCCCCTCATGTCCCCGGTCCATAATGACTACCGATGAACAATGGAGGGATGCTTTAGTAACTAGACAACGTTACCTACCGTGCCGAGCACGGTGCAATTCCCTCGGTCTCCGCTACCAAGGTCACCCGTCAACTGCATTGCCTAGTACTACTACTACTACACCAGGATGAGCACAAAATTGACCCCGTTTGTTCGTGCCTACTAGTACTTGAGTTAATATATACCCCTAAAAAACTTGAGTTAATATATCAGGCAATGCACTGGTACAGAGGGATTTTCATTTTACTCTGCATATATAACTTGTCTGACGCCTAACTAGGCAAAATGTTTGACCAAATCCTTTCTCAAGAAATACAACAGGAAAGATGTATCACTTGAAAATTTATTGCATGATGCAGGTTATGATATTGTTTCGAATCCTGGATTTTAAATTTCAGAAAATCCAAAAGTGACCAGAAATTCATGAAACTGAGCATGGTCACGTGATATGGCACAAATATTCTTGCGTAATTTTTTCTTCAATTTGAGACAAGCTGCTTATGAGAAGTTGCACAAATGAAGAGCCAAGATATTTTGGAACAAAGACCTGTCACATTAATGCGAACGCTTTAACTATTGAAACCGTGGGCGTTTACGTGCCGCCACGAGTCCCACTTCTCATCGGCAGGTGCCGTCCAAGAAAGTGTGTGAGTCGACGGGAGGCGTGCGAGCAGCAGCATCACTGCCGGGCCGACAGGAGGCGTCGAAAGCAGATCACTGCAGGCTCACCGGGAGGCGAGCCCTTTGACCAGGCTCCGCCTCCCACCTTCGTGCTAACTGCTCCCACTTTTAATGTCGCCGGCGTCGCAGTTTAAAATCAACCCTACACTACCCGTATCGCTACAATCTTCTCTCTTCCCCTCCGATTCTCCTGTCATCTACCTCCAACCAGCCCGACCTAACCGTATTCCATGCCGCATCACGATGGTCTGCCCTTAGTCTTCCAGTTTCCTGAGGAAGACATCCAGCCGGAGTCTCAAGAACATAAGGCGCTATGGGACGAGCTTCAACCGGCCTTGCGGGAAGACCCGTGCGCTGCCCTCGCCCCATTCCGCTCCTGCCGCCTGCTCTCTGCGCCAGCGCCCATCCTCGTGGCATTGATGGGCTGGGAGCCGCACATTGTCGCCGAGCTTGATGCCACGGGGTTCCACGAGGTCTCCGCCGACTTTCATGCGTCCGTGCACTGCCAGCAGATGCGCGCGCTGCAGCATCGACATGCGCATTCGCAGCGGTGCCCGTGCACACGAATGTCTCCGCGGCACCGTCGCCAGCGCCTTTCCCCGCCCGGGTGCCAGATCCCCCCTCAGCAGCCTCGATGGCCGCCGTCGACCGCTTCCTTGCACCAAGGCCAGTCGCCTCCTCCCACCAGTTGACTCGCTCCTGGAGACCGAAGTCCAGAACATTGCGGCCTTCCTTGAAGCTAGGGCCAACATCCAGGAGTACGCCAACAACAGCGCAAGACGCTGCCGTCTGTCAGTGGCCCGACGACACACAGATCACGACAGAGGAGCCGCTTCCCACCGCAAGACGCCCCGGCCGCCGCCACGTAATCTAAATTTTCCATGAAAAACATTCGGACTGCCATGCTTAAATCCGAACGTTTATCATTTCCGTTTATTTTAGATCGATCATCGTATGAATGTAAAATCGGAGTCAGACTGAATGAAATCTAAGGTTTGATCGACTGAATGTTCTACTAGAGCCGTATCAAATTAAATATAAAATGTCATCAAGCCACATGTTCCTTCTCAACCAATGACCTAGACTGCTTCAATGTCGAACGCTCAACACGTTTAGCGTGCAGTTAATTTCATGCCAAAAATAGTGCTAATCACATAATAACACGCAAATAATATCCTACTTAATATCCGCATACACTTAATATACTTCCAAATTAACGTGCATTGCACGTACACATTGACTAGTACTACTAGTATGTGAAACTGGTGCCAGAATCTCAGAACGCGGCCCAGATATAGTCAACGGCAACATCGCTGCGAAGTTCTTCAGTGTTTGCCCGCAAGGCCTAAACGCAAAAGGGGAGGAGAGAGAGAGAGCACACATGGAACCCACCAGTAAGTGAAGGCGAATAGTACGTGCTAACGAGCCGGTCCCACTAATGTACTAAACATAATATTACATGTAATCCATTAAATAGGCTGTGGTAATATAAAAATATTATATGAACAAAGGGGGGTACAACAAACATTTTTGTTCTACGTATGTTGCCTATTGACGTGCGGCTTGAAGGCCCTAGTCGCATGTTCGATCCCCATCCTTCATTTTCTAATTTGTATATGGGTCCAAATTTGTTTCATGACATGTGGACCCCTCAGTGTGTAGTTTGTAGCACTTTAATTTGTGGGTCGAAAATTGTTCCATTCCAGGTGGACTATCGGTGTGTAGTTTTGTAGCTTGTTTGTAATAATTAAAGAGAACAACAGAGTTTTTTGCAATAATACCATGGTGCGACGTTGAAGGCGAGAAAGGACGTGGGAGAGAGCGATGACCGAGCCAGAGGGAAATCAATTGGGGGAGGTGCGGGGGTTGCAACGGTGCTTGGAGTAGTTGTGGGCCGAATGCTACAAAAATATAATCTAAACCCACCGGAATAAATGCCTACACAAATTAATCCAAGGTTGGAGTCCCCATCGCAATGTAAATAGCTCCGGCTTTGCGAGGGATGGAGAGATAGATTCAATGTGTGGAAGATACGGCGTGATAAAGCAAGGTCAATCGAGAGACATATAGATAGAGAGACAAAGTGAGTGTGGTCCGACATTCATTGAAAGATATATATGCTCTGGAGAGATATTGTCCGATTGAGCTCTTGGTAAGAGTGAGGGCTGTAAGATAGAGCTTGAGAGATGATCCAGTCAAACACATGTAGATATATTTTATGCGTGGGAGGAAGCAAGGTCAATTGATTACATATATAAAGGGAGAGAGATTGAGCGAGTGTGGGTCGTCGTGCGATCGAAAGAGTGAGACGGGTTGGAGAGAGTGACCTAGATAGACAATGTGAGTGAGAGAGTATACAATATGAATATGTTGAATTGGGTTCAAACATGGAGATATATCGTTTGTGTCCAAGAAAGAGCGAGGTCAATCGAGACATACAAAGAGAGAGAGAGAGAGAGACACACACACACACACACACACACACACACAGAGAGAGAGAGAGAGAGAGAGAGAGAGAGAGAGATTGAGCGAGTGTGGCCCGCCATGAGGTTGAAAGAGCAGGGGCAGCTTGGATGGACTGACCTAGATAGACAATCTGTGTGAGAGAGCATAGAGTGTGTTGATCGAGGCCCGAACAGGGTGATATATCATTTGTGTGTGAAATAAAACGAGGTTAATCGAGACTCAGATAAAGAGAGCGAGATTGAGCGAGTGTGGCCCGCCGTGCGGAAGAAAGAGTGAGACAGTCTCGAGGGAGTGACCTAGATACACAACGTGCATGTGTGTGCATGATAGGTTGGGGGGCTAGATAGGCAATGCATGTATCTAGCGAGAGAGGTGGGAGGGAGAGAGAGAGCTCGGCATGGGGTGCAATGGCGGGTGTGTGAGGTAAATACACTTGGTAACAGAGTGTAAAAAAGGGGTTTTGTAGTTGAGAGAGTTAGAGATCGAAACATGGAGAGAAAGAATAAACATGTGTCAGAAACCGATAGCTTCCTAATATGGTTAGGGAGGAAGATTGACTGACACAAGAAGTATGTAGCGTGTGTGCTGAGGGGGTGCGGGGTGGGGTGGGGTGGGGCTAAAAACAACATTTGAATGTAGATAGTACGAGACTGCCGGGCGTTCAATGAACGGGGTCCCAGACTTGCTCGCTCATGCCCATGGCGTGGTTTCATGTGTGGGCCCGTACGACCCATCTTCATCAACAAGGCGTTCAAGACCCTCGCGAGGGGCCAAGCCTCGCGAGGCGGACGACACAAGACCTCCTCAGGAGCGGCCTCACCAGGTTGGCTCGCGAGGAGTGGAGAGATCAAGGCAAGGCAAACCTCGCGAGGTTCTCGTGATGTGAGCCATGACGATCAAGATCAGGCGGGCGCCAGCGCGTGCAGTGTCTTTGTTTCCCCTTTGGTTCTAAGGAATCAAGCGCAGGCGCGGAGTACCGGGCGTCAAGTAAAGGTTTCCATATCGGTGCAACGAGACCAACACCAGCCGGACGGCAAGACGGAGGTCACCATGGAGCCCAAGGCGGCGTCACCACCACAGCCATTGACAGGCGAAGACCGCTTTTGTCAGGATAAGATGTACTAGTTGTCCCCTTTCAAATTGGCTGTTGTTGGCTCCCTTCCCGCTCAATATCTAGGGAGAGGACCAAGGCCTATATAAGTAGGACTAGCCACCACCGTAGGAGATAACTCATTCAGAGGCAGCTGGACCTGATCCAGAGTAAACCTCACCCACACACAGAGCACAAGAACACCTCAACCTCAGGAGACTGTTCTTCCCCTTGTATTGTTCATCATCAGACCAAGAGACAATCCACCACCACCACACTGGAGTAGGGTATTACACCACAACGGTGGCCCGAACCAGTATAAACCTTGTGTCTCTTGTGTTGTGAGTTCGTTGAGTTCGTCCGCGAGATCTTAGCAAGCTAGGGCGTGGATCGGTAGAGAAAGAACTTCGCGCGCACCCCAGAGTATGAACCTCAAAGGTTTTGCCAGAACCCGTCATCCGACATTTGGCGCGCCAGGTAGGGGTGCGCCGAAGCTTCCCTTCTAACGCTCCGCGTCACGTCGCTTCATCGTCGCCATGGCGGACGCACCACGCCCGCGCTGAGCGTCGGGCTGCCCTCGCCACCCGCGTTGCTCAGACGGCCCCTATCGGCGGGCCACCCCGTCGTTCTCCGTCGCCTGCCGCCAACGCCGCCATCGGCCCAATGGGGAACGAGCAGCAAGCGTCCTCGTTGCACCCCTCGGTGCGACAAGACGGCCGCACCGCCATTCCATCGCTGACTCCCGCTGGTTCGTCGTCCCACGCTCGTCGCGCTCCCATGGACGCACGGGCCGCGCTCCTCATGGCGCACGAGCTCCTACGCTACCGTCCGGTCGATGACCTCTACGTGGATTGGCTCGACCGCATCGCCGAGCTCGTCAGCGCCGCCGGGGGCTCCGCCGCGTCGTCCCTCTCACTGCCTCGCCCTCCGCCAGCTATGGGTGACGTAGCTCACGGAGCGCCACCACCACCTATGCACCAAGATGTCGCCCTGGCACCAAGGCATGCGGCTCAGCGGCGCGACCCACTGTGTCCGGCGCCCGCGCGTGAAGAAAGAAGCTGTCAAGAAGTCCCTCGACCGCAAGAGAACGCTCCGCCACTCCTTGCACCGCCGCGCCAGGATCGCTTGCTGCAGCAAGGCCCCGCGCCGCTTGCCGTAGCGGCGCGCGGGCGTCAAGACCAAGCTCCACCTCCAAGACGGGCCCCAGTGACCACGGCCGGCTGCCGCACCTTCACCCCCGAGCTGCGTAGCGTCGCCTGGCCGGGCAAGTTCAAGCCAGATCTGCCTCCTCGCTACGACGGCACCCCCGACCCAGCGGAGTTCCTGCAGCTCTACGAGCTGAGCATCGAGGTGACCAACAGCAACGAGAAAGTCATGGCGAACTAGTTCCCTATGGCGCTCAAAGACGGCGCCCGTTCGTGGCTCCTGAACCAGCCTCCAGGCTCGATCTCCTCCTGGGACGAGATGCGCGACCGCTTCGCTGCCAACTTCCAGGGCACTCGCGACTGCCCACCGGCCGCGGGTGACCTGCACCGTGTCAAGCAACAACCAGGAGAGACCCTCCAGAAGTACATCCAGCGCTTCAACAACGTTCGTCTCAATATCCCCAAGGTGACGGACGAGGCCATCATCTCCGTGTTCTCTGATGGCGTCCGCGACGTCAAGATGAAGGAGGAGCTTGCTATCCACGAGGATTTGTACACATCCCTGGAGCTATTCAACCTGGCGACCAAGTGCGCAAGAGCCAAGGAAGGGCGCTTCTCCCTCCTTGAGCTCCCGGCTGCGGACCCGGAGGAGAAGAAAGTCAAGGCCAAGGACGTGAAGCGCAAGGGAGCAGCCGTGCTCGCGGCGGAGCTGGTCACCAAGCGCGGCAGAGATCATCCCGAGTCATCCAAGAGCAGCCGAACCGTTTTGCGCCTTCCATAACCTGCATACCCACAACATCAGCGACTGTCAAGAGCTCAGAGCCATTCGAGAAGGACGCTTCGGTCGACGCCCCGAGCGCAACGACCGGGGCTACGGCTGTTGGGGATATTACTATTGAGCGTAAACCGGCCAGGACAGGCCGGGTTAACTTCATCAGTAGTTGAGTATGCTAGAAGCCCATGAAGGCAGATAGGAATGTTAGATATGGGCCCATGGCCCGTAACCGTTTAAGGCCTGCAACCGTGAACCGTATTGGTATGTAACTTGTATGGTAAGATAGAAAGAGCAGAGACCGAACCGAACACGTTTATGAGCCGGTCTCGGGACTCGTAAACCGACCGGTGTCACCCATGTATATAAGGGGATGACCCGGCGGCGGATCAGGACAACACACAACAACTCGAGACTCAGGCAAAGCGTATTCGCTCCCTGGTCATCAAAGCCCCATCAATTCCATCACAACTAGACGTAGGCTTTTACCTTCATCGTAAGGGGCCGAACTAGTATAAAACTCTCTTGCACCCCTTATCCACTTTAACCCCTTTAAGCTAACCCGTAGCGATGGCTCCATGACTAAGTCCTTTCACAAGGACATCTGCCGTGACAAAACCACGACAACGGCCTAGGAGGACGACGTGGTGGCGGACGCTGGGACGACCGTGGCCCGCGCCAGGAGTGGCGCGACCAGCCTCGTGAGGACCGCTGGCAGGATCAGCCTCGCGAGGGCGCCTGGAGGGACTAGCCTCGTGAGGATCGTCCTCAGGGCAACACCGGTCTTCCTCCACTACCGCCGCCGCCAAGAAGGAATGACGACCACCATCAAGACGAGGGAGCTGGGAGCTTCCAGGAGCCACGTGCTATCGCCTGCATCTTGGGCGGAGCTCAGGACCCAGCCTCGCAGCGTATCTTCAAACAGTTTGCTCGTGAAGTGAATGCAGTCCTCCCCAAGCTTGAGGCCACATGCCCGCTCAGGTGGTCCAAGTGTGCCATCACCTTCAGTTCGGCAGATCAGCTCAAGTGCGCGGCCACCGCAGGCGCCCTCCGATGCTTTGCTCCCCACTCATCAGCAACGTGCAAGTTACCAAGACCCTCATCGATGGCGGCGCATGGCTCAACGTCCTGTCCGTTGACACGTTCGACAACCTCCAAGTGTCGTATGATCAGCTTCAGCCCACCAAGCCTTTCTCAGGAGTGACCGATGGCTCCACTACCCCGATCGGGCAGGTCCGCCTTCCCGTCACCTTCGGAGAATGCAAGAACTACCGCACCGAACTCATCGACTTTGATATCGCGCACATCCATCTGCCGTACAATGCCATCCTTGGGTATCCAACCCTGGCCAAGTTCATGGCGGTGACCCATCACGGCTACAATGTCCTCAAGATGCCGGGAAGCGGCGGAATCATCACGGTCCCATGCGAAGAAAGACATGCGCTGTGCTCCCTTGAGCGTGCCTTCCAAGCTGTCGCAATCGACGACCCCGACAGCAAGGGCGAGTGCCCTCCTGAGGCCACCCCCAAGAAGAAGAAGCAGTTACGCCGTGCAGGACCTCAGGAGGGTGGTGTCACAACTGGAACCTCGTCAGGATCAGCGCCTGCGCCAGGGGCGCGTCCCTCCATCGCATAGGAAGGCGCACCCGGCGCCCTTCTCGGGCAGGGCTCGGGGCTCTTCCGAGGGCCTCGCACCTTGACAACATCACGAGGGAGGCGCCGGCACCACTTGGAGGCGTGTTTCATGGCACGCTTCCGTAGGAGAACACAGGCGAGGAGCGCCCACCGCCAGAGTTCATCACCAGACCACTCAGAACTGCAAGACGCAGGGCCGTGGCGCTGCAACCACCGCCACGGCGTAGCTCCCCATCCAGCGAGGATGCTGGGTTGCGCGGCTCGATCGACGCCCTGTGGCTCAACAGGCCGCATCTCAGGAGCCCTTCTGGCCTTCACGCATGGGCCGCTGCGAGAGTCCACCGCACAGCTACGTTCGCATGCCTTTTGGCCTGCCGAGCGTGTCGTCCGCCTATCAGCGAAACTTGCGGCGCGTCCTGGAGACTCAGGAGGCCAGGCATCACGCCGTCCTGACGGAGATGGAGACGGTCCTCAAGAAACCACCTGGACCCCCAGAGCCTCCCAAGGCTCAGGGCACCGGTGGCTCGTGAGGAGCAACCCCTCCACCCGTACCTCCAGCTGCTCCTGTCAGCGTTCTGGTAACGGGGGTCCCCAGACTTGCCTGCCTGCGGCCCACGGCGTGGCTGTGCTAGAGGGCCTGTATGGCCCATCATCGTCAACAAGGCTTTCAAGACCCTCGTGAGGGGCCAAGCCTCACGAGGCGGACGACGCAAGACCTCCTCAGGAGCGGCCTCTCCAGGCAGGCTCACGAGGAGCGGAGATATCAAGGCGGGAAAACCTCGCGAGGTTCCCGTGACGTGAGCCATGACGATCGACACCAGGTGGGCGCCAGCACATGCAGCATCCTTGTTTCCTCTTTGATGCCAAGGGGCAAGCGCAGGCGCGGAGTACCGAGGCATCACGCAAAGGTTTCCATATCAGTGCAATGAGACCAAGACCAGCAGGCCAGCAGGGCGGAGGTCACCGTGGAGCCCAAGACGGCGTCATCACCAGAGCCCTTTCGAGATTGCTTTTGTCAGGATAGCTTGTACTGGTTGTCCCCTTTCAAATTGGCCGCCATTGTTGGCTCCCTTCCCGCTCAATATTTGGGAAGAGGACCAGGGCCTCTATAAGTAGGACTAGCCACCACCAAAGGAGAAAACTTGATCTCATCTGATCGAGAGCTAACCTTTAGCCACACCGAGCACAAGAACACCTCAACCTCAGGAGGCTGTTCTTCCCCTTGTACTGTTCTTCATCAGCCCATGAGGCAATCCACCCCCACACACTGGAGCCGAAGTCCCTGGCATGGGGTAATGAAGTGTTGACGAAGCCCCCCGTCCAGCTGAGGTGACGCCAAAAGATATAGTCCGGCTGGATCGTTTTCCTATGCACAAAAAATAGTGCAGACCGGGGATAATAGTAATAATAAGAAAAAAAATGTTGCATAATAAATAATTTATGCAAAGTGAGTAATAAAAGAAATATGGCCTGGCGCCAAGTCAATGTCGGCGCAGGGACGGCGGCGTGATGTCAGAAAGGCATGGCAAGGCCTGAATTCACTGTGTTGGTTCGAAGTTCGATGCGGCATTCGCCGGACTATGTACGGAAACTGACCGAACCACCATGCAACCGTCGTTAATGCGGCTACCATTTGATAGACCTGCGTACATATGATGGACAAACCAGAATAATAATTCGTTGGGAAAAGTGAACCCAAACAAGCAAAAAATACTAGGATTAATAGCACCTGGTTTATTTGTTGTAGCAATCTGAAAGAAGGTGATTCCCAAAATTGGGACTTGATCCACGCACCCATTGCCTGGTCGGCTAGTGACGCCGAAGTGTCCGAAGTAGGTTGATGAAGAGATGATGAAGCCCCCGGTCCAGCTAATGTGATGAAGCCTTAGTGTCAGCCGATGAGTCAAAGTAGGTAGGCGTGACAGACACCAGCTTGAAAGAGCAACAGTGCGGCCCTGCCGATGCAGGTCCTGACGTGGTCGATGCCGGCTTGACGAAGTGACCGTGCAGCGATGAAGGTGTGCCTGCTCCGTGTAATCCGTGGGGCAGTGATGTTGGTAATGATTTATCCTTCGCGATGCCGGACTCTTGTTCGGCTTGCCGAGATGATGATCCGAAGAAGTTGAGCGCGGCTCAACAAAGTGACGACTTGTCTAGCGCAGTCGCCAGTCGTGGAGCAATATTGCCGGACTGGTTTGACACCAGCATGATGTTGAAGGTCATGCTCAAAAGATTGTAAGGTTAGTGGGATGTGTTCGGAAACAAAACACAATACCCCATACAAAACTTCCTTCAAAAAGGATGTCCGAAATCCCGCTCATAAAAACACGAACTCGGTCGGATTCGCTGCGCAGAAAACTGATCCAAAAAGTGATGCACTAATCGAAAGGTTCCCGGAGTTTGGACGGTCGGATCGAGCTGAAATTTTGAGGGGTGGTAGATATAGGAATTCCGCAGTCGATCAACGGTTGGATCTTCTAAAGGAAGTCCAAGCTAGAAGCTGGACACCACGCCCTAAACTCGTCCGGATTCTCGTCCAGATTCAATGCGGCTCCGTATATCGGAGATTGCCAGAGATTCCTCCATCGGAACTCGGTTTAAATTTTCCAGGGTTGTTGTAGACTCAATTCCGCACAATTCCACCAAACAATCGCCAAACCGACGCCGAGGAGGCGCTGACGGCGGATTCAAGTTCGCTGTCCGTAAAAACAGCACGGTCGCCCGAGGGCAATGTTGACGCTGAGCCCCGGCCTCGGATGATTCCTCCATGATCTTGATAGAGATCGGAGTTGATGTTGATGAAGGCCCTCATCCCAACATGACGATCGGAGATAGGGCGCAGTCCTTGGTCGAACCAAGGTGACCAATGAGCTGGTGACGAAGATGTCAAGTCGCAGCTTGATCTGCAGCGCAGCCATCGACCTTTTGTCGAACACACAGAGGAACTCTCAATGAAAGCACCAATGTCGGTGTCAAAACCAGCGGATCTCGGGTAGGGGGTCCCGAACTGTGCGTCTAGGCGGATGGTAACAGGAGACAAGGGACACGGGACACGATGTTTTACCCAGGTTCGGGCCCTCTTGATGGAGGTAAAACCCTATGTCCTGCTTGATTAATATTGATAATGTGTGTTACAAGAGTGGATCTACCACGAGATCAAAGAGGCTAAACCCTAGAAGCTAGCCTATGGTATGATTGTTGTATATTGTATATGTCTATCGACTAGCCTGGCCTCGGTTTATATAATGCACCAGAGGCCTAGGATAACAAGAGTCCTAGCCGAATACGCCGGTGGGGGGAGGAGTCCTTGTCTTGATTTCCAAGTCTTGTGGAATCTTCCTTGTATGCGGCACCTGTCCGGACTAGCCCATGAGTATGCGGCCCTGGGGGTCCTCTGCCCAATCTAACCGATTGGGGGACGACGTGGTGAGTACCCCCTAGTCCAGGACACCGTCAGACGCAGTATGGACTACTACTAGTACTAGTACTCCTTTAATGTGTCCCGTCAACTCGCCGAACAAGGAGAAGCTTGCTTACTACGCCTCTCCCTCGCCCACGCACGTGGTGGTTCGCAGGACGAGGAGAGGGTTTTGACTACAGCGCCCTCTCCCTTTCCCTCCCTCTCCCGCTCCCTCGCCCTCGCCCTCGCCCTCGAGGTGGACGTGCAACAGTTCAATCGGTGTCAGATTGCCAGAAGCATATTGTACTGTAGTATCATCATTGTTGGACCTTCCGAAGAGGCGAAGAGCCAAGTGCAAGGTTCACACGAGTACGAACTGTTGAACCTCCTGAAGAGGCAAAGAGCCAAGCGCAAGGTTTTATAGGAGTTGTCGTCCTTGTAGGAGTGTACTACAACTATAGCAAATGATGCTACTGTATGATGCCGCCACGTCACGTATATCCAAAGTTGTGCCACCTTTTTTTCTCAAGGAGCGTGTTGGAGCCCTGCAACAACCACACAAGTTGCACGTACACATAACACATTTACTAGTAATAAATTCTAAAGGACAAATGCCAGTATGCCACACAAGTTCATCTCCAATTCATGTGATAAATTTGTGCATGACTAGTCTACATATATTCACAGCGCTACCATTCACAATTACCGTGCTCCACTTACACGTTATAGATGGACCACATGCATGTCCTCCTCCAGGTTCCAATCCCAGGTGTTCTTCATTGATGGCACGTTCCATAGCGGTGGTCAACGGGAATCATTGTCGCAGCTTTCTAGTCCGGTTCCACACGATGGAGACTCATCCAAGCTGAAGCGGCATAAATCAGGGATAGCGTGTCCTAGCATGTCGTTCATCCGGCGGTGCGCAATGAAGACACAACCATGCTTCATGAACGGAAGGCCTTCCGTGTCGTGCACGGAAGGTGGCATCCGCTTCACAATGGGGTAGCTGTCCCCAATGAAAAGCGAGTACTTCCAAGAGTGTTCTCGCACCCACGTAGCATCACGGGGTCGAACTCGGCGCCGCTCATCTGGTACACGCGGCATCCCAGATCTGGACACATGGTGACGTACATAGTCAAGGTCCATGCATAATAATGTTGTGCTCAAATATGGCGCAGTAATACTGTGCAACAAATAGTACTACTCCGGTATAGAGGAAGTAAAATAACCGGCTTATTATATATAGCCACTCTTGGCTACATGGATGAGATAGTAAGACATGGAAAACAAAATGGTGGCAGCTAGTGGGTTCAAGTCTTCAAGGGCCTAGCTAGCTATACGCTGCCCTCCAAGGTAAAAAGTACTCCTACTAGTACTACTAAGTATACTACTAGTACAACAATGAAAGAGAAGGCGAGAGGGTTAAAAATGGAATACCGGGTAGATGGTGACGGTCCGATCGTGGTAGATTGTGTGACCATGTTGCACATCGCTGGTACCATGGGTAACAACTGCTAAGATAGTTGATCCCAATATGCCAAAGTCTGCTACAAGGTTCCGTGTTAGACCGAATCACGGATGCAAATGCACATCCAGATCGGCGATCTTATTTTGATCGGGGATGACTGGTCCTCGCAAAATAATGGAGTACCGTTAGGGATGCAAATGATGGTTTGTGCATTCCGCTTGTAATCTCCCGCATCAGTAGGATGGCAACCAAATGAAACAAGTCCCCGGCTTGTCACCGCCAAGATGCAGCCTAGATGGCGACACCGCCTTCAAACGTAGGGTACAAATCGCCGCCGCCAACATGCGCCACCTCCGCCGTTATCGCGCCTTGCATTGATGGCAATCCTTATGTCGAACACCGCGATGAGATAGTAATCGCCGAGCTGCCGCTTTGTCGGTGGGTCCGCAATTGCTATCTTCTTTAATCTCATGTAGGCATCATCATACGATTCAAGCCCAGCCAGTCCGGAAGGCCGATCCCAATGGTGGAGAAGGGTTCACCGAACGGCCACATTGTTGTGGATGTTGTGCAAAATGATGGTGGTATCCGCCGAGGTATGCAAGCCAATCTTCGCTGGCACCGAGCCGCACCTATATATAAGACGGTGGGTAGTGGAGAAATTACGGATGGAAATGGAATAACTAAGTACTACATGATGAAACTCCATTATCGACCGCTCATCGGACAAAATCCGACAACCTCTCGACGCCGGCAACTCTAGCGGAGTCAACGGCAACCATGGCCAGGAGCGGTGGACTGTTAGAAGGATTTTCCCATAGAAGAACCTTCTCTTGAGGACGATGGAAGACCAATAAGCATGGCCTTTTCCCAAGCCTGCTTAAGCAGCTGCCTTGAAAAAGTTGGTGTAGGAAGCACCGAGTCTTATGGGCGGTGAGGACGTCGAGCGGCGTGCGATTTCTCCCAAAGGATCGTCTGCCCAAGGTCTCCCAGCCTCGACGAGGAGGAGAACCACCGGCGAATCCATGGGAGCAGCGACGAACTGCCTTCTCTTCGGGGAGGGGAACTGCGAGGAGGAGATAAGAGCGTAGTAATCGCAGGCCTCGCCCCTTCCAACTCGTAGATCGCTCTCAAATAAGGGGTGAGGCTATTATTTACTACTAGTACTAGCATTATGGAACATTATGGGATTGCATTATACTGTAAATAATAGCACTAGTAAGAAATTTTGGCACTAGGTAGTAGTTTTGGCGTGGATTAAGAAATTTTGGGTATGTTTTTGCCATTTTTGTACACGCCAACTAGTGTCAAAAACGCCTTACATTATGTGACGGAGGAGTAAGTATCAGATCGTAGTAGTACCAAGATTACTTTTCTCAACTAGTAGTGCGATGTATCGCATTTCTAGTCTAGTCTAGTATAGTGCACCAGTTTTGAACTCTTGAATCTCGTGGCCAAGGAGCTACAGCTTGGAAGTGGAGGGTACTACTGTTTCTAGAACCATCACTGTACTATCAATGCAGGGAAGTACACCCACGAGTGGCCTAGTGGGTACTCTTGGTGCTATATTCAGCCGCCTTCTCACGTAGGAGTAGCTGGCCTACTCAGCCGCCTCCTCTCACGCACACAATCGCAGCCTGCTTATCAATGACAATTATCAAGGGGCGTAACATTTGAGTTATTTGATACAAGGAGACTAGGCTTTTCGCCCATTTGTGGAGGTGTAATGGATCTCGTCGAACTTTGTTAGTAGTTCCTTCTTTATGAATGAGATGAAGCAAAGCTTTTGCCTCCGCTTAAAAAAAACACGCCAAGAGGAATTTCTTTTATAGTAGAGCCGATAATGGAGTGAAGTCCATGCATGCAACGCCACAAGCTACTGAGTAGTAGTAGAGCACTTTACGACGGAGCCATATTGCACAGCTTCCCAATGCCCCGCCAGGCTTTTCTCGTTCCTCGAGCTTAATTGGGAGGCGCTTAGTTTAAATATGCTACTAGCTGATGAGGAAGCTGCAAGCGAGGTGCGCCTAGGGCGAGCACGCCGAGCCATGGGATGTCGGGAAGGAAAACCTGCTCACGTGGCTAGGCTGTCCAGCTCACCCAGATTGTGGGGCCGCACGCCCGCTCGACTTCAAAACTCAAACTACCTGTAAAATATGGCTCGCAGCGAAGTGTAGCAGTACTATTTTTTAAAAGGCCGTCGTATGCTCGCCGGATCGAACCCACAAAACGAGGTATACACTCCCGCGACCACTAGTAGTACTCATTGAGTACAACGCAACCTAGAATCGCTTTTGTCGCTAGTAGTACGTACATTGTTCCTTACAAGAAACCCCTAATAATGCAAGAAACCACTAAAATGCCAAGAAACTACTACCACTTGCATACGTGGCAGACTTAAGATAAGACTACCTTATCAACCATTGTACATGCTCTACCAACAAAAATCCTCGAGTGACCTCCTACCTCCGCCCGGCCCACCTAGTCATCCTCGGCCATGGATGCAGCCACCGCCGCCGCGTATACAGGTCAAAACCGCCGCGGGCGGAGCCCATGTTGCGGCAGCCCGGATGCCAGCTCCGTCCGGCTGGCCATGCGCCGCTAGCTATCCAAGATAGCTCCATCCAGCTGCTTGTATGCAAGGTTTGCTAGCTAGATTGGCACGGCAGCGGGCGGCTTGCTTGCAAGGCAAGGCCAAGACTCAAAGCAGCCATCCGCTCGAGTGAAGGCTGTGGCGGCGGCTTGCTCGCCGTGAGTCACGCCGGGCCAGCCTGCCAACCTGTGTGGAGGCCAGTAAGGCGTCTGCCCGTCCCGGCGGAGCGGCGGCCAACTCGCCATCACCGGCGCCACCGACTAACACGCATCAAGACTGCTTGAAGTAATGTTCAGGAAAAATAATGATTTGAGGGGAATAACAGGATAGAAGGTCGATGTGGGTCCCTCGTGTCAACGGTCAAACAAAATGTGTTGGTTTAAGCTGCCTCTTCAAAGACGGACGTGGGCCAACCCTGTCATAAATGGGTTTAAACGAACCTAATCGGTAGGAGTACTAGGTAGTAGTTTTTGGCATGGATTAAGAAATTTTGGGTATGTTTTTGCTATTTTTTGTACAATAGATTCTTCCTAGGGCTGGTTGAAAGTGGTAGTTTTTTGTTAAATACTCTACATATTGTAAGTAGGAGTGAAAGTTAAGCTTTGGAAGCCAATAAGCAAGGCTAGTTACATAGTGCATATGTGTACATGATTGAAAGTAAATATCAACCATGAGTGACTAATATCTTGATGGAAAACTCAAACTATGGAATACTAGGAAAAATGCATGGTTGGAAATACTAGCAATGTTCATGTCCGCTGCAAATCTAATCATAATTATAATAATACTTATTCACAAACTTGGTACAAAACACTCTAATTTTGATATACATATGTTTCAATTAGAATATATTCCTTGGGCTGCTTTGGTGAGGTCGTGGAGGGATGTGGTTGGTTTTAAGATACTAATTATGGGTTTTTCTCAAATTGGTAGACAAGTGGGATGTTGGTGAGAAAAGGCAACAACTTACCTCACAATCGTTAGATGTAGATCTAATGGTCGAAACTACGGATGGCGCATACACCAAAGATCACCAACTTAGTCTTGTGTAGGAGTACTAGCAAGATCCGTGCATTGCATGGAACATCAAGATGCATTTTTAATAAAACACTTGTTGTGATTGACCTTGCGGAGTAATCCCATGTAAAAACTAATGATATCTCGAGAAATATGAGATAAGGTGAAGAGGAGTGGGTGTGGTGGTGGTTGGTGGTCTGACCGAGCGGAGGCATGGGGATTGACGACGCCGGCAGCGCCACTGTGCCAGCTTTGTTCCAGAGGCTTCCTTTCTTAATTGCTCAACAATGAGGTTTGTTGGAGATAGAGATGAACGAGGGAAGGCCTTATCTGCAAATGTGGAGAGGGTGCGGTATCTTTTAGTTTAATTTCCATTCGCCGATATAGATCGG
This sequence comes from Aegilops longissima, assembly GCA_021605205.1. NCBI lineage: Eukaryota > Viridiplantae > Streptophyta > Magnoliopsida > Poales > Poaceae > Aegilops > Aegilops longissima. The sequence continues at coordinate 605,045,662 of CM038682.1, forward strand.
ACGGTCTATATTGCAAGATGGCACACGTATCATCATCACCACCTCGGTTTTTTATAAGAGAAGAAATATAAGTATGGAGATACAAACGATTATCGATACTTGCTTCCGTAAACTAGCATCTACATTCTATTCAACGCCTCGGCATGTGGGGCCTTAGCACATTGACTTCTCGATGTGTAAAACAAAGATTTTCCCGTCACGACAAGGAGGGGGTGACGGCGGCGCGCTTTTTGGCTTGCTCTAGTCCTAGTAGTCATACTATGTGGTCTAAGCATGTGTAGATTTATTATTTTTCACGTCTCATGTTTGCCGTACTGCCACGACTGTTGATGAATAGACGGTAAGTTATTCACGGGGAAACCCTTGATGAGCGTGTTTGAGAGAGAGAGAGAGAGAGAGAGAGAGAGAGAGAGAGAGAGAGAGAGAGAGTGCGTGTTGATATGTTAGAGACTGAGGCAATGATAACAGATTCTTTGTGTCTATGTGTGTGGAGGATAGAGAGAGACATGTACATGGGGCTTTGTGTTGTGTAACGTGGAGACACATATACATAATTAGAGAGTGAGTGTGTGAGATACACATGCGGACATGGGGAGAGATGAGGATCCAGATAAATGGGTGTTTGTGCGTGTTTGTGTGTGTTTGTGCACGCGTTTGTGTGTGAGAGGGAGAGAGTGTACGTGGAGTAGAGAGACCACTGATGATGTAAACCTAGTATAAGGGAATGGGGAATGGTGTGACATGTGTAGTAGCGGGATAGCACGGGTGCGGGCTGGTGGAGCAGACTATTTGGAAGAGACATCGAGTGTGTGTGTGGGAGAGGGTTGTGAGAGCAAAGAAAGAGAGAGCTAGCGACGGAGAGAGAGAGAGAGGAAGAGAGGGGCGCGAGAGGGTCGCTTGTGTCCATAAATGGCGATAGATAGGGAGACAATGTTGGTCCGAAATTGGCCTATGAACGGAGACGCAAGGGAAGCGAGTAATCGTGTGTGTGATTGGGACTTCATGAGAGATCTAGAATAGATGGTGTAGAGAACAATGTGCGAAATCGAGAACGATTATACATTAGGGAGCTATGCAAAGAGTCACGACATATATGTATGCAGGGAAGGAGCTGGGGCGGGTCCACATGTGGGAGAGATAGAAAGAGGAGAGTGGTGCACAAGGAGACAAAGTGTGCTTGTTTGCAGTGGGGGTGGTGTGTGAGGTGAGTGCGCGAGAACCACATAACTAGGGAGATAGACGCTTGAGGGCTTACGCTTTGTGTGTATGGGAAATATACACTCTACATAGTGTGTGTGCTTGGGTAAGAGAGATAGCGGAGACCTAGAGAGTGAGGGAAGAGATGTGTGCATGCCCGAGAGACAAAGTGTTAGAGACCTATGTTGGGGTCCGACTTTACAAGAGAGAGGGTGTTAATGTGCTCGTGTGTTGGTGTTTGGGGAGAGAACGACTTCTCTATGTGTGTGTGTGTGTGTGTGTGTGTGTGTGGTGGGGGGAGGGGTTGACTTCAGATAAAGAGTGAGGTGTCTATATTTGAGGGACTTTAGCGTAATTGAGATATTGTGCACTCATGGTTGATCCATTTGTTTCATAGTTTGTTCTATGAGATAACGATACTTTTGAACATGCGTATATACCTTGATGTACCAGAATTACAAACCTAAGATTGGAATTTTGGAATTCGACTCCATCATTAGCTTTTGTAATTCATTTAAACAGAGGTACATTTTTTAAGCCGATATTTCGTGATTTCAAATTCATATATCAAACCTAGAGATATACACATACGGGCATGTTCAAACTTTATAATCATCCACTTTATTCATACACATACACATTTTTTCTTTTGTCATCATATTTAGGATAAACACATTTGGAATTTCATTTGAATTGGACCGTATGATGGTATTTGCTTGTAGTAGCTCAATGATCCATATTTGAATTGAATGGACAATCTAAGTTTCGAGTTGGAGACATTGATTTTCAAAACTTGCACATTTTTTTTTATGCAAAACAAACAAATTGTCGGCAATGATATCATAGTCGGCCGTGACGAGAGCAGAATACTTATAATTTTAGGTGCCAAAAGCTTTCAAACTTCCTCGCCACATCGAAATATCACGCTACCGAAAGTTTAGCCCTGCGATATTCTTGTTTTACCCTCGCCACATGAACGAAAAGGGCTGCTTTGGTAACTCCATTGTTTTCCCTCTTGCCCCCAACATTCTTCCCCGTAGCCCTCCCCTTCCCTCCCCGACCCCCCAACCACGGTAAGTTGTCAATCTAGTCCTCCGCCGCAGCGGTGGACCTCACACCCGCCGGATCTACCTTCCGCACCGCAAATCAGAAAGCACCGAGCAGCTTTCAGCGACGGCATATACCGCCCAAACTCAACCACAACACGAGCACCATCGACGATCCTTAGCTATCAAGTATGACAATGATACCCATACGCCGTTGAGAATCAGGTACTATTATCCGACGGCCGGCGTCTACGCTCACTTTCCTAGCATAAGCACCGCACCTTTGAATTTCTTCGTGGCATCATTCAGTTTTTTATGAGACACGTTATTCTCGCTTGCACCAGAGGGCCATACTTCCGCAAAGTGAACATGTTACATGTATTAAATTACATACCAAAGGCACATATAGTTAATATGCTTTAGTTTTGTTCTCGATGCCACCTGTTGGTTCCATCGATCGCTTAATGTTCTCTATGCTTAATTACACATCGCAAACTAGCATGTGGTTCCGCTGCTTTTGTTTGTTTTACCCTACATTTTCTCGATGCTAGCTATTACATCACCGCTCCGAGCCTCTGCTCATTACTTGTTTGTGTGTTCTTGATTTTCCCAAGTTGCATGACTAATTTGATGCTTCTATTAATTATGGAGCTGCCAACCCCATCAAGCAAAATATTTTTTATTTTGGTGCCGCACCTCTAACAAGCATAAAAATAGAGGGAAGCAGATATATTGTCGTGTATGCACACACCCTTCTTTCATTAGTTTAGATGAACCATTGATGATCAATTCGACCAAAGGCATGCGATTAAAATTAATTTTACCTAAATAGATGGTGCGAATAAACTACAACAACTAGATTTGCAACCACGGATGTCGATTTATATCTTCAAAGAACATTGCAACAGCAGCTAGGCTTCACAAGAACATATGGTAAGCCAAAGGTGTTTTAGTACATGTTAAATGTAATGCGAGTGGGCTGCTTTCTTGGCTTGTGCCTCAACGTAATCCTACCAACTACAAATAGTTTAGTTGTCCGCTTTGCTGTATTGCTTGATTCGAATGCTTGTTTGTTGTTACGTTATACCTGAGTTGGCCAATATGTCAGCAGTGCCTGCTGTACTATTGTAAAGAAATGCATGCCTATTTCATTGGAGTCCTTAACTTTTCCTCTCAGCTTCATCACAAGACTGTCTTCGTAGTTTATATGAGGCCACACTGTTAAGTGCTTTCTCATATTATTTCAACTGCTTAGATGCCTTGGCAACTTAAATATAGCGGTTGTACACTCCCTTTCAACTTTCACCTTACCATTTTTATTTCTTTTCGGCTGATGCTGCTTCGAACCATTTAAATATAGTTTTCCATGCTCGGCAATAATCCGTCTGTCGTTTACCATGTAAGCTTACTGCCTGGATCATACGATAACTATCTCTTATTTATGTCCAGCAGAAACCTTTCAGGATGCCGTTCACACTAGGACACAATGTACAACCCCAGAATCTATTTGTGCAAGCAAAGGCGCCATCCATGTTACCAGATGGTAGTAGTTCAGAGGCAACACCGCCGAGAGCAGCAGCCTCGAGTACGATATTATAGTGCTTGAGGCTCTACTAGAGGCATAAAGAGATGGTGTGGCTGCCATGAATGAGGTAATCTTTATCTTGAGGCTGGAAATTACGGAATTAGCGGCACGATTATGCAAGCAACCCAAGAATTGGAGGAAGTAAGAATGTTGCATTTGAAGACGGAGGAGGTCCCGCTGTTTCTTCTATCTAAAGCCCAAGGTAATCCCGGCTCAGAGGGGAACGAGCAGAAATTCAAAATTTTCCTACGTGTCACCAAGATCTATCTATGGAGAAACTAGCAACGAGGGAAGGAGAGTGCATCTACATACCCTTGTAGATCGCTAAGCGGAAGCGCTCAAGTGAACGGGGTTGATGGAGTCGATTGCCGTGATTCAGATCATCGATGATCAAGTGCCGAACGGACGGCACCTCCGCGCTCAACACACGCACAGCCCGGTGACGCCTCCCATGCCTTGATCCAGCAAGGAGAGAGGAGAGGTTGAGGAAGACTCCATCCAGCAGCAACACAACGGCATGGTGGTGGTGGAGGAGCGTGGCAATCCTGCAGGCTTCGCCAAGCACCCACGGGAGAGGAGGAGGTGTCACGGAGGGAGGAGGCGCCAGGCTCAGTGTGTGGATGCCCTCCTCCCTCCACTATATATAGGAGCAAGGGAGAGGGGAGGCGCAGCCTGCCCCTCCTCCAAGGGAGGGTGCGGCCAAGAGGGGAGGAGTCCATCCTCCCAAGGCACCCTGGAGGTGCCTTCCCTCTATGGACTCTTCCTCTCCATGTGTTTCATGCGCATGGGCCTCTTGGGGCTGGTTCCCTTGGCCCATGCAGGCCTAGGCGCACCACCTAGGGCCCACGTGGCCCCCGGGCAGGTGGCCCCACCAGGTGGGCCCTCGACCCTCCGTGGTCCCAGACAATACCGATAACCCCAAACTTGTCCCGATGGTCAAACAGCACTTCCCATATATAAATCTTTACCTCCGACCATTCCGAACTCCTCGTGACGTCCGGGATCTCATCCGGACTCAACAACATTCGTAACCACATACAAGCTTCCTTTATAACCCTAGCGCCATCGAACCTTATGTGTAGACCCTACGGTTCGGGAACCACGCAGACATGACCGAGACGCTTCCCCGTCAATAACCAACAGCGGATCTGGATACCCATGTTGGCTCCTACATGTTCCACGATGATCTCATCGGATGAACCACGATGTCAAGGACTCAATCGATCCCGTGATACAATTCCCTTTGTCTATCGGTACGATATTTGCCCGAGATTCGATCGCCGGTATCCCGATACCTTGTTCGATCTCGCATCGCAAGTCTCTTTACTCGCTCAGAACACATCATCCCGTGATCAACTCCTTGATCACATTGTGCACATTATGATGATGTCCTACCGAGGGCCCAGAGATACCTCTCCGCCACACGGAGTGACAAATCCCGCTTCGATTCGTACCACCCAATGTACACTTTCGGAGATACCGTAGTGTACCTTTATAGCCACCCAGCATGCTAGGACGCTTGGCACACCCAAAGCATTCCTACGGTATCCGGAGTTGCACAATCTCATGGTCTAAGGAAACGATACTTGACATTAGAAAAGCTTTAGCATACTAACTACGATCTTTGTGCTAGGCTTAGGATTGTCTTGTCCATCACATCATTCTCCTAATGATGTGATCCCGCTATCAATGACATCCAATGTCCATGGTCAGAAACCGTAACCATCTATTGATCAACGAGCTAGTCAACTAGAGGCTTACTAGGGACATGGTGTTGTCTATGTATCCACACATGTATTGCTGTTTCCAAATAATACAATTATAGCATGAATAATAAACGATTATCATGAACAAGGAAATATAATAATAACTAATTTATTATTGCCTCTAGGGCATATTTCCAACAGTCTCCCACTTGCACTAGAGTCAATAATCTAGTTCACATCGCCATGTGATTAACATCGATAGGTCACATCGCCATGTGACTAACATCCAAAGAGTTTACTAGTGTCTTAAACTAGTTCACATCACCATGTGATTAAGTCTCAATGAGTTCGGGTTTGATCATGTTTTGCTTGTGAGAGAGGTTTTAGTCAACGGTCCGAACCTTTCAGATCCATGTGTACTTCGCAATTCTCTATGTCATATTGTAATGCTGCTTTCACGCCCACTTGGAGCTATTCCAAATGGTTGCTCCACTATACGATCCGGTTTGCTACTCAGAGTCACTCGGATAGGTGTTAAAGCTTGCATCGACGTAACCCTTTACATCGAACTCTTTATCACCTCCATAATTGAGAAACATGTCCTTATTTACTCCAAGGACAATTTTTGACCGCTGTCCAATGATCTATTCCTGGATCATTCTTGTACCCCTTGACTGACTCATGGCAAGGCACACTTCCGGCAAGCGATACACAAAGATAGCATACTATAGAGCCTATGTCTCGAAGCATAGGGACGACCTTCGCCCTTTCTCTCTTTTCTCGCCGTGGTCGAGCTTTTAACTCTTAACTCCATACCTTACAACTCGTGCAAGAACTCCTTCTTTGATCGATCCATCTTGAACACTTTCAAGATTACGTCAAGGTATGTGCTCATTTGAAAGTACTATTGAGCGCTTTTGATCTATCCTCATAGATCTTGATGCTCAACGTTCAAGTAGCTTAATCCAGGTTTTCACTTGAAAACACTTTAACCCTATATGCTTTACGTAAAATTCTACATCATTTCGATCACCAATATGTCAACAACATATACTCATCGAAATTCTATAGTGCTCCCACTTACTTCTTTGGAAATACTAGTTTCTCATAAACTTTGTATAAACCCAAAATCTTTGATCATCCTATCAAAGTGCATATTCCAACTCCGAGATGCTCACTCCAGCCCTTAGAAAGGATCACTGAGCCAGATACCTTTTAGCATCCTTAGGATCGACAAAACTTTCTCGATTGTATCACATACAACCTTTCCTTACGAAAACCGGTAAGGAAACTCATTTTGACATCCATCTGCCAGATTTCATAAATGCAGCTCATGCTAACATGATTCCGACGGATTTAAGCATCGCCACGGATGAGAAAATCTCATCGTAGTCAACTCCTTGAACTTGTGAAAACTCTTTGCCACAAGTCGAGCTTCATAGAAGGTGACATTACCGCCCATGTCCGCTCTTCTTCTTAAAGACCCATTTATTTCAATGGCTTGCCGATCATCGGGCAAGTCCACCAAAGTCCATGCTTTGTAATCGATACATGGATCCTACTCGGATTTCATGGTTTCTAACCATTTGTCGGAATTTGGGCCCACCATCGCTTCTCCATAGCTCGAGGGTTCATTGTTGTCTAGCAACATGACCTTCAAGACATGATTACTGTACCACTCAAGTAGTACGCATCCTTGTCACCCCACGAGGTACGCCGCTGACTTGATCCGAAACTTCATGATCACTATCATAAGCTTCTACTTCAATTGGTGTAGGTGCCACGGAACAACTTCCTGTGCCCTGCTACACACTTGTTGAAGTGACGGTTCAATGACCTCATCAAGTCTCCACCATCCTCCCACTCAACTTTTCGAGACTAACTTTTCTCGAGAAAGGACCCGATTCAAGAAACAATCCCTATTGCTTTCGGATCTGAATTAGGAGGTATACCCAACTGTTTTGGGTGTCCTATGAAGATGCATTTTGTCCGCTGGGTTCGAGCTTATCAACCTGAAACTTTTTCACATAAGCGCCGCTACCCCAAACCTTTAAGAAATGACAGCTTAGGTTTCTAAACCATAGTTCATACGGTGTCATCTCAACGGAATTACGTGGTGCCCTATTTAAAGTGAGTGCGGTTGTCTCTAATGCCTAACCCATGAACGATAGTGGTAATTCGATAAGAGACATCATGGTACGCACCATATCCAATAGGTTGCAACTATGATGTTCGACACACCATCACACTATGGTGTTCCAAAGGTATTAATTGTGAAACAATTTGCACAATGTCTTAATTGTGTGCCAAAACTCGAACTTAGACATTCATCTCTTATGATCATATCACGACATTCTATCCTCTTGTCACGAAGATCTTCAACTTCACTCTGAAATTACTTGAACCATTCAATAATTCAGACTCGTGTTTCATCAAGTAAATATACTCAAGATCTACTCGAATCATCTGTGAAGTCGAACATAACGATATTCATCTGATGCCTCAAAGACTCATTGGACTGCACATATCAAAATGTGTTACTTCCAACAAGTTGCTATCTTGTTCCATCTTATTGAAACCGAGGCTTTTCAGTCATCTTGCCCATGTGCATATCTCAAGTGATTCAAAATCAAGTGAGTCCAAACGATCCATCTGCATGGAGTTTCTTCATGCATATACACCAATAGACATGGTTCACATGTCTCAATCTTTTCAAAAACGAGTGAGTCCAAAGATCCATCAACATGGAGCTTCTTCATGCGTTTTACACCAATATGACTTACATGGCAGTGCCACAAGTAAGTGGTATTATCATTACTATCTTATACTTTTGGCATGAAAATGTGTATCACTACGATCGAGATTCAATAAACCATTCTTTAGGTGCAAGACCATCAAGGTATTATTCAAATAAATAGAGTAACCATTATTCTCCTTAAATGAATAACCAGATTGCGATAGACATAATCCAATCATGTCTATGCTCAACGCAAACACCAAATGACAATAATTCTGGTTTAATACTAATCTTGATGGTAGAAGGAGCGCGATGTTTGATCACATCAAATTGGAAACACTTCCAACACATATCGTCACTCACCTTTAGCTAGTCTCCGCTTATTCCGTAGCCTTTATTTCGAGTTACTAACACTTAGCAACCGAACCGTATCTTAATACCCGGTGCTACTAGGAGTACTAGTAAAGTACACATTAACATAATGTATATCAAATATACTTCTATCGACCTTGCCTGCCTTCTTATCTACCATGAATCTAGGGTAATTCTGCTCCAAAGGGCTGTTCCCTTATTACGTAAGCACTTAGTCTCGGTTTGGGTTCAACCTTGGGTTTCTTCACCGAGCAACAACTGATTTGTCGCTTCATGAAGTGTCCTTCTTGCCCTTGCCCTTCTTGAAACTAGTGGTTTCACCAACCATCAACAATTGATGCTCCTTCTGATTTCTACTTTCGCGGTGTCAAACATCGCGAATACTTCAAGGACCATCATATTTATCCCTGATATGTTATAGTTCATCACGAAGCTCTAGCAGCTTGGTGGCAATGACTATGGAGAAACATCACTATCTCATCTGGAAGATCAACTCCCACTCGATTCAAGTGATTGTTGCACTCAGACAATCTGAGCACAAGCTCAACGATTGAGCTTTTCTCCTTAGTTTGCAGGCTAAGAAAATCGCCGGAGGTCTCATACCTCTTGACGGGCACGAGCCTGAAATCCCAATTTCAGCCCTCAAACATCTCATATGTTCCGCGACGCTTCAAAACGCCTTTGGTGCCTCAACTCTAAACCGCTTAATTTAACTATCATGTAGTTATCAAACGCGTGTATGTCCGATGTTCGCAACATCCACAAACGACGCTTGGGGTTCAGCACACCGAGCGTGCATTAAGGACATAAGTTTTCTACTATCCGCATAATCGCTACTTTCAACTATCAACTATATTTTCTCTAGGAACATATCTAAACAAGGAACTAAAGCGCGAGCCATTTACATAATTTGCAAAAGGTCTTTTGACTATGTTCAAGATAATTAAGTTCATCTTATGAACTCCCACTCGATAGACATCCTCCGGTCATCTAAGTGATTACATGATCCGAGTCAACTAGGCCGTGTCCGATCATCACGTGAGACGGACTAGTCATCATCGGTGAACATCTTCATGTTGATCGATCTACCATACGACTCATGCTCGACCTTTCGGTCTCTGTTTCCGAGGCCATGTCTGCACATGCTAGGCTCGCCAAGTTAACCCCAAGTGTTTTTGCTGTGTAAATCTGTCTTACACCCGCTGTATGTGAACGTAAGAATCCATCACACCCGATCATCACGTGGTGCTTAGAAGCTTACGAACCGTAGCAATAAAGGCACGTCCGGGGAGAACACTTCTTGAAATTTGTAAGGGATCATCTTATTTACTACCGCCGCTCTAAGTAAACAAGATGCATAAACATAATAAACATCACATGCAATTATATAGTGACATGATATGGCCAATATCATTTTGCTCCTTTGATCTCCATCTTCGGGCTCCATGATCATCATCGTCACCGCATGACACCATGATCTCCATCATCATGATCTCCATCATCGTGTCCTCATGAAGTTGTCTCGCCAACTATTACTTCTACTACTATGGCTACCGTTAGCAATAACGTAAAGTAATTACATGGCGTTGTTTAATGACACGCAGGTCATACAACAAATAAAGACAACTCCTATGGCTCTGCCGTTGTCATAATCATCGACATGCAAGTCGTGAATCCTATTACAAGAACATGATCAATCTCATACATCACATATCATTCATCACATTCTTCTTGGCCATATCACATCACATAGCATACCCTGCAAAAACAAGTTAGACGCCCTCTAATTGTTGTTTGCATGTTTTACGTGGCTGCTATGGGTTTCTAGCAAGAACGCTTACCTACGCAAAACCACAACGTGATATGCCAATTGCTATTTACCCTTCATAAGGACCCTTTTCATCGAATCCGCTCCGACTAAAGTGGAGAGACTGCACCGCTAGCCACCTTATGCACCAAGTGCATGTCACCGGTGGAACCTGCCTCACGAAGAGTACGTAAGGTCGGTCCGGCCGCTTCATCCCACAATACCGTCAAACAAGATTGGACTAGTAACGGTAAGCATATTGAACATCATCAACGCCCACAACTACTTTGTGTTCTACTCGTGCAAAGAATCTACGCAATAGACCTAGCTCATGATGCCACCGTAGGGGAACGAGCAGAAATTCAAAATTTTCCTACGTGTCACCAAGATCTATCTATGGAGAAACTAGCAACGAGGGAAGGAGAGTGCATCTACATACCCTTGTAGATCGCTAAGCGGAAGCGCTCAAGTGAACGGGGTTGATGGAGTCGCATTGCCGTGATTCAGATCACCGATGATCAAGTGCCGAACGGACGGCACCTCCGCTGCTCAACACACGACAGCCCGGTGACGCCTCCCATGCCTTGATCCAGCAAGGAGAGAGGGAGAGGTTGAGGAAGACTCCATCCAGCAGCAACACAACGGCATGGTGGTGGTGGAGGAGCGTGGCATCCCGCAGGCTTCGCCAAGCACCTACGGGAGAGGAGGAGGTGTCACGGAGGGAGGGAGGCGCCAGGCTCAGTGTGGATGCCCTCCCTCCCTCCACTATATATAGGAGCAAGGGAGAGGGGAGGCGCAGCCTGCCCCCCTCCTCCAAGGGAGGGGTGCGCCAAGAGGGGGAGGAGTCCATCCTCCCAAGGCACCCTGGAGGTGCCTTCCCTCTATGGACTCTTCCTCCCATGTGTTTCATGCGCATGGGCCTCTTGGGGCTGGTTCCCTTGGCCCATGCAGGCCTAGGCGCACCACCTAGGGCCCACGTGGCCCCCGGGGCAGGTGGCCCCACCTGTGGGCCCCGGGACCCTCCGGTGGTCCCGACAATACCGATAACCCCAAACTTGTCCCGATGGTCAAACAGACTTCCCATATATAAATCTTTACCTCCGACCATTCCGAACTCCTCGTGACGTCCGGGATCTCATCCGGACTCAACAACATTCGTAACCACATACAAGCTTCCTTTATAACCCTAGCGCCATCGAACCTTATGTGTAGACCCTACGGGTTCGGGAACCACGCAGACATGACCGAGACGTTCTCCGTCAATAACCAACAGCGGATCTGGATACCCATGTTGGCTCCTACATGTTCCACGATGATCTCATCGGATGAACCACGATGTCAAGGACTCAATCGATCCCGTATACAATTCCCTTTGTCTATCGGTATTGATATTTGCCCGAGATTCGATCGCCGGTATCCCGATACCTTGTTCGATCTCGCTATCGCAAGTCTCTTTACTCGCTCGAACACATCATCCCGTGATCAACTCCTTGATCACATTGTGCACATTATGATGATGTCCTACCGAGTGGGCCCAGAGATACCTCTCCGCCACACGGAGTGACAAATCCCAGCCTCGATTCGTACACCCAATGTACACTTTCGGAGATACCCGTAGTGTACCTTTATAGCCACCCAGCCACGCTAGGACGCTTTGGCACACCCAAAGCATTCCTACGGTATCCGGAGTTGCACAATCTCATGGTCTAAGGAAACGATACTTGACATTAGAAAAGCTTTAGCATACGAACTACGATCTTTGTGCTAGGCTTAGGATTGTCTTGTCCATCACATCATTCTCCTAATGATGTGATCCCGTTATCAATGACATCCAATGTCCATGGTCGTGAAACCGTAACCATCTATTGATCAACGAGCTAGTCAACTAGAGGCTTACTAGGGACATGGTGTTGTCTATGTATCCACACATGTATTGCTGTTTCCAAATAATACAATTATAGCATGAATAATAAACGATTATCATGAACAAGGAAATATAATAATAACTAATTTATTATTGCCTCTAGGGCATATTTCCAACAGGTTCTTCTTTAGATACCAGTTGAAAATGTCATTAGATTATTGTACTTGCATGTTGTGTCATGTCTCTGAATGGATTATGTTGCAAGATCCCCTATGTTGTACAGAATTCCATGTTGTCCATGTGTTGTAACGATCTGAATTTTTTAGGTGAGGTAATCCTCAGTACTTGTATGATTGACATAAGGTGAACTGTTTTTCGTGTGAGCATATTGTATTGGATGAAATAACTGTTTGAATCAGAGTGTATCCAACCTACTGAATTCGAAGATCACGACATTTCTAAATCATAATCATATATAAAGGTGGAATAAATCTTTGTTGTGGTTTTGAAGAAATAAATAACAAAACATATAAGTATATGTGGATATTCGTAATCGAATACAAACTGGATTTGAATTTAGTTTGCTGTGTCCTGTGGCAAACGTGAATGCTAATTCTCCCAAGTTTTGAACGGCGGCTAAACACCCACTATAATTTGTGGGCTGCCCGGCAAGTGTTTGCGAGATGGAAATTACTGTCTACCCCGACACTTGACATCCTTATCGATCGGATTTACACCGCTGTCGATAGGGGTAGACTAGTAACTTCAATCGACGTGACACGACGGCCTTTGAGCCCATTCGCACACGGTGGGCGCCAAACGTGGTGACAAAACACATTTGATTCAAGCTCGTCCAAAGACATGTGTCTCTTCCTCCATTTCCCCATTCACACACGGTGGGTGGCAAAGCAAACTCTCCTCGTCCAAATCGATGTAGGCTAATATTTTAAATAGGGCAGATGTGTAACTTCCATCGACGTGACACAACCGCCTCTACCTGTCAGCCCTGCTCATACACCGTGGGCGCCAACCGTGGGCGGCAAAACACCCTCTCCTTGCCTGAAATAGTTACCGGCAAATATTTGGGAGATGCGAGATTACCGTCCTATCCCCAACCGCCGCGATGTCTGAAATTTTAAACGGGGTATAAGTTCTTAACTTTCCCCCATTTCAGAGAAGCGCGTCCCAAAGTTTGAGATCGCCCCCCTCCCCTCCATTTCCCCATTCATACACCGTCGGCGGCACGACAACCTCCGCACTGCGGCCAGCCTCCTCCGTCCGACACCTCATCCTCCACCTCGCCGGAGCCGCTACCCCTACCCCGTCGTCCACTGCAAGAGATGGACGTCTCTCATCCACGGCGCTGGACCAGGATCCTTTCATCGCCTCCTCTCGCTTCATCGGCGCCGCCGTCCACCTTGTCGTTGCCGCCCTACGACCGCCTCGCCCACGCCAACAGGATATATCCCCGACCCGCCGCTCGCCGCCTAAAGTCTTCTTGCCGACGACAGCCATCGCACCCGCAGCACCTCAACGATCAACATAGGCCTACACGGCGTCGCAAGATAGGTGGTACTCTTCCATATGTTCTTAAGTTATTGATCTCACCCGGAAAATAGATCGTAATTTGTTTACTGTACTTTTCTTATCCGTACCAAATCGTAGTGGCTAGTTGAAAGCAAACAATGGTTGCGAAGTAGCTTTGTCCGGTTTGCACCTTCAGGTCCGCCATGGCACGGGCACTATACTCGTAAAGCTTATGGTTTCCCCCCTTTATATTCACTACCATCATCATAGGTGCTTCGTGTCGTGCTAGCACTGCTCCTCAAGACCTCAACCCAAAGCTTACGTGTTCAAATACGAATCTGATATGATGCTCGTATCACTAAAACAGAGAACGTTTAATTGGTCACGTAATGTTCCTGTATTTGTTTTGAAAAGCATGTGCGCCACCCACTGGTCCAGCTAGTTCCACTTTCCTGATTTTTCTCTTGATGCTTAGGGTTTTCCCCTTTTATCTACTCTATTATGATCTCCGTAGGTGCTTTCTGTCGTACTAGCATTACTCCACCCTTCAAGCTAAACAACACAACACTCAGAATTTGAAAGCTTAGTTGTTCAAATATGATTGTGATATGATACTGATATTAGTTAACCGACACATTTAATTGGTTAGCTAAAGGTCCCACTTGAGTTTCCAAATGCATGTCGCGACATATAGAGAGACAGCATAATTGCATTTCTTTGTCACTTGTTGACCGTACTTTCTTGTCCATACCAAATCTTAGTAGTTATTTCAAAGCAAACATCGGTTGCTAACTACCCTTTGCGCGGTTTGCAGCTTCAGATCTGCCATCCCACTGCCATGGTCAACACTGTACTGATCATGCTTATGTTTTCCCCATTTTATGATGACCACAATCATCCTATGTGGTTCGTGTCGTAATACCACTGCTCCACCCATCGAGCTAAACAAGCTTAGTTGTACAAATTCATATCTGATATCATTGCTGATATTAGTAAAACTGAGAGATATTTAATTGGTTAGCTAAATGTTCCTACTTTAGTTTCAAAATGCATGTGAGCCACATATGGAGAGACTGGAAAGAATAGTATTTCTCTGTGCGCTCTGGTTCATCATGGGTGGCCAACCAACATTGCATTGAAACACTTGTAATATCTTCAATCTGCTTGCTCTTCCTCTTCTTTAAGATGATACTCTTCTCTTGCGGTCGATCGTCAGTCGAGTTGTTCTCCTTAGTATATTTTGAATCACAGTCAGTCGACTTGTTCTTCTTTACTATATGTTGAAGCTATCATCCGCAAAGTGTCATCACTTCGAGCTCTCATATTTTGAGTAGTAGGCCACATTATATTAATGCACACAACAAATTACATCATGCATGGCATCTTTTAAAAGAATTGCAGAGATAGCACAAAGGGGTTTACAGGAGGCACTATTGGATTAGAATCACTTCGCATTACAAAGAAAATCTCACTTGTTTTTATGTTTTCATGCATGTCGATATTGAACATTATCAAAATGAATATGAGAATGGGCGACGAGAGGAATATTGCGGAATGATCCATCGCTAACAAACTTGGCATGGTGGAGGATGGCCTATCTTATTCACCCATCAAGGTGCTTGCTCTAACTTTGCAAAGTTGTATTGGTCGCATATATTTTGCATCCGACCTCTTGCATTTCTTCTACTTTGTTACACCATCTTCTTAGTTTAAGCATCGTATATGAGTATATGCCATAACTATCCATTTTCTCGTACCTATTCCATGTGTCGTCACACTATGTTTTTCCAATAAATGTTGTTCTTTCGTGATAGATGTCCAAAAGGAAGAGGGTGAGTGCAGATCCTCAAGGAGTACAAACTAGGTATTTGGAAAAGGTAGTGGTACTGTTAAATCAGATAGATCAGCAGCCACGTAAAACACAGGCCCAATCAGATCACACTTTACCCCTACTCCAAAGGGCCAAACCCTATTAGAACTGCTGGGAGCCCAGTCAGTAACTGCCTATGATATCAATTCAAAATTTGAACTCCTAAATTTCTGCTTGTGCCTTACCTTCTCTCTTGTATGAAAACTAATTTCAGATGAATCTCCTTGCTCAAAGGATCATACGATCTCAAAACAATAATGGGCTCTGCATTGCTCTTGTCAAGACCTCTTTCCCTTTATCCTTGTAACGCTGTACTTAATTAATTACTATTTGATTATGTATCATCACCGCACTGAGCTTCATTATCCTCTGCTTTCTTCCAATATTATTTGATCTATATTTACTCTTTGCAAAATGTAGAATAATGGCAACGCTTATAAAGAATTTTCTTTGGGGAATTTATTGAATTATCCTTCCATCAACATGGAGAAGGGCTTTGTCCAGCCCGTGTTAACATGTAATGTAAGTTCATCCTTCTCAAGCCTTCAAACTTTGTTCTAGTATAGATTTGGATAGGCATCATTGCCTCCATCGATGTTTGCTTTGCTGTTTACATCTGATTGATGTTTGCAACAACTACCAGTTTCAAATTGTAGTTGTAAAAACATGTTCCTTATGCGTAATGATCCATTTATTTGCCTATATAATTGTGAAACCTGTTACGTGTCTCCTTGTTTCTCTTCGAGTCGTATCTCTTACGCCTGTAGAACTTTAGGGAAGATAGTGAGCCAAACCATCTTGAGGACAGCGAGATGACCCCAAGGTCCTGTCTTGATGAAGACAAGGAGTTGAAGCTACTCACCAAAGGTGTGAGACAACCTTTGTGCAGTTGTTGCCTCAATCAGTTCGACTTCTTCAGCCTCAACTTAAAGCGGAAAGGCTTGCTTCAGCCAGCTCCGACTTGAAGTCAAAGATGCAATGAAGATGTCAGAGGACTGCGTGCGCACCATCATGCCTTAAATCTAGTGTTGATGCATCTATCGTTGACACAACTGAGGTCTACTCAGCTTCTTCAGCTGTTTGGGGGGGGCGACCTGGCCAGGCCTAGTGCCTTCTGAAGTGCTCTCGCTTTTGTATATTCTTTTGTCGGCGCGTTTATTAGCACTGGTGGCGAACTTTGATGCCGAGTGGATGTAATATGTGCGATAGCCGTGATATCCTAGCGTAAGTTGCTTGCTTATTTATTTCCTTGTTGTCTTGTTTATTTGTTTGCTTGTAGTCATTGCAGTTCTTTTTCCGCGGTTTGCTAGTGGTTGCAATAACCTATTTTTAAAAACTAGGCCACAATAACCATGGGCTAATATTTATCGTAGTGACACTAGGCCTCCCACGGGTCAGAAACAAGGGGCCTTCTACGGGTCAGAGAAACAGTGGGCCTTCTACGGGTCGTAGAAACAATGGGCCTTCTATGGGTCAGATCATCAATGGGCCTTATACGGGCAAGATGATCGACACAAACATGGGCCAATAACAGTCGCATTATGGTCGTAACGGGCTAGAGTTGGAATCGTCCGCTCATGGGCCGACCATAACGGGCCATCGTTAATAGGCCATATTTCATGATGCTATGAAAACGGCCCAATGTGTTAACGGACCACAAACGGGCCGACTATAACCACGGGCTGAATTTGGCCCATAAGCGTAAAATGACAAGAACGGGCCGTAAGTAAACGAATCGCCGAAATGAGCCCAAGAATAAATGGGCTCGAGAAGGCCGAAGATAACATGGGCTGGAAACGCCCTACGGAATAACGGGCCCTTAATGGGTATAAAGTGATACATGTTCATTACGGGCCGCCACCACGGGCCGTTAATGGGTGTAAAGTAATACATCTGTTCATTACAAAGCCGCCACCACGGGCCATTAATAGGCCAAGAGTTACATAGGGCCTCATATGGGCCGAAGACGCCATGGGCCATACATGGGCCGGCGAAAACGGGCTGAATCATATTGAGTGGCCCGATGACGATCGACCTAATTCGGATAGGGTGTAACGGGCCTTGGGTTAGCGGGCTGTAAATGGGCTATATGCGAACAGGCCGTTAACAGGATTTACATGGGCCGGGCCGCCACCTTTTGACAAAGTCAAACGGGCCGGCCTTTTCACAGGAATGGGCCTCTGTTGGGCCGTGCCATGTGTCGACGTATCATAGGCGCCTTCGTCCAATGAGTGGATGACATCTGTTCCAACGGTGAGCCGACACGATTTCTCCAGCCAATGATGATTTTACACGGAAAATCCCCATTGGTCGGGCTGTTAACGGGTTATCGGATCCAAAACCCGACCCGATAGCTTAACGGCATTCCGTTACGGTGGATGCCACGTGTCGGTCACCCTTGACGAAAGCACTTCGTGACGCGCGATTTATCGTCATGGAAGTGGACACTTCGTGATGATAATTTTGGTAATGTCATGGAAAACTTCTACAACAAAGACAGTATGACTATCTTGATTCTCAGAGCGACCCGACCTCGACGGTCAAGCCTCGTGTATCCGTGCATCCTCGGATCAGATGTCGGCACACACAAGACATCAATGTATATATCAAAGTGCAATCACATGTATAAATAACATAAAACTGATATATACCTCATAAGTCTCAGCCGAAACAACAACGGGTGTGGAGTCCCATCAACGCCATCGGCAGGTTGAGTGTAGACCGTAACCCTGATCGTAACTCTTACTGTCGAGAAATATCTGCAACATGATACGTTGCAGCCGTGTAGGTCAAGACATTGAATGTACCGGCAAGATCACAATAAGAGAAAACAGATGATAAACTATACTATATGCAAGATGGCTTTGTGGCTCAGATTCGAGTTTTGTTTATGTAAAAGCTGATTTATTTTCCCTACATCAAATGAATAAATGAAGTCTGTACTATGGAGTTTTCTATCATGACATGGTTCCGCCAACCGATGTCTCATAGCCCAAATCATCATAAGTTGCCCACAATTAAGTTATCATCCGTGTTGAGAGTTCCAGATAGATCCAAGTCCAGATGCTCAAATTGTCCGTAATCGGGACACGGCTAATCGATTAGGTTTTAACCTCTGCAGAGGTTTGTACACTTTACCCGCAAGATTCGATCCTCTCTTTACGCTCTCGCACTTCGTGGTGTTTGAGAACAAGATGACCAAACATGGTCTTCCAAGAGTTCCTCTCACCACCGTCCGTGCTCATCCAATCCTACCGTAGTTCTACATCTGCTAGCACCGCCCCAGCCAGAGTCACAACTAAGGTCAACCAAGCCAGAGCCCATAGTGACTTGCGGTTGCACAGTAAGCTTCCGGCATGAAGTATTCTTCCATCTCTTTGAGTCTGGGTGAAGCTTTCCGCAAGATGTCATGGCGCTTCTCCATGCATCCCGCCAACCACTGGTTTCTCCAGGTGCCCGCCAACCATCCTTCACCCAAAGAGTGTGTATTGAATTCTTGTCTCGAGTCTTGAAGTCTTGAGGCCTTGAAGATGCAGTCCTTGCAGATTCCATCATGGAGTTGTCGCCATTGACGAGATCCTCCATTCTCACACCACTCCCGAGCACTCATACCAAACCCCGCCTACTATAGCGTAGCATTAAAATAAAATATCGCCCCGGCTTGGTAACAGGTGATGGTTTCCTACCTCATGCATACTACTCAACTACAAGAATTCAATATCACTATGGAGGCTTTGTTGCGAAGATGACACTAGATGCAATAAAACACATAGGTATGAAAAACATGGTCAAAGTGAACTTGCCTGGTAATACTTGATGAAGATAACAACGCTGTCGAAAAATGACTTGGTAGAACTAATCGTCACTCCGTTGAAAATCTATATTAAACAGACAATCATATAAGCAATCATCCTAGCAATCAATTCTATCAATCATAACAATACTCAATCAAAATAAAAGCAACAAGAAAACCAAGTCGAAAACCAAAGGAAAAACTTCGAAAGAAAAATTCAAGGAAAAACTAGTGGTGACCAACTCACACAAATCTTAACATAACATTACTAAATTATTTCATATTTTTTTCTACAGCAAAGAAAATATAAATCTAATAAAATAACAGAAAATAAATTACTAATTTACTAACTAACAAAAAGAACTAATATAAAACTACTATAACCATCTAGTGAATACTAGAACAAATATAGCAACTAGCAAAACACTAAGACAACTATAACGGCAAATCATTTATTAAAACATTAATAAACTATACTAAATAAACATAACAACTAATGTGTTCACAAATAACAGAAACAAAAAACAATATAACTTGAAGTGGAAAAATAATTACTTTTAAAACTAATAAAACTATTTTATCCACTATCACTATGAACTAAACAAGCAATTACAAAAACAGTAGCTAAACACTAATAAATAACTACAAGAATTTCTCTACTGTAGCTAAACATAAACATATAACAACAAGTGAAAATCTACAAAAGGAATGAACTAAAAATAATTAAAACAATAATTACATAACTAAAACAACTATATAAGCAAAACAGTACTGTTTTTACTAAAAACTAATTTAAAATACTCCAAAATTATCAAACTAAATCTTACAGCTAAAACATATCACAAGTGACCAGGAGCAAAAGAATTAATTAAAACCTATTTTTAAACTCAAGTTATGGCCAAAATACTAATCTGAACAAAATTTATCAAATTCAAACTTAAACTACTCAAATTTGAAATTCAGAGACACTAACAGAAACTTCAGCAAATTTGTGACACATAGAAATTGGAATCACTCAAAATACTAAAACTCTAAAAGATATGAATTTTCTAAGATTGCTATTTTCTGAAAAAATGAATTACGGATTTCGTGGATCTCACCGGAGTAGTCGTCGGAGTTGGGGAAGAAGATCGGATCCGATGTTGCGTTGATCCTAGAGGAAAGGAGATCACGGACGGTGGAGAGGAGATCATATAAACCTCAGGAGAGGTCGAGGCATGGCGGCAGCACTTGGCGGCGGTGGCAAGCGGCGGCGGTGGAAGGCTGCTGCTGCTGCTGGGGAGAGGAGAGGAGAGGTGTTGGTTTGATGTGTTGGAGGGAGGGGGGGGTGCTTGGGTATTTATATTAGGGAGGGGAGGGTTTTCCTTGGGGTAGGGGACAAGAAATAGACTAGGATTAGGAAACAAAAGGGAAAAGATCTAGAAACTAATCGGAATAAACGGAAGTAGGAAAAGAGTCCTACTAGGAAAGGAAAAGGAAAAGGAAAGGAGCGGCTCCTCTTGGCTCATCAGTCTTGTGGCGTGGGCGTTGGCCTTGGCCGTCGGGTCATTGGCTTGGCCTTGGGCCTTGGCCCTTGGCCCAAGGGGCGCGTGATTTTTTTTTTTTGACAGAGACAACAAAACAAAAATAAATAAAATTTTATATAGGCATATAATATATCAAAATTTTCAGAAAAAGATTTTCTACAACATGAACACTATTTTAGCTTCAAATAAAATACACACAAATTTTAATAATTCACACAGTGCTACCGGTCCAATAAAATCCAATAAAAATCATTTTAAAATACCAAAATGACTTCAAATTAATTTCTCTCAATTTTCTGATGTAGGGAATCATGTTACCCTATTTTCCATATATTTTGTTTTTGGAGGAAAATAATTTGAATAAAACTCAAATAACTCCAATTGGAAATAAATTCAAAAGAACTTTGAATTTAATTCTTTTAAAACTCCCAACTCATATTTCATTTAATTTGAAGAAGTCATTTTATCTTCTCTCGTGAAAATCATTGAGTCGCATAAAGTTTCAGAATTGGAAATATTTTCCAAATGAAATTCAAATATTTTCAACACCCTTGTCATTTAAATAAATGGAAGAAGTCAGGTCATCTTCTCTCGTGGTTTTGTGGTGAAGAGTATTTGAATTAATGAAAAGCATAAAAGAAAAATGAAGGTTTGGGAAAGTCCTTTATTCCTCTCATTTAACTTTCAAAAGTTTCAATTCACTCACTTTCAGTCAATTAATCACTCAACAATCAAACAAACAATCAGAATTATTTATTTAATATAACATTCCAAAATTTAGAATTTTGGGATGTTACAAATCTACCACACTTAAAATGAATCTCGTCCCCGAGATTCGAAGAGGCTAGCAAGAAAAGGGTTAGGGTTTGGGGGTCTTCTAGCAAATCCATTGATCTGTATGGTCTAGTGTGCTACCACACTTAGAAGCATGGTTATGTTCCGACAAAACTCATGTACTTCATCCTTAGGGTTGGCGGTGTCGATCTTCTCATATCTTCGGCATGAATCCTTCACTGATACTCTTCCGGTAGGGCATAACCCTTTCCACAATATCATGTGTCATTTCATCATGGTAAGGTTCTTCCGAGACTGGGTCTTCATCTCTGACGGGTCTGTCGCCAATACTAAACAACTATCAAAAATCTCATGGTGGTCGACAATTCATGGTTTCTCCTGCAGGAAAATGGTCGGGGTTGGATCTCAGCGTATAACCTACGGTTGGCAACAACTGCCGTGTACAAGGGAAAAATACTTATACCTTTCTAAGGTTTAAACAAGGTTTTGATCGTCGTCTCTCTACTATAGGTAAGTCACTCAGATTTTACCATCCCATATAGCAAAGCGAATAATAAGAGTAAGTCGGTATGGTGATCAATCCATCCCGCACCCAAATCATTACCTTGTACATGGTTTAGCGAATCTCGCATTCTAACACTCGGTCATCCTCACAAGCATTGCAGAATTTCTCTTGTCGACGAACCAAGTTCGAATAAATCCATGGTTTCTGCAAGCCAAACAAACATCTATCATTCCTTAACAACTCTCAGGTTTTGCGTAAACTCCTATAGAATCGTCGGTTGATCAAATCGTAGTCTATTCCCAAAATTTCTTTCTCCAGTGGGTACTTGATCCTTATTAATTCTTGGGCCTGTGGGTTATGGCCCACTTCAACACTAGTGCAGCTTTAACTCATCCTTGGGGTAACTCTCTTGTTCCATATTACACATCCTTTAAATCCAGTAGTACTCTGTTTCTTCATACCATCATATCAAAAGCAAAACTCCAACTTTTTTTTTCCTTCGAACTACAGTCCGTGGAATATATATTTTCTTATCCATTAGTCTAGTCTTCTTCACAGGGTACTACCACCCTAAAATGAAATTCACAAATCCATCCATAGACCATATTTCTCATATCCTCGAAAATGGTCAAAATCTTTGTTCACAGAGTAACAACTCCTACAATTAAACATATGAAAACATGTCACCTTAACTTTATTGATTTCGTGAATCCATTACAAACTCTGAGCACCCATTACATAACTCAACTTATTGTACTCATAAACATGAAATTGTTTTCTATTACTCTTGTTTCCAATATCAAAATTCCAACTACTCAACTCCAGCTTTCATCTTGTCGGGACATTTAGTAGCATAATGTCCTGCTTCCTTGCAATGAAAACACATAACTTTCGATAAGCCTTTGGGCTTCTTGGAGATGGTGCCTGCTTCTTGAGTTCCTTGCTTCCTTTCGAGACAATGATTGGCATAATGCCCGACGTCCTTACATTCAAAACAGGTAATATGACTATTGTCCCTCTTTGCAGAAATTGGGTTGTTCTGAGGGTGTCTTTGTTTTCTCTTCCCGGGTTTCTTCGTTCTGATCAAACGTTCTATTCCCCGTGGATCAAACTCCATTGCTTCGTCGGAAGTATCCCAGATACTCTTTTCTTTCCTTGGTGCAATCTGTAAAAATGTCCTTCTTCTCCACATGAATAGCAGCATTGGAGTAAAATCTGTTGAGGCCTTCTCCATCGTGGTCTTCAACACATTCCTTCATCACAGTTCTTTCATAACTTCTCGAGGGCTTCTTTCATTCCTTCTTCCTGCTCCTGAATAGTTTGTTGCACCATGGAGTAAATGTGACACCGAGTCGGGTAGTGGGTGGTTCCTTCACACAAGAAACAAGTCACCGACTAGTTGGGCATTCCTCACCGGGTGTTTCTCCTCACAATGAGGGCATCCATCCTTGTGTTCCTCCTGGTGTGTCCTATTTCTCCAAATCTTGCAGGCACAAGGTTTATTTCTTGGTGTATCATGGTGCTTCCGGATGAGACGTGATCTCAACAGGGTCTTCTTGAATTCCTCCCAAGTTCTTGTTCCATTAAATCCTTGTATGGCTTGATGCATTTTCCACCAGGTTGCAGCACTCTCGGTAAAATACTGAAGAGCATATTGAACCTCATACTTCCTTGCAATCATTTTCTTCTCGAAGTGATCCTCCATGTTTTGAATCCATAGCTCTGACTCCAACTGAGTCATCGGTCCAGAGAATACCAGTCCTTCTTCATTCATCATCTATGGCTCCAAGGGTTTTAGGGTGAGATAAGAGAGAGCTGGATAGAGAGAGATACACACAATACAAACAATAATTTTTTGAAAAAAAAGGTTTTACTTTGTGGCTGTCGGAAAACATCAAACAAATGACAGCTCACAAATCATCGCATCTAACGTAGGTGTACAACAGGGGTTTGGTCTCTAAAGGTCAAATAATTCTTCAAAACTTCAAATTCTTCAAGTCTTCAGAGTCTTCAATTGTTGCAGCTTCAACTCTTCTAATGCATGGTGAAATCCTGGTTACTTTGAAGGGGTCATCAGTTGTCCGATATCTTTCTTGGAGCGGCTTCAGTTGATCCTTCATGTGGTCAAAAGGGAAAAGGGGTATATTCTAACTATTTGAGGTGAGAGGGTCTATTTGATAAAATCAGAAAAGATGAGAAGTAAGAGTCTTTTTGAAAATAAAGTTTTAGAAATTTCCTGTCCTAGGGCTTTCCGGTTTCTAGGGTCACGTCCTACACCAACATGAGCTCGATACCATATCTCAGAGCGACCCGACCTCGACGGTCAAGCCTCGTGTATCCGTGCCATCCTCGGATCAGTATGCGGCACACACAAGACATCAATGTATATATCAAAGTGCAATCACATGTATAAATAACGTAAAACTGATATGTACCTCATAAGTCTCGGCGAAACAACAACGGGTGTGGAGTCCCATCAACGCCATCGGCAGGTTGAGTGTAGACCGTAACCTGTATCGTAACTCTTACTCGTCGAGGAAATATCTGCAACATGATACGTTGCAGCCGTGTAGGTCATACATTGAATGTACCGCAAGATCACAATAAGAGAAAACAGATGATAAACTATACTATATGCAGTATGGCTTTGTGGCTCAGATTCGAGTTTTGTTTATGTAAAAGCTGATTTATTTTCCCTACATCAAATGAATAAATGAAGTCTGTACTATGGAGTTTTCTATCATGACATGGTTCCGCCAACCGATGTCTCATAGCCCAAATCATCATAAGTTTCCCACAATTAAGTTATCAGTCCGGTGTTGAGAGTTCCGAGATAGATCCAAGTCCAGATGCTCAAATTGTCCGTAATCGGGACACGGCTAATCGATTAGGTTTTAACCTCTGCAGAGGTTTGTACACTTTACCCGCAAGATTCGATCCTCTCTTTACGTTCTCGCACTTCGTGGTGTTTGAGAACAAGATGACCAAACATGGTCTTCCAAGAGTTCCTCCGACCACCGTCCGTGCTCATCCAATCCTACCGTAGTTCTACATCTGCTAGCACCGTCCCAGCCAGAGTCACAACTAAGGTCAACCAAGCCGAGCCCATAGTGACTTGCGGTTGCATGTAAGCTTCCGGCATGAAGTATTCTTCCGTCTCTTTGAGTCAGGGTGAAGCTTTCCGCAAGATGTCATGGCGCTTCTCCATGTATCCCGCCAACCACTGGTTTCTCCAGGTGCCCGTCAACCGCCCTTCACCCAAGAGTGTGTATTGAATTCTTGTCTCGAGTCTTGAAGTCTTGAGGCCTTGAAGATGCAGTCCTTGCAGATTCCATCATGGAGTTGTCGTCATTGACGTAGATCCTCCATTCTCACACCACTCCCGAGCACTCATACCAAACCCCGTCTACTATAGCGTAGCATTAAAATAAAATATCGTCCCGGGCTTGGTAACAGGGTGATGGTTTCCTACCTCATGCATACTACTCAACTACAAGAATTCAATATCACTACTGGAGGCTTTGTTGCAAAGATGACACTAGATGCAATAAAACACATAGGTATGAAAAACATGGTCAAAGTGAACTTGCCTGGTAATACTTGATGAAGATAACAACGCTGTCAGAAAATGACTTGGTAGAACTAATCGTCACTCCGTTGAAAATCTATATTAAATAGACAATCATATAAGCAATCATCCTAGCAATCAATTCTATCAATCATAACAATACTCAATCAAAATAAAAGCAACAAGAAAACCAAGTCGAAAACCAAAGGAAAAACTTCGAAAGAAAAATTCAAGGAAAAACTAGTGGTGACCAACTCACACAAATCTTAACATAACATTACTAAATTATTCTCATATTTTTTCTACAGCAAAGAAAATATAAATCTAATAAAATAACAGAAAATAAATTACTAATTTACTAACTAACAAAAGAACTAATATAAAACTACTATAACCATCTAGTGAATACTAGAACAAATATAGCAACTAGCAAAACACTAAGACAACTATAACAGCAAATCATTTATTAAAACATTAATAAACTATACTAAATAAACATAACAACTAATGTGTTCACAAATAACAGAAACAAAAAACAATATAACTTGAAGTGGAAAAATAATTACTTTTAAAACTAATAAAACTATTTTTATCCACTATCACTATGAACTAAACAAGCAATTACAAAAACAGTAACTAAACACTAATAAATAACTACAAGAATTTCTCTACTGTAGCTAAACATAAACATATAACAACAAGTGAAAATCTACAAAAGGAATGAACTAAAATAATTAAAAACAATAATTACCTAACTAAAACAACTATATAAGCAAAACAGTACTGTTTTTACTAAAAATCTAATTTAAAATACTCCAAAATTATCAAACTAAATCCTACAGCTAAAACATATCACAAGTGACCAGGAGCAAAAAGAATTAATTAAAACCTATTTTAAACTCAAGTTATGGCCAAAATACTAATCTGAACAAAATTTATCAAATTCAAATTTAAACTACTCAAATTTGAAATCTAGAGACACTAACAGAAACTTCAGCAAATTTGTGACACATAGCAATTGGAATCACTCAAAAATACTAAAAACTCTAAAAGATATGAATTTTCTAAGATTGCTATTTTCTGAAAAAATGAATTACGGGATTTCGTGGATCTCACCGGAGTAGTCGCTTGAGTTGGGGAAGAAGATCGGATCCGATGTTGCGGTTGATCCTAGAGGAAAGGAGATCACGGGACGGTGGGAGGAGATCATATAAACCTCAGGAGAGGTCGAGGGCGCGGCGGCAGCACTTGGCGGC
Organism: Aegilops longissima; assembly: GCA_021605205.1. Taxonomy (NCBI): domain Eukaryota; kingdom Viridiplantae; phylum Streptophyta; class Magnoliopsida; order Poales; family Poaceae; genus Aegilops; species Aegilops longissima. Next base: position 605,072,816 of record CM038682.1, read on the forward strand.
GGCGGTGGCAAGCGGCGGCGGTGGTGCTGCACTGCTGCTGCTGCGGAGAGGAGAGGAGAGGTGTTGGTTTGATGTGTTGGAGGGAGGGGGGGGTGCTTGGGTATTTATATTAGGGAGGGGAGGGTTTTCCTTGGGGTAGGGGACAAGAAATAGACTAGGATTAGGAAACAAAAGGGAAAAGATCTAGAAACTAATCGGAATAAACGGAAGTAGGAAAAGAGTCCTACTAGGAAAGGAAAAGGAAAAGGAAAGGAGCGGCTCCCTCTTGGCTCACTGTGCGCGCGTGGGCATTGGCCTTGGCCGGCCGGCCGCTGGCTTGGCCTTGGGCCTTGGCCCTTGGCCCGGCGGGGCGCGGCGATTTTTTTTTTTGACAGAGACAACAAAACAAAAATAAATAAAATTTTTATATAGGCATATAATATATCAAAATTTTCAGAAAAAGATTTTCTACAACATGAATACTATTTTAGCTTCAAATAAAATACACACAAATTTTAATAATTCACACAGTGCTACCGGTCCAATAAAATCCAATAAAAATAATTTTTAAAATACCAAAATGACTTCAAATTAATTTCTCTCCAATTTTCTGATGTAGGGAATCATGTTACCCTATTTTCCATATATTTTGTTTTTGGAGGAAAATAATTTGAATAAAACTCAAATAACTCCAAATTGGAAATAAATTCAAAAGAACTTTGAATTTAATTCTTTTAAAACTCCCAACTCATATTTCATTTAATTTGAAGAAGTCATTTTATCTTCTCTCGTGAAAATCATTGAGTTGCATAAAGTTTCAGAATTGGAAATATTTTCCAAATGAAATTCAAATATTTTCAACACCCCTTGTCATTTAAATAAATGGAAGAAGTCAGGTCATCTTCTCTCCAGGGTTTTGTGGTGAAGAGTATTTGAATTAATGAAAAGCATAAAAGCAAAAATGAAGGTTTGGGAAAGTCCTTTTATTCCCTCTCATTTAACTTTCAAAAAGTTTCGAATTCACTCACTTTTAGTAAATTAATCACTCAACAATCAAACAAACAATCAGAATTATTTATTTAATATAACATTCCAAAATTTAGAATTTTGGGATGTTACAGATTCTGTCATAAATTTGTCATGGATGTAAATGCATGACAAAAAACGCGACCTACTGTGACAAACACGTATCATCACGGAAGTGTATTTTTTTTGTAGTGCAAGCTTAGATGCTTGAGACTTCTTGAAATATTATCTTGGGGTGCCTTGGGCATCCCCAAGCTTGAGATTTTGTGTCTCCTTAATTCCTCTCATATCACGGTTTCCTAAATCTCAAAAGCTTCGTTCACACAAAACTCAACAAAGACTCGTGAGATAAGTTAGTATAAACCAATGCAAAAACCTTATCATACTATACTATAGCAAATCACTAAAATTATTATTCAATATTGCATACTGAATGCCTCCGCATATTTAATACTCCTATCCTCAAATATAATAATTAAACAAGCAAACATATGCAAACAATGCAAACATAACAACAATCTGCCTAAACAGGACAGTCTGTAAAGAATGCAGCAAGATCCATACTTACCTAGCTCCAAAAATTATGAAAGAACATTCCCACTGTAGTGAATTTATCAAAGCTTATTATGCAAAAGGTTTCAACATTTTATCACATTCTGACTTTTCTAGGGAATTTTTGCAACAGCGGTAAACTTTCTGTTTTGAAACAGCAACATGTATACTTGCAAAATAAGCATGGTAAAGGCTATCCTTGACATTTTTATTGAAAATAGAGATGCAAAGCATTATTCTAAATAACAGAAAGCAATGATAAAGAAAATAAAATGACTCTTCAAGCAACACACATATCATGTCGTGAATAAAAATATAGCTCCAAGTAAAGTTACCGATGAACGAGGACGAAAGAGGGGATGCCTTCCGGGGCATCCCCAAGCTTAGATGCTTAGTTATCCTTGAATATTACCTTGGGGTGCCTTGGGCATCCCCAAGCTTAGGCTCTTGCCACTCCTTATTCCATAGACCATCAAATCTTTACTCAAAACTTGAAAACTTCACAACACAAAACTTAACAGAAAACCTGTAAGCTCCGTTAGCGAAAGAAAACAAAACACCACTTCAAGGTACTGTAATGAGCTCATTATTTATTTGTATTGGTGTTAAATATACTATATTCCAACTTCTCTATGGTTTATAAACAATTTTACTAGCCATAGATTCATCAAAATAAGCAAACAACACACGAACAACAGAATCTGTCAAAAACAGAACAGTCTGTAGTAATCTGTAACTAACGCAAACTTCTGGAACTCCGAAAATTCTAAAATAAATTGGTAGACCTGAGGAATTTGTCTAGTAATCATCTTCAAAAAGAATCAACTAAATGTCACTCTCCAGTAAAAAGTTTTGGCTAATATCGTGAGCGCTAAAGTTTCTGTTTTTTACAGCATGATCATAAAGACTTCACCCAAGTCTTCCCAAAGGTTCTACTTGGCACAAACACTAACTAAAACATAAAACCACATCTAAACAGAAGCTAGATGGATTATTTATTACTAAACAGAACCAAAAATCAAGAAACTAAAAAAAATTGGGTTGCCTCCCAACAAGCGCTAACGTTTAACGCCCCTAGCTAGGCATGATGATTTCAATGATGCTCACATAAAAGGTAAGAATTGAAACATAAAGAGAGCATCATGAAGAATATGACTAGCATATTTAAGTCTAACCCACTTCCTATGCATAGGGATTTTGTGAGCAAAAAACTTATGGGAACAATAATCAACTAGCATAGGAAGGCAAAACAAACATAACTTTAAAACTTTAAGCACATAGAGAGGAAACTTGATATTATTGCAATTCCTACAAGCATATATTCCTCCCTCATAATAATTTTCAGTAGCATCATGAATGATTTCAACAATATAGACAGCACCTAAAATTATTTTCATGATCTACAAGCATAGAAATTTTATTACTCTCCACATAAGCAAATTTATTCTCATCAATAATAGTGGGAGTAAACTCAACAAAATAACTATCATGTGGTTGAAAATTAAGATCAAGATGACAAGTTTCATGGTTATCATTATTCTTTATAGCATACATGTCATCACAATAATCATCATAGATAGGAGGCATGCTTTCATCATAATAAATTTGCTCATCAAAACTTGGGGGACAAAAAATATCATCTTTGTCAAACATAGCATCCCCAATCTTGTGGCTTTGCATATCATTAGCATCATGGATATTCAAGGAATTCGTACTAACAACATTGCAATCATGCTCATCATTCAAATATTTTATGCCAAGAATTCTATGTAATTCTTCTTCTAACACTTTGGCACAACTTTCCTTTCCATCATACTCACGAAAGACATTAAAAAGATGAAGCATATAAGGCAACCTTAATTCCATTTTTTGTAGTTTTCTTTTATAGACTAAACTAGTGATAAAACAAGAAACTAAAAGATTCGATTGCAAGATATAAAGATATACCTTCAAGCACTCACCTCCCCGGCAACGGTGCGAGAAAAAAGCTTAGTTGACGGGTGTGAGTGCCGCTTCTCTAACCTCCCGACAGCGGCGCCGGAAAAGAGATTGATGTCTACTACACAACCTTCTTCTTATAGACGTTGTTGGGCCTCCAAGTGCAGAGGTTTGTAGGACAGTAGCAAATTTCCTCAAGTGGATGACCTAAGGTTTATCAATCCGTGGAGGCGAGGGATGAAGATGGTCTCTCTCAAATAACCCTGCAACCAAATAACAAAGAGTCTCTTGTGTCCCCAACACACCCAATAAAATGGTAAATTGTATAGGTGCACTAGTTCGGCGAAGAGATGGTGATACAAGTGCAATATGGATGGTAGATATAGTTTTTGTAATCTGAAAATATAAAACAGCAAGGTAGCAAGCGATAAAAGTGAGCGTAAACGGTATTGCAATGCTAGGAAACAAGGCCTAGGGTTCATACTTTCACTAGTGCAAGTTCTCTCAACAATAATAACATAGTTGGATCATATAACTATCCTCAACATGCAACAAAGAGTCACTCCAAAGTCACTAATAGCGGAGAACAAACAAAGAGATTATGGTAGGTACGAAACCACCTCAAAGTTATTCTTTCCAATCAATCCATTGGGATATTCCTATAAGTGTCACAAACAACCCTAGAGTTCGTACTAGAATAACACCTTAAGACACAAATCAACCGAAACCCTAATGTCACCTAGATACTCCAAATGTCACCTCAAGTATCCGTGGGTATGATTATACGATATGAATCACACAATCTCAGATTCATCTATTCAACCAACACATAGAACCTCAAAGAGTGCCCCAAAGTTTCTACTGGAGAATCAAGACGAAAACGTGTGCCAACCCCTATGCATAAGTTCATGGGCGGAACCCACAAGTTGATCACCAAAACATACATCAAGTGAGTCACGTGATATCCCATTGTCACCACAGATACGCACGGCAAGACATACATCAAGTGTTCTCAAGTCATTAAAGACTCAATCCGATAAGATAACTTCAAAGGGAAAACTTAATCCATTACAAGAGAGTAGAGGGGATAAGAAACATAAGATCCAACTATAATAGCAAAGCTCGCGATACATCAAGATTGTGCCAAATCAAGAACACGAGAGAGAGAGATCAAACACATAGCTACTGGTACATACCCTCAGCCCCGAGGGTGAACTACTCCCTCCTCGTCATGGAGAGCGCAGGGATGATGAAGATGGCCACCGGTGAGGATTCCCCCCTACGGCAGGGTGCAAGAACAGGGTCCCGATTGGTTTTTGGTGGCTACAGAGGCTTGCGGCGGCGGATCTCTCGATCTATTCTGTTCCTCGAAGTTTTTATGGTATATGGATATATATAGGAGGAAGAAATACGTCAGGGGAGCCATGAGGGGCCCACGAGGGTGGAGGGCGCGCCCCCCTACCTCGTGGCTCCCTCGTTTCTTTCCTGACATGCACTCCAAGTCTATTAGGTTGCTTTCCTTCCAAAAATAACTTCTCCAGAAGGTTTCATTCTGTTTTGACTCCGTTTGATATTCCTTTTCTTCGAAACACTGAAACAAGGGAAAAACAGGAACTGGCAGTGGGCTCTGGGTCAATAGGTTAGTCCCAAAGATAATATAAAAGTGCATAGTAAAGCCCATAAAACATCCAAGATGGATAATATAATAGCATGAATACTTCATAAATTATAGATACGTTGGAGACGTATCACGTAGCATATCTTCTCGACTCGTTGAGGCCTTGGACGCACAAGGAGAGCTGGCGAGGCTTGGGAGGCCGCTTGTACGTGCTGGTGAAGTTGCGGATGAAGGCTTCAGTGAAATAAATCCAACTGTTGATGCTGCGGGTCTTCAGGCTATTCAGCCATGTCCGGGCCGTACCCTGGAGCATGAGCGGAACATACTTCACAGCAACACACTTGTTGCCGTTTGCTATGCTGACGTCCGTGGAGTAGTCGACCAGCCAGTCCTCCGGCTTCACGGAGCCGGTGTATTTGGGCGTATCTCTTGGGAGCGTGAACCCTTTGGGAAAGGGATCAACGCGGATGCGGGGGCCGAAGCAAGGCGGGCCCAACGCGTCTTCTTTTCTAGCACCAGGGATCGGTTGAGGTGATCGATCCGGTGGCGGGCATCATTCTCCCTGATTCCTTCTCGGGGGCCAAGCCGGCCTCCAAGACTCGGATGATCAACAGGCGGCGGGGACACGCGCCTTTCGCTGCGCTGGGGAGGCTGGTAGTCGCCTGGTCGCTCCACCGCTCGTGGACGGCCATCATGGTCGCGCTCGATGGTGATGTGCGTCCGACTGCACCTGGCAGCCGGCTCCTTGTCTCATCGCTCCCGGTGGCCGCCTGTCGGCATCTGGGAGGTCGCGCCGTGTGATGTCTACTACACAACCTTCTTCTTGTAGACGTTGTTGGGCCTGCAAGTGCACATGTTTGTAGGACAGTAGCAAATTTCCCTCAAGTGGATGACCTAAGGTTTATCAATCCGTGGGAGGCGTAGGATGAAGATGGTCTCTCTCAAGCAACCCTGCAACCAAATAACAAAGAGTCTCTTGTGTCCCCAACACACCCAATACAATGGTAAATTGCATAGGTGCACTAGTTCGGCGAAGAGATGGTGATACAAGTGCAATATGGATGGTATATATAGGTTTTTGTAATCTGAAAATATAAAAACAGCAAGGTAACAAGTGGTAAAAGTGAGCGTAAACGGTATTTCAATGCTAGGAAACAAGGCCTAGGGTTCATACTTTCACTAGTGCAAGTTCTCTCAACAATAATAACATAATTGGATCATATAACTATCCCTCAACATGCAACAAAGAGTCACTCCAAAGTCACTAATAGTGGAGAACAAATGAAGAGATTATGGTAGGGTACGAAACCACCTCAAAGTTATTCTTTCGAATCAATCCGTTGGGCTATTCTTATAAGTGTCACAAACAGCCCTAGAGTTCGTACTGGAATAACACCTTAAGATACAAATCAACCAAAACCCTAATGTCACCTAGATACTCCAATGTCACCTCAAGTATCCATGGGCATGATTATACGATATGCATCACACAATCTCAATTCATCTATTCAAACCAACACATAGAACCTCAAAGAGTGCCCCAAAGTTTCTACCGGAGAATCACAACGAAAACGTGTGCCAACCCCTATGCATAGGTTCATGGGTGGAACCCGCAAGTGGATCACCAAAACATACATCAAGTGAATCACGTGATATCCCATTGTCACCACAGATACGCACGACAAGACATACATCAACTGTTCTCAAATCTTTAAAGACTCAATCCGATAAGATTACTTCAAGGGGAGAACTCAATTCATTACAAGAGAGTAGAGGGGGAGAAGAAACATAAGATCCAACTATAATAGCAAAGCTCGCGATACATCAAGATCGTGCCAAATCAAGAACACAAGAGAGAGAGATCAAACACATAGCTACTGGTACATACCCTCAGCCCCGAGGGTGAACTACTCCCTCCTTGTCATGGAGAGCGCCGGGATGATGAAGATGGCCACCGGTGATGGGTTCCCCCTCCGGCAGGGTGCCGGAACGGGCTCCCGAGAGGTTTTTGGTGGCTACAGAGGCTTGCGGCGGCGGAACTCCCGATCTATCTTCTGTTCTGGAAGTTTTACGATACGTAGGTATATATGGGTGTAGGGGGTACGTCGGTGGAGTTTCGGGGGGCCCACGAGGTAGGGGGGCATGCCCCCACCCTCGTGAGCACCTCCCGTATCTCCTGACGTAGAGTCCAAGTCTATCCGGTGGGTTTCCTTCCAAAAATAACTTCTCCAATTGATTTCGTTCCGTTTTGAATCCGTCTGATATTCCTTTTCCTCAAACACTGAAATAGGCATAAAACAAAGAAATCTGGGCTGGGCCTCCGGTTAATAGGTTAGTCCCAAAAGTAATATAAAAGTGGAAAATAAAGCCCAATATTGCCTAAAACAGTAGATAATATAGCATGGAGCAATCAAAAATTATAGATACGTTGGAGACGTATCAAGCATCCCCAAGCTTAATTCCTGCTCGTCCTCGAGTAGGTAAATGATTCTCAAAGTAATTCTCTTTATTGTGGCATGAATGTTCAGATCCAAATGATTCAAAATAAAAGTTCATATTGATAAAAGAAATAGTAATACTTCAAGCATACTAATCAAAGTAATCTTGTCTTCTCAAAATAGCATGGCAAAAGAAAGTTCATCCCTACAAAATCATATAGTTAGGCTATGCTTCATTTTCGTCACACAAAGATGTTCCCAACTTCTATACTCCCGATGACAAGCCAAGTAATTGTTTCATACTTAAATAATCTCAAACTTTTTCAACCTTCACGCAATACATGAGCGTGAGCCATGGATATAGCACTACGGGTGGAATAGAATATGATGATGGGGATTGTGTGGAGAAGACAAAAAAGGAGAAAGTCTCACATTGACGAGGATAATCAACGGGCTATGGAGATGCCCATCAATTGATGTCAACATGAGGAGTAGGGATTGCCATGCAACGGATGCACTAGAGCTATAAATGCTCAACAAAAGAAAACTAGTGGGTGTGCATCCAACTTGCTTGCTCACGAAGACCTAGGGCATTTGAGGAAGCCCATCGTAGGAATATACAAGCCAATTTCTAAAATGAAAAATTCCCACTAGTATGAAAAAGACAACTTATGAGACTCACTATATGAAAAACATGGTGTTACTTTGAAGCACAATATATGAGACTCACTACATGAAGAACAAGGTCCTACTTTGAAGCACAAGTGTGGAAAAAGAGATAGTAACATTGCCCTTTTTATTTTTTTATTTTTTTGGCCTTTCTTTTTTTCTTTTTGGCCTTTCTATTTTTTTTCTTTTTTTTCTTTGGGCAATGCTCTAATAATGATGATCATCACACTTCTATTGATTACAACATAAGGATTACAACTCGAAACTAGAACAAGATATGCCTCTATATGAATGCCTCCGGCGGTGTACCGAGATGGTGCAATGAATCAAGAGTGACATGTATGAAAAATAATGCATGGTGGCTTTGCCACAAATACGATGTCAACTACATGATCATGCAGTGGCAATATGACAAAAGTAAAGTATGTCATGATGATGATGAACGGAACGGTGGAGAGTTGCATGGCAAGATATCTCGGAATGGCTATGGAAATGCCATACATAGGTAGGTATGGTGGCTGTTTTGAGGAAGATATAGGGAGGTTTATGTGTGATAGAGCGTATCGTATCACGGGGTTTGGATGCACCGGCGAAGTTTGCACCAACTCTCAAGGTGAGAAAGGGCAATGCACGGCAATCAAGAGGCTAGCAAAGGCGGAAAGGTAAAAGTGCGTATAATCCATGGACTCAACATTAGTCAAAAGAACCCATATACTTATTGCAAAACTTTAGAAGTCATCAAAAATCAAGCACTACGCGCATGCTCCTAGGGGGATAGATTGGTAGGAAAAGACCATCGCTCGTCCCCGACCGCCACTCATAAGGATGCACAAGCCAGGTACACTTCATGTTTCAAATTTGTTACACAACTTTAACCATACGTGCATGCTACGGGACTTGCTAACTTCAACACAAGCATTCTTTAAATTCATAATCACCCAACTAGCATGACTTTAATATCACTACTTCCATATCTCAAAACAATTATCAAGTATCAAATTGATCATAGCATCCAATTCACTTCCTATGATAGTTTTCGTTCAAATTACCATGCTGTTTAAGACTCTCAAAATAATATAAGTGAAGCATTAGAGTTCATATATTTCTTCAAAATAAAACTACCACCATGCTCTAAAAGATATAAGTGAAGCACTAGAGCAAATGACAAACTACTCCGAAAGATATAAGTGAAGATCAATGAGTAGTCGAATTATTATGCAACTATGTGAAGACTCTCCCACATTTAGGAATTTCAGATCTTGGTATTGTATTCAAACAGCAAGCAAAACAAAATAAAATGACAATGCAAGGATAGCACGACTCATGTGAAGAAGCAAAAACTTAGGCTCAACTGATACTAACCGATAGTTGTTGAAGAAGAAAGGTGGGATGCCTACCGGGGCATACCCAAGCTTAGATGCTTGAGACTTCTGGAAATATTATCTTGGGGTGCCTTGGGCATCCCCAAGCTTGAACTTTTGTGTCTCCTTAATTCCTCTCATATCATGGTTTCTCTTTTTATCAAAACCTTCATTCACAACAAACTCAACAAGAACTCGTGAGATAGGTTAGTATAAACCAATGCAAAACCTTATCATTTCCTACTTAAAAAATTACTAAAATTATTATTCAACATTGCATACTAAATGCCTCTGCATATTTAATACTCCTATCCTCAAATAGAATCATTAAACTGTAAGATCCCAAATTTTCAATTTGGAATGTTATACATTAAGTCATCATGCATATCATATTTTCTCGCATTTTGTTGATCCTAGAAATTCACGCAACTCAAGGACCCTCGGAGAGAGTTGTAGATTTCGAAATTTTTGTATTTGAGTTCTCTCAAAACTATGAAAAGAGGATCATTGGATTTATTTATTTTATCTTCAAATATTTTTCCAATATCAAAAATAAGAGAGGAATAATATGACTTTCCCAAAATTTAGGAAAATGAAGATTTAATAAATAAATCAAATTTTGGATTTTCTCGGAGTTTATTGCCTTAGGGAAAAACGCGTGTTTTCAAAAATTGCATTTTAGGCCCCGAGTAAAAGTTCATTTTGTTCGACTCATTTTTAGGAGTCGGGGAAAGTTTACTTTATTAATTTTGGAGTTCGTTTAGATTTTTTTTCTGTATTTTTCTCTTGTGAAACCGATTTAAAAAGAGAGAGAGTCAGGCGCCTTGGGCCAAAGGCCCAAGCCGCCAAGCCAGCCGGCCGGCCAGGAGGCCAAGGCCATCGCTAGCGCACGCCGCACCGGGGAGCCAGGGAGCCGCCCCGGTTTCCTTTTCTTTTACAAATCCTAGTAGGATTTGGACCCGTTTCGTTATTCCGTTTTATTCCTAGGATTCCTAATCCTACTCTAATTCTTGTCCCTACTCCAAGCAAAAACCCTCCCTCCCCAATATAAATACCCAAGCACCCCCCTCTAACACATCAAACCAACACCTCTCCTCTCCTCTCCTCCAAGAGCAGCAGCAGCCACCACCAGCGCCGCCGCCCTACACCGCCGCCGCCAAGTGCCGCCCGCCGCTTTACGCTGCCGCCGCGGAGCCCCTAGCCTCTTGAGGTACTAGCCCAGCCAGCGCCACCTTTTCTTTTCCTCGGTTCGGTTTTTCGTAAATCGTTCCGGTTTCGTTCGGTTTTCTAGATTGGTTTTTCGTTTGGTTTTCTTTCCAAACCCTAGATCGGTTTTTCTCGCGGTTTTCTTTCCGGCTTTGTTTAAAGCGTTAGCGGACCGTTCGTCCTAACGAACGTGATCACCGGTTTGCTTCGGTTAATGAACGTCCGTTCGTTCAATGGTTCGTCGTTTTCTTTCTCATCGGATTTATTCCGCTATTTTTCTGATAGCGATTTCAGATCCAATTTTCTTTCTAGTCTATCTTCTCGCTCGTTTATCGGAATCAGGTGATTCAAGCGCCTGGAGTTTCATCTCGAAACCGCCGTTCCGACTAATCAACTTAAACAAAGTTTTGCTACTGTAAAATTTGACTTAGTTTCAACTTGCTAGAACCGAGTTGTTTTCTTTCGTCATTTGACTTTCGTTGCTTTATTTGATTCGATTCTTTTTGCAACCAGGGTTCTTAAGTTGAACTTTCTAGTTAGATCTTTTATTTGAGATTTACCGGTGCATTAGATGAGTACTTATTGTATGCTTGTTGTTTGTCTGCGATAGATCACCTGGAGTGCGCCGCTTGTTACTTCGAATCTCTAGGTTTCGCGAATCATCAGCAAGGCAAGTAACACTTTGATCATACTTTCTCATACCCAGTTTTTATGCATTAGATCAATCCTCAAACACTTGCATGATTAGGACCTAAATAAATTGTGGGATGGGAAGTAGATTGAGGTAGTACCTATTACCTGTTTTACTTATGAAACCTTGGGAGTTACTTCTACATTTGCTTATTATGCTATGCTATGCTAGTAGACGTGGATTGGGTGAGTGTATTCCATGACAGATGTGAGATTGTTAAATTAATGGTTTATTTAAGGTGGCAACTTAAACACACATCTGGGTGGATTGAGGCACCTGGTTTCTATCAGGACTTGCCTGTTTTTCTTGGACCGCCACCCAGTGCTCAAAGGGATCATAAGATCATTCATGCTAGTAACTTCCGTGTGCAGCCACAAGCCATTATGGGCTCTGGCATAGTTGATTAAGTCGTGTGAACTCTTACAGTGGTAGACTAGCAGATGTAGGGGTTGTAGGTGGTACGGTCTACCCATCGTAAGGTGGAAACGCAACGAAGACTATGTCTCGGTCATCCGTCTCTCAAACACCATGTAGTGCGAGAAACCAAGCGGAGGCGATCGAGTCTTGTGGGGAAAAGTCATAAACCTCTGCGAGTGTATAAACTAATCATGATTAGCCGTGTCCCCGGTTATGGACATCTTGAGTATCTAGTACTTGAATATCATGTGAATCTCAACATGTTACTCTAATTAATATTGTTGGGTTTTAATGAGTACTTTTAATTGGGATTGAGGATCTTGTCAACCATTCTCAATGTTTAACAACCACCATGATAGTTAAACAAATTTATTCCTTTGCGATGAGGAAAAACTGGCTTTATGCAAAACTGTAACCATAGAGCTTTTCCACCAGCCAAATATGCATGTAGTATAGCCAATACTCATTATTTCTCTCTATGTGTTACATTGCGGCATATTCCATGTCTTGACCCGTTCTGGCTGCAACTTTCATGTTGCGACTTTTCGAATTTACAGTAAGGTGCTTTAGGTCGTGGTTCTATACTCGATGATGCGGCTGGAGTTGATGGACTCACTTATCTTCCAAGTCTTCCGCTGTTATCGTTATTATATGGCCTTAAGCCATATTTATTGTAATAAGTCCTCTTTTGGGCAGCGATGTAATAAGTGTGTGATTGCTACTCTGTTATAAATCCTTGAAATCTTGTGTGGTGTCAAGATTCTGATCCGTGGATGACACCGAGCACGAGACTTGATCCATTCGGTCGGGTCGCTCTGAGAGATGGTATCGAGCACACGCCGATCGTAGGACACGACCACTAAGTTAAACCCATAGATCACTATTCTCTTCTCATTTTCTAACTCCTCATCTTTTCTACTCTTTTAGGATGAAGGACGCCAAGATCAAGTCGCCCAACCAGATGAAGGCACACCTTTTGGATTTCACTTGAAGGAAGTCACCAAGTACTGAACATTGGACTACCAAGTTTCACGGGACTTTCAACGCCACTCTGCTCAAGAAGAGCGCTGGAAGGTTCAAGCTCACGTTCCGGAAGGACATTCGCCCCAATCACCAAGCCTATAGATAGTGTTTTCGATTGCACCGACCTGAGTGCAGGAAAGAGCATGGCAGCTCATATCACCATGGGACGCATTGGAGAAGTTTACCAAAAAGACCTCAAGGACACCATCTATCAGATTTGCGGACGCCGAGATGAACAATGGGAGATAGTCAGCACCAAGAAGGATAGATCCATTGCAGCTTTCATCCAGGAGTTAAACCAGCACATTCGACGCCAGGAGAACTAGATGTGCAATGATATGATCGAATTGAAGGATGCGAAGGGAAGGATCATCGAACTTGAAGAAGAACTAAAGTCTACACGTAAGGACTACATGGACGAGATCGTAGCTGTAGCAAGACACAATAACGATCTTAAGTATGAGATTGAAGAACTCAAGAAGAAATTGGCGCTCAGGAATGAAGACAAGTACGTCGGCTGTCCGAGCAACTACATCATCATCGATGACACCGACTCGGATCCAAGTGAACCCGACTTTGAAGACGAAGCTGGAGCAGACATCATGGAGTCTTCCACCGGTTCAAATTAGTAGATGACCCCCACACATTAGTAGTATTACCTCCATGTAACATCATAGTACACGCACTTTTGCGATAGTTAGATCGTTGTAAGCCCTTTGTTTGAATTGAATGAAGTGATTTTGTGTGCATTTGCTCATATACATTTGGGTAGTGTTTCTCCTTAGACCTCACTCTACTTCTTAATTTCTCATCTTTTCTAAACCCATCAGATGCCCCGAGGCGCGACCCGGGTTTGTTTTCCCTTGAGAGATCACCCAGTTGATCCAGCAGCAAAACACTTTGATCCAAACATTGATACAGAACCAAGGCAACAACAACAACCCACCGCCACCACCACCCGCAGATCACTTGACACGTTTCTTAAGGCTGAACCGCGGTGTTTTCCAAGATCACCGAGCCGATAGTAGCGATGATTGGCTCCGTAAGGTAGGGAGGAGTTGACCACCGTAGGGTGTCTGAGATGGAGAAAAGGTGAAGTTTTCTACACACCAGGTTGAAGGACCCAGCAGCATGGTGGGAGAATTTTACAGCCACTTACCACTGAGACACTGCCACATGGGATCAGTTTCACAAGCTTTCCGACTGCCCATGTCTCAAAGCAGGAGCTATGGCCATGAAGAAGCGTGAGTTTCAGCAACTTACGCCAAGGAGGAAGGACTGTTGGCGAGATGTGGATGATTTTAGTAAGTTAGCATGTTATGCCCCGGATGATGTTACTACGGATGCAGCTAAGCGGAGAAGTTTCGAAGGACTGAATGATGAATTAAGCATGCAGTTGATGGTAGCAAGTTTCAATAACTACCAGGAGTTGGTAGACCGTGCCCTCATGATTGAAGGAAAGCAGCAGCAAATTGAGAACCGCAAGAGGAAGTATGGGCAGGGAAGTATAACTCTGGAGCCAATGAAGCCCGTTATACCCCTAAGCGGGGAGTTCAGTTTCAGCATACCCATGGAGGAGGTAGTTCGCACAACCATAATGGCCACAAAAATGGAAATGGGAATGGAGGAAGCAACGGCCAGAACCGGACCACACCATCAACCCCAACCAAGAAAGACTTGAGTCATGTCACATGTTACAAGTGTTCCAAGAACGGACATTATGCAAATGAATGTCCCGAAGGCCAAGGTGGAAATGGAAGATCTGGAAAGAAGCCAAACCCTTTCAATAAAGGACAAGTGAACCACGTTACCGTGGAGGAGGTTGAAGATCAGCCCGATCAAGATGTCGGTAAGTTTTTGGTTAAGTCATTTACTGCACTAGTTCTTTTCGATACTGGTGCATCACATTCATACATATCAAGGGGATTTGTGGATAAGTACAAATTACCAACCCAAGCCCTTAGGTCACCCATGCTAGTAACCTCACCCGGAGCAGAATACATGGCTAGTATATGGTGTGATCGACTGCCATTAAGGATTGGATACTATGTTTTTCCTCGGACCTAATAGTTACGGAATCCCAAGGATTGGATGTGATATTAGGCATGGATTGGTTATCGAAGTATGGAGGGAACATAGATTGCGCCACTAAGTCAATTTTTCTTACCACCCGAGAAGGGAGGAGAATCAAGTATGTATCACAACATGAGCCGAGGAGAGCACAAGTAAATTCCTTATCAGGAGTTGTGCAGGAAGAAGTACCAGTGGTAAGGGATTTCCCTGATGTATTTCCGGAAGAGTTGCCAGGAATGCCACCGGATAGAGACATTGAGTTTTGATAGAGCTTTTGCAGTGCAGGCCCAATATCGAAGCGACCATACGGGATGCCCGCACAGGATTTGGCGGAAATCAAGAAGCGATTAAGGAGCTAATGGATAAAGGTTATATCGCCCAAGTTCTTCGCCTTGGGGATCACCCGTACTTTTAGTAGAGAAGAAGGACGAATCATTAAGGATGGTTGTAGACTATCGTGGTTTAAATCAAGTAACGATCAAGAACAAGTACCCACTACCTATGATAAATGATCTGTTTGATCGTTTGCAAGGAGCTAAAGTGTTTTCCAAGATCGATTTGCGATCAGGGTACCATCAGTTGAAGATTCGGGAGCAGGACATACCTAAGACAGCATTTACCACGAGATATGGACTGTATGAATATACCGTTATGTCATTTGGACTGACTAACGCGCCAGCCTATTTCATGAACCTGATGAACAAAGTGTTTATGGAGTTTTTGGATAAGTTCGTCGTGGTGTTCATAGATGATATTTTGGTTTTCTCGAAGAATGAAGAAGAACATAAGGAACATTTGCGATTGGTTTTGGAGAAACGAGGAACATCGATTATATGCCAAGTTTAGCAAATGTGAGTTTTGGCTAAAGGAAGTTGGATTTCTTGGACATGTTATATCCGGGGAAGGGATAGCAGTTGACCCCATGAAGGTTGAGACCGTAACCAAATGGGAGGCACCAACGGCAGTTGGAGAGATCCGGAGTTTCCTTGGACTCGCAGGATACTACCGAAGATTCATTGAGAATTTCTCAAGGATTGCAAAGCCTATGACGGAATTGCTGAAAAAAGATACCAAGTTCATATGGACTGAGGATTGTGAGGCAAGTTTTCAGGAGTTGAAGAAAAGATTGGTTACCTCACCAGTGTTAATTTTGCCAGATCAGACCAAGGATTATGAGGTGTATTGCGACGCTTCACGTCGAGGACTTGGAGCAGTGCTTATGCAGGAAGGAAGAGTTGTTTCATATGCTTCACGACAGCTTAAGCCTCATGAGTTGAATTATGCCACACATGATTTGGAGTTAGCAGCCGTTGTGCATGCATTGAAGACATGGAGACATTTTCTCATTGGAAATCATTGTGAGGTGTACACGGATCACAAGAGTTTGAAGTACATCTTCACGCAGAAGGAATTAAATCTCGAGACGGAGGAGATGGTTGGAGCTTATTAAGGATTATGATATGAGATTGCATTATCACCCCGGGAAGGCTAACGTTGTAGCAGACGCATTGAGCCGTAAGAGCCACGTCAATACACTAACGGTGGGAGGAATACCAAAGGAGTTAGCCGAAGACCTTCAAGAGCTATGTTTGGAAATAGTTCCGAGAGGCTATGTAGCAGCATTGGAGTTTCAGTCTCGTTGATGGACAAAATCGAGAAGCTCAAAAGGCGATAAGGAAGTTGCCTCTATAAAGGAGAAAATGAGCGAAGGAAAAGCTAAGGGATTTCGTGAGGATGAGCACGATACCCTATGGTTTGAGGACCGTGTTTATGTGCCAAATGACCCGGAGATCAGGAAGTTGATTCTGCAAGAAGCACATGATTCACCCTACTCGATTCACCCAGGAAATACCAAGATGTATTTAGATTTGAAGGAAACATTCTGGTGGACCAGAATGAAGAAGGATATCGCGGAGTATGTAGCAGTTTGCGATGTATGTCAAAGAGTGAAGGCAGAACATCAGAAGCCAGCAGGATTGTTGCAACCATTGCCAATACTCGAATGGAAGTGGGATAAACCAGGCATGGATTTCATCACAGGTTTGCCAAAGACTCGATCAGGCTATGACTCGATTTGGGTTATAGTCGACCGCTTGACGAAGGTAGCTCATTTCATTCCAGTCAAGACTACCTATAGCAGTGCTAAGTTGGCAAAGATATACATGACCAGAATTGTGTGTTTGCACGGAGTTCGAGGAGTATTGTATCGATAGAGGAACCCAATTTACCTCAAAGTTTTGGAATCGGTTGCACGAAACATTGGGAACCAGGCTGGAATTGATACAGCTTTCCACCCACGCACCGATGGACGACCGAGAGAGTCAATCAGATTTTGGAGGATATCTTTGAGAGCTTGTGCACTAGATTATGGATCTAGTTGGGATGATAACTTCCGTATGCAGAGTTTTCTTATAACAACAGTTACCAAACCAGCTTGAAGATGGCACCTTCGAGGCTTTATGCGGAAGGAGGTGCAGGACACCGTTATCATGGGACGAAGCCGAGACCGTCGATTGTTTGGACCAGATTTGATCAAGGAGTCGAGCGAAGGTTAAGTTGATTCGTGATAGGCTCAAGGTAGCCCAGTCCGCACGAGAAAAGCTATGCGGATTCAAAAGCATAGGCGATAGAATATGAAGTTGGAGACAGAGTTTATCTTAGAGTATCCCCACTACGAGGAGTTAAGCGATTTGGAGTTAAAGGAAAGTTAGCACCACGTTTCGTTGGACCGTATAGGATCTTGCAACGCATGGGAGAATTTGCTTATAAGCTAGAATTACCAGAAGGACTGTCAGGAGTTCATGACGTGTTCCATGTTTCTCAGCTGAAGAAATGTCACGCCGAGATGGCGGAAGTACCGCTAAGAGATACAGTGCCACTTGAAGCAATTCAGTTGAAGGATGATTTAACATATGAGGAGAAACCAGTCAGGATTCTCGAATATGCCAGCAGAGTTACTCGCAGCAAGGTTATCAAGTTTTGCAAGGTTCAGTGGAGCCACCACACTGAGGATGAAGCCACCTGGGAAAGAGAAGAAGATTTGCTCAAGGACCACCCTCACCTATTTTCTAGCCAACCCGAATCTCGAGGGCGAGATTCATCTTAAGGGGGGTAGGTTTGTAACATCCCAAATTTTCAATTTGGAATGTTATACATTAAGTCATCATGCATATCATATTTTCTTGCATTTTGTTGATCCTAGAAATTCACGCAACTCAAGGACCCTCGGAGAGAGTTGTAGATTTCGAAATTTTTGTATTTGAGTTCTCTCAAAACTATGAAAAGAGGATCATTGGATTTATTTATTTTATCTTCAAATATTTTTCCAATATCAAAAATAAGAGAGGGAATAAAATGACTTTCCCAAAATTTAGGAAAAATGAAGATTTAATAAATGAATCAAATTTTGGATTTTTCTCGGAGTTTATTGCCTTAGGGAAAAATGCGTGTTTTCAAAAATTGCATTTTAGGCCAGTTCATTTTGTTCGACTCATTTTTAGGAGTCGGGGAAAGTTTACTTTATTAATTTTGGAGTTCGTTTAGATTTTTTTTCTGTATTTTTCTGCGCGTGAAACCGATTTTTTTAAAAAAGAGTCATGGCGCCTTGGGCCAAAGGCCCAAGCCGTAAGCCAACCGGCCGGCCAGAGGCCAAGACCATCGCTAGCGCCACGCCAAGACCGGGAGCCAGGAGCCGCCTGGTTTCCTTTTCTTTTACAAATCCTAGTAGGATTTGGACCCGTTCGTTATTCGTTTTATTCCTAGGATTCCTAATCCTACTCTAATTCTTGTCCCTACTCCAAGCAAAACCCTCCCTCCCCAATATAAATACCCAAGCACCCCCCTCTAACACATCAAACCAACACCTCTCCTCTGCAGCAGCAGCAGTGCCACCACCACCAGCCGCCGCCCTACACCGCCGCCGCCCTACACCGCTGCCGCCAAGTGCCGCCGCCGCCGCCGCCCTCGCCGCCGCCGAGCCCCTCGCCTCTTGAGGTACTAGCCCAGCGCGTCACCTTTTCTTTTCCTCGGTTCGGTTTTTCAGTAATCGTTCGGTTTCGTTCTGGTTTTCTAGATCGGTTTTCGTTTGATTTTCTTTCCAAACCCTAGATCGGTTTTTCTCGCGGTTTTCTTTCCGGTTTTGTTTAGCAAGCGTTAGCGGACAGTTTGTCCTAACGAACGTGATCACCGGTTTGCTTCGGTTAATGAACGTCCGTTCGTTCAACCGTTCGTCGTTTTCTTTCTCATCGGATTTATTCCGCTACTTTTCTGATAGCGATTTCAGATCCGATTTTCTTTCTAGTCTATCTTCTCGCTCGTTTATCGGAATCAGGTGATTCAAGCGCCTGGAGTTTCATCTCGAAACCGCCGTTCCGACTAATCAAATTCAACAAAGTTTTGCTACTGTAAAATTTGACTTAGTTTCAACTTGCTAGAACCGAGTTGTTTTCTTTCGTCATTTGACTTTCGTTGCTTTATTTGATTCGATTCTTTTTGCAACCAGGGTTCTTAAGTTGAACTTTCTGGTTAGATCTTTTATTCGAGATTTACCGGTGCATTAGATGAGTACTTATTGTATGCTTGTTGTTTGTCTGCGATAGATCACCCGGTGCGCCGCTTGTTACTTGAATCTCTAGGTTTCATGGATCATCGACAAGGCAAGTAACACTTTGATCATACTTTCTCATACCCAGTTTTTATGCATTAGATCAATCCTCAAACACTTGCATGATTAGGACCTAAATAAATTGTGGGATGGGAAGTAGATTGAGGTAGTACCTATTACCTGTTTTACTTATGAAACCTTGGGAGTTACTTCTACATTTGCTTATTATGCTATGCTATGCTAGTAGGCGTGGATTGGGTGAGTGTATTCCATGACAGATGTGAGATTGTTAAATTAATGGTTTATTTAAGGTGGCAACTTAAACACACATCTGGGTGGATTGAGGCACTGGTTTCTATCAGGACTTGCTGTTTTTCTTGGACCGCCACCCGTGCTCAAAGGGATCATAAGATCATTCATGCTAGTAACTTCCGTGTGCAGCCACAAGCCATTATGGGCTCTGGCATAGTTGATTAAGTCGTGTGAACTCTTACGGTGGTAGACTAGCAGATGTAGGGGTTGTAGGTGATACGGTCTACCCATCGTAAGGTGGAAACGCTTCGAAAGACTATGTCTCGGTCATCCGTCTCTCAAACACCATGTAGTGCGAGAAACCAAGCGGAGGCGATCGAGTCTTGTGGGGAAAAGTGCGCAAACCTCTGCAGAGTGTATAAACTAATCATGATTAGCCGTGTCCCCGGTTATGGACATCTTGAGTATCTAGTACTTGAATATCATGTGAATCTCAACATGTTACTCTAATTAATATTGTTGGGTTTTTAATGAGTACTTTTAATTGGGATTGAGGATGTTGTCAACCATTCTCAATGTTTAACAACCACCATGATAGTTAAACAAATTTATTCCTTTGCAGTAGGGAAAAACTGGCTTTATGCAAAACTGTAACCATAGAGCTTTTCCACCAGCCAAATATGCATGTAGTATAGCCAATACTCATTATTTCTCTCTATGTGTTACATTGCCAGCATATTCCATGTGCTGACCCGTTTTCGGGCTGCAACTTTCATGTTGCAGACTATTCAGACGACGAGTAAGGTGCTTTAGGTCGTGGTTCTATACTCAGTGATGCCGCTGGAGTTGATGGACTCACTTATCTTCCAAGTCTTCCGCTGTTATCGTTATTAGATGGCCTTAAGCCATATTTATTGTAATAAGTCCTCTTTTGGGCAACGATGTAATAAGTGTGTGATTGCTACTCTGTTATAAATCCTTCGAAGTACTGTGTGGTGTCAGCATTACTGATCCAGGGATGACACCTGAGCACAGAGACTTGATCCATTCGGGTCGGGTCGCTACACATTAAACAAGCAAACATATTCAAACAATGCAAACATAACAGCAATCTGCCAAAACAGTATAGTCTGTGAAGAATGCAAGGGTATCAATACTTCCCTAACTCCAAAAATTATGAACTAAAATTCCCACTGTAATAAATTTATCATATCTCAATATGCAAAAGGTTTCATCATTATATCATTATCTTACTTTTCTAGGGAATTTTGCAACAGCAGTAAACTTTCTGTTTTCAAACAGGAACATGTATAGTAGCAAAATAAGCATGGCAAAGGCTATCCTTGACTTTTTTATTGAAACTAAAGATGCAAAACATTAATATAAATAACATAAGCAAATACTAACAAGAGAAAATGAGGCTCGAAGCAAAATACATATCATGTGGTGAATAAAAATATAGCTCCAAGTAAAGTTACCGATGAACGAAGACGAAAGAGGGGATGCCATCCGGGGCATCCCCAAGCTTAGGCTCTTGGTTGTACTTGAATATTTCCTTGGGGTGCCTTGGGAATACCCAAGCTTAGGCTCTTGCCACTCCTTATTCCATAGTCCATCGAATCTTTACCCAAAACTTGAAAACTTCACAACACAAAACTTAACAGAAAACCTGTAAGCTCCGTTAGCGAAAGAAAACAAAACACCACTTCAAGGTACTGTAATGAGCTCATCCTTTATTTGTATTGGTGTTAAATATACTATATTCCAACTTCTCTATGGTTTATAAACTATTTTACTAGCCATAGATTCATCAAAATAAGCAAACAACACACGAACAACAGAATCTGTCAAAAACAGAACAGTATGTAGTAATCTGTATCAAACGTATACTTATGGAACTCCAAAAATTCTAAAATAAATTGGTGGACCTGAGGAATTTTCCTAGTAATCATCTGAAAAAATAATCAACTAAATATCACTCTCCAGTAAAAAGTTCTAGCTAATCTCGTGAGGGCTAAAGTTTCTGTTTTTTACAGCATGATCATAAAGACTTTACCCAAGTCTTCCCAAAGGTTCTACTTGGCACAAACACTAATTAAAACATAAAACCACATCTAACCAGAGGCTAAATGGATTATTTATTACTAAACATAACGAAAAAGCAAGAAACTAAAATAAAATTGGGTTGCCTCCCAACAAGCGCTATCGTTTAACGCCCCTAGCTAGGCATTATGATTTCAATGATGCTCACATAAAAGATAAGAATTGAAACATAAAGAGAGCATCATGAAGAATATGAATAGGACATTTAAGCCTAACCCACTTCCTATGCATAGGGATTTTGTGAGCAAACAACTTACTGGAACAAGAATCAACTTGCATAGGAAGGTAAAACAAGCATAACTTCAAGATTTGAAGCACATAGAGAGGAAACTTGATATTATTGCAATATGTAGAAGCATATGATCCTCTCTCATAATAATTTTCAGTAGCATCATGAATGAATTCAACAATATAACCAGCACCTAAATCATTCTTTTCATGATCTACTAGCATAGAAATTTTATTACTCTCCACATAAGCGAAATTCTTCTCATTCGGAATAGTGGGAGTATCATAAGAGGCTTGAATACTATAAATTGTTTCCACATTAAAAGAGTAATTTTCAGAGAAAGGGTACTCATAATCATGACAAGTTTTATAAATATAATCATCACTACTCTTTATAGCATAAGTTTTATCACAATAATCATCATAAGTAGCAACTTTGTTCTCATCATAATCGATTGAAACCTCTTCCAGGATAGTGGATACATCACTAAACAAAGTCACGACCTCTCCAAATCCACTTTCATAAATCTTATAAGATTCAACATCCTCCAATATTGTGGGATCACTACTTCCTAAAGTTGACACTCTTCTAAACCCACATTCATCAATATAATCATCATAAGTAGAAGGCATGCTATCATCATAACTACTTTGTATATCAAAAGTTGGGAGACTAAAAATATCATCATTATTAAACATAGCATCCCCAAGCTTGGGACAAACATTAATTGCAGCAAATATATTCTCAAATATGTCATCCTCATCAAACATAGCTTCCCCAAGCTTGGGCCTTTTCATATCATTAGCATAATCACTCTCATCATTAATAGTATGGATAGCTCACATAGTATAGCAATTATCATATTCTTCCAAGCAAGTGCCAAAAAGATTTTCAAGATCATAAGAAGTATCATTATCTTCCCAATCATAATCATCACAACAAGCAATAGGCATAACGAGATCATCGTCAAGTGTATCATCTTCATTTTCATGAGGCACAGCAATAATAGGAGCAACTTTATTTGGGAGAGATAGCTTTTTACCTATCTTCCTTTTTCTTTTCTTCTTCTTCACCTCATGTGTGGGTTCAATCCTCTTTTTGGAGCTCCTTATTAATGAGATTGGTTGGATAGAAGACTCCTCCTCGTTACCTGATTCATCATAAGAAACAATAGGAGGATATGAAGTAAATATGCCCTAGAGGCAATAATAAAGTTATTATTTATTTCCTTATTTCATGATAAAAGTTTATTATTCATGCTAGAATTGTATTAACCGGAAACATAATACATGTGTGAATACATAGACAAACATAGTGTCACTAGTGTGCCTCTACTTGACTAGCTCGTTGAATCAAAGATGGTTAAGTTTCCTAGCCATAGACATGAGTTGTCATTTGATTAACGGGATCACATCATTAGGAGAATGATGTGATTGACATGACCCATTCTGTTAGCCTAGCACTTGATCGTTTAGTATATTGCTATTGCTTTCTTCATGACTTATACATGTTCCTGTAACTATGAGATTATGCAACTCCCGTTTACCGGAGGAACACTTTGGGTGCTACCAAGCGTCACAACGTAATCGGGTGATTATAAAGGAGTACTACAGGTGTCTCCAAAGGTACATGTTGGGTTGGCGTATTTCGAGATTAGGTTTTGTCACTCCGATTGTCGGAGAGGTATCTCTGGGCCCTCTCGGTAATGCACATCACATAAGCCTTGCAAGCATTGCAACTAATAAGTTAGTTGTAAGATGATGTATTACGGAGCGAGTAAAGAGACTTGTCGATGTGAGATTGAACTAGGTATTGGATACCGACGATCGAATCTCGGGTAAGTAACATACCGATGACAAAAGGAACAACGTTATGTCGTTATGCGGTTTGACCGATAAAGATCTTCGTAGAATATGTAGGAACCAATATGGGCATCCAGGCTCCGCTATTGGTTATTGACCAAGAATAGTTCTCGGTCATGTCTACATAGTTCTCGAACCCGTAGAATCCGCACGCTTAAGGTTTCGATGATGTTATATTATGAGTTTACATGTTTTGATGTACCGAAGGAGTTCGAGTCCGGATGAGATCGGGGACATGACGAGGAGTCTCGAAATGGTCGAGGCGTAAAGATTCATATATTGGATGATATGTTTAGGCCAAGGGTCAAGCCCATGAGGCTTTAGGTCGGTGCAAAAGGAGTTTTATGGAGGCCGGGGGCCAAACGCCGAAACCACAGCGTCGGCCTGGGCGACGCCGAGGCCCATGGCGTCTGGGCGACGCCAAGGATTGTGGCGTTTGGTCCTGGAGTCCGAGTGGGACTCTTGCCTTTGAAGCAAAACCGACTTTGAGGAGGTTTTGCTCCAAGTTTCGACCCCGGGCTCAACATATAAATAGAGGGCAAGGCTAGCACCAAAGACACAACAATTGATCCCTTGGATCTCTTAGCCGTGTCGGTGCCCCTTCCACCATATTCCACCTCGGTCATATCGTCGCAGATTTTAGGCGAAGCCTGCGCGATGAAGCATCATCATCGTCACCACGCCGTCGTCTTGTGAAACTCATCCCGACACTTTCTGGATCGGTCCGGGATCGTCATCGAGCTGAGCGTGTGCGAACTTCGGAGGTGCCGTCGTTCGGTGCTTGGATCGGCGGATCGTGAAGGCGTCGACTACATCAACAGCGTTGTTATAACGCTTCGCTTTCGGTCTCGAGGGTGCGTGGACGGACACTCTCCCCTCTCGTTGCTATGCCATCACCATGGTCTTGTGTGTGCGTAGGAATTTTTGAAATTACTCGTTCCCCAACATGGCATCGAGCCTGGTTTTATGCGTTGATGTCATATGCACGAGTAGAACACAAGTGAGTTGTGGGCGATATAAGTCATCTTGCTTACCAGCATGTCATACTTTGGTTGGCGGTATTGTGAGATGAAGCGCCCGGACCGACATTACGCGTCGCTTACGCGAGACTGGTTTCACCGCTTGAGCACTCGTTGCTTAAAGGTGACCGGCGGTGTCTGTCTCTCTCACTTTAGTTGAACCGAGTGTGGCTCGCCCGGTCCTTGCGAAGGTTAAAACAGCACCAACTTGACAAACTATCGTTGTGGTTTTGATGCGTAGGTAAGAACGGTTCTTGCTCAGCCCGTAGCAGCCACGTAAAACTTGCAACAACAAAGTAAAGGGCGTCTAACTTGTTTTTGCAGGGCATGTTGTGATGTGATATGGTCAAGGCGTGATGCTATATTTAGTTGTATGAGATGATCATGTTTTGTAACGAAGTTATCGGCAATCGGCAGGAGCCATATGGTTGTCGCTTTATTGTATGAAATGCAAAAGCCATGTAATTGCTTTACTTTATCACTAAGCGGTAGCGATAGTCGTAGAAGCAATAGTTGGCGAGGCGACAACGATGCTACGATGGAGATCAAGGTGTCGCGCGGTGGCGATGGTGATCACGACGGTGCTTGGCGATGGAATCACAAGCACAAGATGATGATGACCATATCATATCACTTATATTGATTGCATGTGATGTTTATCCTTTATGCATCTTATCTTGCTTTGATTGACGGTAGCATTATAAGATGATCTCTCACTAAAATTATCAAGAAGTGTTCTCCCGAGTATGCACCGTTGCGAAAGTTCTTCGTCTTTGAGACACCACGTGATGATCGGGTGTGATAGGCTCTACGTTCAAATACAGCGGGTGCAAAACAGTTGCACACGCAGAATACTCAAGTTAAACTTGACGAGCCTAGCATATAACAGATATGGCCTCGGAACACGGAGACCGAAAGGTCGAGCGTGAATCATATAGTAGATATGATCAACATAGTGATGTTCACCATTGAAACTACTCCATCTCACGTGATGATCGGACATGGTTTAGTTGATTTGGATCACGTAATCACTTAGATGACTAGAGATGTCTATCTAAGTGGGAGTTCTTAAGTAATATGATTAATTGAACTTTAATTTATCATGAACTTAGTCCCGGTAGTATTTTGCAAATTATGTTGTAGATCAATAGCTCGCGTTGTTGCTTCCCTATGTTTTATATGTGTTCCTAGAGAAAATTGTATTGAAAATGTTAGTAGCAATGATGCGGATTGGATCCGTGATCTGAGGTTTATCCTCATTGCTGCCTGAAGAATTATGTCCTTAATGCACGCTAGGTGACAGACCTATTGCAGGAGCAAATGTAGGCGTTATGAGCGTTTGGCTGGCTCAATATGATGACTACTTGATAGTTTAGTGCACCATACTTAACGGCTTAGAATCGGGACTTCAAAGGCGTTTTGAGCGTCATGGACCATATGAGATGTTCCAGGAGTTGAAGTTAATATTTCAAGCAAATACCGAGTTGAGAGATATGAAGTCTCCAACAAGTTCTATAGCTAAAAGATGGAGAGAATCACTCAACTAATGAGCATGTTCTCAGATTATGCAGGTACTTCAATCGCTTGAATCAAGTGGGAGTTAATCTTCCGGATAAGATAGTGATTGACAGAATTCTCTAGTCACCATCACCAAGTTAGTAGAACTTCGTGATGAACTATAATATGCAAGGGATAACAAAAGTAATTCCCAAGCTCTTCGTGATGCTGAAATCGACGAAGGTAGAAATCAAGAAAAGAGCATCAAGTGTTGATGATTGACAAGACCACTAGTTTCAAGAAAAGGGCAAAGGGAAAGAAAGGGAACTTCAACTATAATGACAAGCAAGTTGTCACTCCCACGAAGAAACCCAAAGCTGAACCAAAGCCTGAAACTGAGTGCTTACACTGCATAGGAAATGGTCACTGGAAACGGAAATACCCGAGATATTTGGTGGATAAGAAGGATGGCAAAATGAACAAGGGTATATTTGATATACAGGTTATTGATGTGTGCTTTACTAGTGTTTATAGTAGCCCCTGAGTATTTGATACTTGTTCGGTTGCTAAGATTAGTAACTCGAAACAGGAGTTCTGAGAATAAGCAGAGACTAGTTGAAGGGAAGTGACGATGAGTGTTGGAAGTAGTTCCAAGATTGATATGATCATCATCGCACACTCCCTATACTATCGAGATTAGTGTTTATAGTAGCCCCGAGTATTTGATACTTGTTCGGTTGCTAAGATTAGTAACTCAAACAGGAGTTCTGAGAATAAATGAAACTAGTTGAAGGGAAGTAACGATGAGTGTTGGAAGTAGTTCCAAGATTGATATGATCATCATCGCACACTCCTATACTATCGGGATTAGTGTTGAACCTAAATAAATGTTATTTGGCGTTTGCGTTGAGCATGGATATGATTTGATCATGTTTATTGCAATACGGTTA
Source organism: Aegilops longissima (assembly GCA_021605205.1). Taxonomy (NCBI): domain Eukaryota; kingdom Viridiplantae; phylum Streptophyta; class Magnoliopsida; order Poales; family Poaceae; genus Aegilops; species Aegilops longissima. The sequence goes on from CM038682.1 coordinate 605,100,322, forward strand.
TTCATGTAAGTTAGAGAATAATTATTGTTCTGTTTACATGAATAAAACCTTCTATGGTCATACACCCAATGAAAATGGTTTGTTGGATCTCGATCGTGTGATACACATATTCATAATATTGAAACCAAAAGATGTAAAGTTAATAATGATAGTGTAATTTATTTGTGGCACTGCCGTTTGGGGTCATATCGGTGTAAAGCGCATGAAGAAACTCCATAAAGATGGATTTTCGAAATCACTTGGTTATGAATCATTTGATGCTTGCGAACCGTGCCGTTTGGGAAAGATGACTAAAACTCCGTTCTCCGGAACAATGGAACAAGCTACTGACTTATTGGAAATAATACATACCGATGTATGCGATCCAATGAGTGTTGATGCTCGTGGCAAGTATCGTTATTTTCTAACCTTCACATGATGATTTGAGCAGATATGGATATATCTACTTGATGAAACATAAGTCTGAAATAGTTGAAAGGTTCAAAGAATTTCAGAGTGAAGTGGAAAAATCATCGTAACAAGAAAATAAAGTTTCTGCGATCTGATCGCGAAGACAAATAATTGAGTTCTGAGTTTGGTCTTCAATTAAAATAATGTGGAATAGTTTCACAGCTCACGCCACCTGGAACACCACAATGTTATGGTGTGTCCGAACGTCGTAACCGCACTTTATTGGATATGATGCGATCTATGATGTATCTTACCGATTTACCACTATCATTTTGGGTTATGCATTAGAGACAGCTGCATTCACGTTTAATAGGGCACCATCTAAATCCGTTGAGATGACACCGTATGAACTATGGTTTAGCAGTAAACCTAAGCTGTCGTTTCTTAAAGTTTGGAGTTGTGATGCTTATGTGAAAAAGTTTTCACCGATAAGCTCGAACCCAAATCGAGAAGTGTCTTCATAGAATACCCAAAGGAAACTGTTGGGTACACCTTCTATCACAGATCTAAAGGCAAAACATTTGTTGCTAAGATGGATCCTTTCTAGAGAAGGAGTTTCTCTCGAAAGAAGTGAGTGGGAGGAAAGTAGAACTTGATAAGGTAATTGTACCTTCTCCCTAATTGGAAAGTAGTTCATCACGAAATCAGTTCGATGATTCCTACACCAATTAGTGAGGAAGTTAATGATGATGATCATGAAACTTTAGATCAAGTTACTACAAAACCTCGTAGGTCTTCCAAAGTACAGTCCGCACCAGAGTGGTACGGTAATCCTATTCTGGAAGTCATGTTACTAAACCATGATGAACCTACGAACTATGAGGAAGCGATGATGAGCCCAGATTCCGCGAAATGGTTTGAGACCATGAAATCTGAGATGGGATCCATGTATGAGAACAAAGTGTGGACTTTGATGGAGTTTCCCGATGATCGGCAAGACATATTATATAAATGGATCTTCAAGAGGAAGACAAATGCTGATAGTAGTATTACTATCTACAAAGCTCGACTTGTCGCAAAAAGGTTTTCGACAAGTTCAAGGTGTTGACTACAATGAGATTTTCTCAACTGTAGCGATGCTTAAGTCTGTCCGAATCATGTTAGCAATTGCCACATTTTATGAAATCTGGCAAATGGATGTCAAAACTACATTCTTTAATGGATTTATTAAAGAAGAGGTGTATATGATGCAACCAGAAGGTTTTGTCAATCCTAAAGGAGCTAACAAAATGTGCAAGCTCAAGCGATCCATCTATGGACTGGTGCAAGCATCTCGGAGTTGGAATAAACGCTTTGATAGTGTGATCAAAGCATATGGTTTTTTACAGACTTTTGGAGAAGCCTGTATTTACAAGAAAGTGAGTGGGAGCACTACAGCATTTCTGATAAGTATATGTGAATGACATATTGTTGATCGGCAATAATGTAGAATTATTCTGCAAAGCATAAAGGAGTATTTGAAAGGAGTTTTTCAAAGAAGGACCTCGGTGAAGCTGCGTAAAAATTGAGCATCAAGATCTATTGAGATAGATCAAAAACGCTTGATAAGTTTTTCAATAAGTACATACCTTGTCAAGATTTTGAAGTAGTTCAAAATGGAACAGTCAAAGAAAAGATTCTTGCCTGTGTTCCAAAGGTGTGAAATTGAGTAAGACTCAAATCCCGACCACGGCAGAAAATAGAAAAGAGAATAAAAGTCATTCCCTATGCCTCAGTCATAGGTTCTATAAAGTATGCTATGCTATGTACCAGATCTATTGCATACCCTACCACTAAGCTTGGCAAGGGAGTGCAATAGTGATCTAGGAGTAGATCAATGGACAGCGGTCAAAATTATCCTTAGTAGAATAAGGAAATATTTCTTGATTATGGAGGTGATAAAAGAGCCCGTCGTAAAGAGTTACATCGATACAAGCTTTTTACACTGATCCAGATGACTCTAAAGTCTCAATCTGGATACATATTGTAAGTGGGAGCAATTAGCTAGAGTAGCCCCGTGCAGAGCATTGTAGACATAGAATATTTGCAAAATACATACGGCTCTGAATGTGACAGACCCGTTGGCTAAACTTCTCTCACGAGCAAAACATGATCATCCCTTAGTACTCTTTGGGTGTTAATCACATAGCGATGTGAACTAGATTATTGACTCTAGTAAACCCTTTGGGTGTTGGTCACATGACGATGTGAACTATGGGTGTTAATCACATACAGATGTGAATATTAGTGTTGAATCACATGATGATGTGAACTAGATTATTGACTCTAGTGCAAGTGGGAGACTGAAGGAAATATGCCCTAGAGGCAATAATAAAGTTATTATTTATTTCCTTATTTCATGATAAAAGTTTATTATTCATGCTAGAATTGTATTAACGGAAACATAATACATGTGTGAATACATAGACAAACATAGTGTCACTAGTGTGCCTCTACTTGACTAGCTCGTTGAATCAAAGATGGTTAAGTTTCCTAGCCATAGACATGAGTTGTCATTTGATTAACGGGATCACATCATTAGGAGAATGATGTGATTGACATGACCCATTCATTAGCCTAGCACTTGATCGTTTAGTATATTGCTATTGCTTTCTTCATGACTTATACATGTTCCTGTAACTATGAGATTATGCAACTCCGTTTACGGAGGAACACTTTGGTGCTACCAAGCGTCACAACGTAATCTGGGTGATTATAAAGGAGTACTACAGGTGTCTCCAAAGGTACATGTTGGGTTGGCGTATTTGAGATTAGGTTTTGTCACTCCGATTGTCGGAGAGGTATCTCTGGCCCTCTCGGTAATGCACATCACATAAGCCTTGCAAGCATTGCAACTAATAAGTTAGTTGTAAGATGATGTATTACGGAGCGAGTAAAGAGACTTGTCGATGTGAGATTGAACTAGGTATTGGATACCGACGATCGAATCTCGGGTAAGTAACATACCGATGACAAAAGGAACAACGTATGTCGTTATGCGGTTTGACCGATAAAGATCTTCGTAGAATATGTAGGAACCAATATGGGCATCCAGGCTCCGCTATTGGTTATTGACCAAGAATAGTTCTCGGTCATGTCTACATAGTTCTCGAACCCGTAGGGTCCGCACGCTTAAGGTTTCGATGATAGTTATATTATGAGTTTACATGTTTTGATGTACGAAGGAGTTGAGTCCGGATGAGATCGGGGACATGACGAGGAGTCTCGAAATGGTCGAGACGTAAAGATTCATATATTGGATGATATGTTTAGGCCAAGGGGTCAAGCCCATGAGGCTTTAGGTCGGTGCAAAAGGAGTTTTGCGGAGGCCAGGGGGCCAAACGCCGGAAACCACGGCGTCGGCCTGGGCCGACGCCGAGGCCCATGGCGTCTGGGCGGACGCCAAGGATTGTGGCGTTTGGTCACTGAGTCAGAGTGGGACTCTTGCCTTTCGGGCAAAACCGACTTTGAGGAGGTTTTGCTCCAAGTTTCGACCGGGGCTCAACATATAAATAGAGGGCAAGGCTAGCACCAAAGACACAACAATTGATCCCTTGGATCTCTTAGCCGTGTCTGGTGCCCCTTCCACCATATTCCACCTCGGTCATATCGTCGCAGAGTTTAGGTGAAGCCCTGCGCGGTAGAGCATCATCATCGTCACCACGCCGTCGTCTTGTGAAACTCATCCCGACACTTTGCTGGATCGGTCCGGGATCGTCATCGAGCTGAGCGTGTGCAGAACTCGGAGGTGCCGTCGTTCGGTGCTTGGATCGGCGGATCGTGAAGGCGTCGACTACATCAACAGCGTTGTTATAACGCTTCGCTTTCGGTCTCACGAGTGCGTGGACGACCTCTCCCCTCTCGTTGCTATGCCATCACCATGGTCTTGTGTGTGCGTAGGAATTTTTTGAAATTACTCGTTCCCCAACAATGGCATCCGAGCCTGGTTTTATGCGTTGATGTCATATGCACGAGTAGAACACAAGTGAGTTGTGGGCGATATAAGTCATCTGCTTACCGAATGTCATACTTTGGTTGGCGGTATTGTGAGATGAAGCGCCCGGACCGACATTACGCGTCGCTTACGCGAGACTGGTTTCACCGCTTGAGCACTCGTTGCTTAAAGGTGACCGCGG